>JAENHJ010000108.1:1240000-1738582 GCA_025330945.1 Mucuna pruriens
GAACTTTTGAACTCCTAGCAAAAGCAAATAAAAACAATCTAAAGTAAAAGCAAATAAAGCTAATGAACTAAAGTAAGTTCAAATAAAGTGTAAAACTTTCTAATGAATCTTTAAGTTGATAAAAGGAATAAGAGTACAAGTATTTTAGAATCAAGGTACCCAATAATCTATGAATTTACTTATAATATCTAAGGCAAACAAGAGAATAATAAAACTTAAAGAATGACCCACAAATGATAAAACTCTCTTAAGATACATCTCTCAATATCTCAAGTGTTTAGGCTTATGTTTACACTTAAGGACCCTGATGCATATGCGAAACTGCATAGCAAAGAGGATGAGGTTAAGGAAGCTACCCTGCACTTGAGAGTCCAATAACAAAGGGTAAACTCAAGAAGTCTCAATGAAAGAAGCCAAAAGTTGACCATAGTCAAAGGCTAAGAGGAGAACTAAGAAGAGATAAGGTCTTTCCCTTAGAAGGCCATGGTCAAAGAGCTAAAGAAGGCTTCAAAGAAATAGAAACCCTTGCACTTGGAGGTCCTATGATTAGGGGAAGACTCAAGAGGACCCAAGAGGAAGTGCACCAAAAAGTTGGTCATGCTTAAGGGTCAAAAGGAAGCACTATGAGCACCTAACTTGTATAATTTTTCCAGCTGCCAAGGTGACTTTGTTTATGGTTGGAGTGACCTTATTTTCCATGTATTTTCATACTAATTTGAGTATATTTTTATTAGGATTGCTTAGCCTTGGGCCAAAGCCCATTTTAGGATCGTTTTCCTAGCAGCATAGTTTCGGTTGCTAATTTTCTATCACAACTTTCGTCCCCGACATGCTTTGCCAAATCAAACGTATCTGGAGCTACAAACCTTTGAATTGGACAAAATTGGTGTTGCTGGAAATCTAAGAAAGATATATAAAACTTTCATGTTCTGATCTCAACCTAGTTCTCACTCTTTTAGCTTCAAAATCATGTCCGAAAGTCACATCATGTAAGGGCCATGTAGGTTGGCGCTTTGGGCCATCTAGCTTGTGTTTGGGCTTGTTGAGCCTTGGGCTTTGGTTAAGTAACCTTAATTAGGATTAGGGACCATAATAAGGATTAAGGAGGAACTATATACACCTCTAATGTAATTGGTGTAATAACTTTTGATGAAATTGAATTTACTCTTTTCTTGCATAAGGAAATCAATTCTTATCAACATAGCACGCATGACTAGGAAAATGAGTTCCGGTAGTTTGCATCCATTTGATCCTGAGATAGAAAAACCTTGAACTGGATCAGAAAATCCAAAAACATGCATGTAGGACATAGTAGGGGTAGTTTTAGCTCTATATCCGAAACTAATAATTTTGAAATTAAGCTTGATATTTCAGATAATCCCTTGTACGAGCCAGAGCCAATGGACAATAACAACAGAACACTGAAAGAGTTGGTGACGCTGGACGTGTTGTACCAGCCATGGTGCATCCAATATCCACAATTGGAGCCAGCTTAGTCGTACAAGCTCAAGTTAGGACTCATTCATTTATTGCTCAACAATGAGACCGCAAGGGATCGTAGAAGACTACATAAAGATGAAGGCATTTCCGTTCTCTCTTGATGGAGCAGCGAAAGACTGGTTGTATTTGCAGCCAATCACGTTTAACACTTGGGGAGACATGAAGCGGTCATTCCTCGAAAAGTTCTTCTCAGCATCTAGGACAATGACCATCAAGAAGGAGATTTGTGGAATCCAGCAGCACTCAGGGGAAATGTTACACTAGTATTGGGAAAGGTTTAACAAGTTGTGTGCCACGTGTCTGCACCACCAAATCAGTGAACAACTCTTATTGCAGTACTTCTACGAAGGGTTGCTGATGATGGACCAGAACATGGTCAATGCAGCAAGTGGGGGAGCCTTGATGGATAAAACCCTAGTGGCAGCACGGCACTTAATCTCGAATATGGCAAGTAACATGCAATAGTTTGGGATCCGAGGAGGAGCCAATACCTCGAGGGTAGTGACCGAAGTTGGCACTATCAATAACTTTCTTTTGGAGAACCAACTGACAAAACTTACGTCCCTTGTGAGGAAACTTGTTGTTGAGCAGCATCAACAAGCTGCACAACGAGTGTGTGGAATCTGCACTACAGTGGAGCACCCTATCGATATGTTCCCCACTTTGCAGAAGGATGAGTTAGAAAACACAAATGTGATGGAGCGCTAGGAGGCGGATACCAATATGGAAGGCAGTTGTATTCGAGCCGGCGGTTCGATAATCAGCAATTTCGGAGGCAACCGTACTAGCCGAATCTGAATCAAGGGCAGCATACAGCACCAATATTTGGACCAATCGAGGGCATGCCGGTTCCAAGTCAAGCTAATTATCAATAGTAGGGACCAAGATACCAGGCACCCGCATTTCGCCAACAATAGCAACAATAAATGTCACCTCAACAAAATTCTTCCTCAGTGGAAGACTTAGTGAAACAAATGTTAGAATGTAACTTACAATTTCAACAAAATATAACTGCGACTATACATGATTTAAAAATGCAGGTGGGATAGCTGGTCGATACTGTGACTCAGATGCAGTCGATCGGTTCTGGAAGTATCCCCTCAGATGATTCTGAATCCGAAAGGGGGGAGGAGTTGGCATGGTGTGGCTACGAAGCAGTAGAGAATTACCATAGCCAGATGAGCCTTAGCCGAGTCCGAGACCAGCTGGAGCTGAGACTGAACCAGGAGCCAATTCCCGAGTGCAAGAATCGACTAGAAGTGTTCCACTGTCATTCCCCAACCGAACAGTCTCGGCAAGGAGATTTGAGATCGACGAAGACTTGCTGAAGCTGTTCAAGAAGGTGGAAATCAACATCCCACTTCTTGGCGCAATCAAACAAATCCCTAAATATGTGAGGTTCCTCAAGGGACTCTGTGTCTACAAAAGGAAGACAATGAAGGAAGCAATCGAGACGGGAGGAGTCGTGTTGGCACTTGTCCAACAAGAGGGTGCCAATGCCGAACTTGAACGAATTTTGCCAAAAAAATGTCAAGACCCAGGTATATTCATCGTTCCATGCACCATCGATGATCGTACATTCACTGGTGCCATGATGGATCTTAGAGCCTCGATCAACGTAATGCCAGCATCAATATATCAGTCACTCAACCTTGGGATCTAGAGCCGACAGGGATGGAGATCTAGCTTGCCAACAAAAGCATTGTGCGACCCCTAGGCGTCCTTAAAGACATTATTGTCTAGGTCAACGAGTTGATCTTCCCAGTAGATTTTTATGTGCTAGACATGGAGGATGAACCGTTCGGGGAAGGATCCGCTCTGATTTTGGGACTACCCTTCTTGTTGACAGCAAGGACGATGATTGACATTTATGTCGGGACCCTCTTAATGGAGTTTGGGGATACTTCCTTGAAGTTCAATATCTTTGAAGCACTGAAGCATCCTATTAAAGACCATTCCATCTACAACATTAACGCCATTGAAGGGCTCGTTGAAGAATATTTTCGAATAGGCACTGACAGTGCTAACTTAGTTGATTTTGTTAACATTTCTGATGTAATTGATTGTTTCTGTACTGTGGCGGCAGAAGCCGATTCTGAAATCTTATCCCATATATTATATTTTTCTTATTCTAAGGACTTTATTTCTGATTTAATTCACTGTAGGATTGACGAAGTCCTGGGAAAGTCCCAATGTGCTAAGTTTCCAATTGCCAGCACTAGCAAGCCGAGAGTAAAAGAAGCAACCAACTTAATAAGTGTCGAGTCTGGTTCTAGGATCAAGTTCCGAAAGGACAACCGAGCCGAGTCCAACTCCAAGGGGGAGAGGAAAGCCGACACCGACTCCAACATGTAGGAGTCGATCGAGACTAAATCAATTAACCCAGAGGGAGTCGCGACCATTTTCAACAACCAACAGGAAGTTGGATCCTACTCGAGCCGGAAGGAGTCCTAGGAAAAAGAGGCTGAGTCCGCCTTCGGACAGCCAAGTCCGCTTTTAGACAAAGTCGGCCAACTGACTCCATCAACTGACGAAGAGGATGTTTCACCTCAACCATCAAACACCTAGTTAAAGCCATTGCTCGAGCATCTGAAGTATGCTTTCCTGGGGGATCATTAGCAGTTTCTAGTGATCATTGCCAACAACCTCAGTAGAGAGCAGAAGGAGAAACTACTACACGCACTTAGGAAGCACCAGAAAGCAATCGGCTAGACACTAGCCGACCTTTCAGGGATCAAACCCTTCATCTGTATGCATAAAATTCTACTAAAGGAGGATGCCCAACCAATTAGGCAGCAACAAAGAAGACTGAATTCGACCATTCTAGACATGGTCAAGAAGAAAGTCACCAATCTACTTGTATTCGGGATCATTTACCCCATCTCGGATAGCCAATGGGTAAGTTCAGTTCAAGTAGTGCCAAAGAAATCCAGGATGACAATCATCAAGAATCGACAAGACAAGATGGTGCTAGCCAGGATTCATAATAGTTGGTAAGTCTACATTGACTATAGGAAACTTAATCAAGCAACTCGCAAAGATCATTTCACTCTACCATTTATTGACCAAGTATTATAAAAATTAGCAAAGAAGTCTCATTTTTGTTTTCTGGATGGTTTTTCAGGTTATATGCAAATTCACATAGCACCTGTGGGCCAACACAAGACTATGTTCACATGTCCATTCAGAACATTTTCATATACAAGGATACTGTTCAGACTCTACAATGCTTCGAGCACTTTCTAGAGATGCATGATCAGCATCTTCTCGGACCTCTTGGAGGACTGCATGGAGGTCTTCATGGATGACTTCATGGTCTATGTAGAATCATTCGAAGCTTGCCTGGACAACCTCTCCAAAGTGTTGCATAGATGTATAGTTAGTAACCTCGTTTTAAACTTTGAAAAGTGTCATTTTATGGTTAGTGAAGGAATTGTTCTGGGACACCTTTATAAGTCGTATTTTATACACCTCACAAGGGCTTAAGATAGGTATTATTGAGACTATTTGGTAACTAAGAATCACTTCTTATCTAAGATTTAGATTATTGACTTAGAAATAGGGAAAATATAAATTTGTGCAAATTTGAAGGTTTTAGCTAATAAAAGATTGGATTCATTTTGCAGGTCAAAGCGAAGGACGTCTAAACCCAATAAGAGCATCTCGACCCAAGAGAAGTTCTCTCGGCCAGACCAGGTCCTTGCCAGCGAGGCCAGCCAATAGCCCAAGAAGGAAAGTCTCAGCCTAAGAAAGCTGTTTCAGCTAAGACAAGTCCCTTCCCAACCATGTCACTCTAGGAGAACGTGCAACGCACAAAGGATCATTTAAGGGTAGAAAGGCCGATTAGGAATCTGTTAATCAGTTAGGAAGTTTGTTAGGATTAGGCATGCGTCACAAGCTACCCAGCTCATGTATATATAGGGGTGCTAGTGCACGTTCTAGTTGGTTGTTGAATTTAGAGTATTATTCATTTCATCTATGCTTCATCTTCTCGCTCTCGCTCTCCATTTCTCGGTGGTGCATGGTGCTTCAATGCAGCGTCTCTCTTGGTCGAGGAGATGTAGGCTAGGAACTAGAAGCCAAAGGTTATAAAAGGTGGTCACTCGGTATAGCCAACGCACTTTGGGGGACTAAATCCTCAACATTCTAGCCAGTGTTGGTGAACCATCGTCGTTCTTCCATGGCAGTCATTGTAGAAGTCAAAATCCATGAATTCACTCCCTATATCAGTACTCTGTTTAGTAATATAATTGGTTTGCGTTTCTTATCTTTTGATTGTGAATCCTACTTTTAATCTGCTTTCACTGTGTTGTGGTTGCACATTTGTAAAAGTAGATCAACGTTAGACTAGGCCGGTTGGAACCAGTTTAACAACTTAATTAGGTAATCGATAAGAGAACCTAAAATCAACCACATACATACTCCTTGCCAATTGATGAGGTAGTGGTTGTGTATATCCTCGATATGGCAATGGACAAACCATCGACGGTCATCATAAGAACTCTGGGTTGATTTAGAATCACAAACTTGAGGGAAGAACCGAGAACAAATTGCTTATTGAATCTCTATGTTGATGCAGTAGTTAGTGTAGCTTAGTTTGCATTTACTGTTTTTGTACTTAGTTTACTTTCTGTTTACTTTCTACATTTCAATACAAACCCCCCTTATTACTTGCATTTCAGTTTAAGACCAAGTCCAGTTTGACTCTGTCGCGTCCATCTGTGTTCGAGTCAACGCTTAGCTGAGATAGTGTTGAATATAGCTCAACTGAGTCTGTATTGGATCCATCTCTACTGAGAGCAAGTTGGCATTCTACACACTTAGCGTTTTTTGCGTGAAACTCTGATTTCCATATTAAGCCATAATTGAACATATTATGTCCTTGAGAGATTCGACCTAGGGTTACGCTATGCTATAGTTAGCCTTAGTTTTATTTGATGCATGTATGACGACTGAAAACGAGTTATCAAATTGGCGTCATTGCCAAGGACACAATTTCCTTTGTGTCTTTATGTGCCAAATTTGAGTTTCTATTGAATCTTGAGTCTGTAGAGTGCTAGGCCTGTTTGTTTTAATATACTGAGTTTCTTTTTCTTTTGTTTTTATCTGTTGAGTTTGTTGAGTCCATTTCTATTTTCTTTTTGTTGAGTTTGAAATTCTTACAGCATACTAAGTCTGTGTTAAGCTTTTTTGTTGTATATGTTTTGAGCATTGTTAGAAAGAAAAGGAGAAAGTTGTTAGATCATTGCTTTTGTATTTCTTTTGCATAAATAGTTGTTGACTTTGTATTTTTGTCATTCTTCTGCATAATTGATTTTGTTTCTTGCTTTGCATAACTAAAAATAATTCCCTACATCATTGACTCTAACTTTTCTACACAATTGACTTTAATTTTTTCTGTGTAGTTGATTTTGCAATTTCCTGCATGATTTCTTTTGGTGAATGACTAGGAGTAGTTCCAACATCTTGTATGAATTAGATCCTGAAATAGATAGGACTTTGCGTAGGTTAGGAGTACTGTGGTAAGTAATAATAGTAGTTCTAATTCTATTTCTAATTCTTATAACACCATTTTTGCAACTAACGATTTTGATTTTTCTGAGTACAGTAGCTCTAATATTAACTCTAATTCTAACCTTGTTGAAAGTAATTCTCAAGAGTCGGAACAAATGGAGAATAATGATCGAACTTTGAAGGAGTTGGCCAAGCCAGATGTGGTGTACCAACCTTGGTGCATCCAATATCCGTAACTGGAACCAACTCAATCTTATGAATTGAAATCCGGTTTAATACATTTGTTGCCCAAATTTCATGGTCTTGCAGGTGAAGACCCCCACAAGCACTTAAAAGAATTTCATGTGGTTTGTTCCACAATGAGGCCGTAGGGGATACCGAAAGGCTACATGAAGATGAAGGCGTTTCCATTTTCCTTGGATGGAGTTGCTAAGGATTGACTCTATTTGCAACTAGTTCTTTTCAACACCTGGGGAGATATGTAGCATATGTTCCTAGAGAAGTTCTTCCCGGCATCTAGAATCGCGACCATCAAAAAGGAAATTTTTGGGATAAGGCAACATTCGGGAGAGACTCTACACGAGTACTGGGAAAGATTTAACAAGCTATGTGCGACATGTCCATATCATTAGCCTAATTCAGTATTTCTACGAAGGTCTGATGATGATGGACCAAAGCATTATTGACGCTACAAGTGGAGGAGCATTAGTGGACAAGATGCCAATAGCAATAAGGCAACTGATCTCTAATATGGCAAGAATACACAACAATTTGGGATCAAAGGAGCTGGACCACCCCGGATGGTGAATGAAGTCAGTGTAATTGACAACTTGAGATTGGAAAACCAATTGACCGAGCTGACATCATTGGTAAGGCAACTTGCTGTTGGACAACATCAACCAAGTATGGCAGCAAGAGTTTGTGGCATTTGTACTTCTGTGGAGCACCCCACTAACATGTGCCCCACATTACAAGAAACCAAGTTGGACCATCCACAGAGTGTTGGAGCAATAGGTGGTTATCAATATGGGAAGCAGTCGTAACAAAGTTGGTAGTTTGATAATCAACAATTTGGAAGGCAGCAATTTCGGCCAAGTTCGAGTCAAGGGCCATATTCGGCTCAACAATTTGGATTTGCCCCGAGTGTGCCTCCAAGTCAAATTGGTTATCGGCAGTCGAGTCTACAATATAAAGGACCACCATTCCAACAATAGCAACAACAGAGAGTGCTATCACAAGGCAACTCACAATCTTTGGAGGACGTGATGAAGTAGTTAGTAACAAGCAATCTGGAGTTCCAGCAAGACATGAACTCCAGCAACATGTAGTTCCAGCAAAATATAAGCGCCACTATCCAAGACCTCAAAACGTAGATAGGACAGTTGGCCAACATTGTGAGTCATCTACAATTGACTAGGTATGGAAACCTTCCCTCACAAACAATTGCGAATCTGAGGGGGAATGTGAGCATAGTATCATTGAGAAGTGGTAGAGAATTACCACAAGCAACACCGTAGCAAAGGTTGAGACCAACCGATGCCAAGTCTGAGTCAGATGTCGACTCACTGGTGCCTCAACAAGATAGATTTGTCCCATTGTCGTTCCCAACCAGGAATATTTCAGCAAGGAAGCCTGAATCCGATCAATAGCTGTTGAAGATGTTTCGAAAGGTGGAAATCAATATTCCACTCCTAGACACCATAAAGCATATTCCCAAGTACGCAAAATTCTTTAAGGAGTTGTGCATGCACAAAAGGAGAAAGATGAAAGGAGGGGTGGAATTGGGAGGAATAGTGTCAGCATTGACCAAAAATGATGACATCATTATTGGATCACAACAAGCCCTACCAAAGAAATGCTGAGACCCCAAAATTTTCTTTGTCCACCATTGGTGACTGTACCTTTGTTGATACCATGTTGGACCTAGAAGCCTCAATAAATGTCATGCCAACATCAATCTACAAATCCTTGAATTCTGGTGATCTAGAGCCCACTAGAATGACAATACAGCTAGAAAATAGAAGTGTTGTTCAACCCTTGGGTGTTTTCGAAGATGTACTGGATATGTTCGGTGACTACAGGGAAGGGGTATACCTTGATTCTAGGAAGACCATTTTTTATGACAAACGGGATACTTTAAATGGAGTTTGGTGATAATTTGGTGAAGTTCAACATTTTTGAAGCAATGAAGCACCCCACTAAGGACCTTACTCTCTTTGGTATTGACATAATTGACGGGCTAGTTGAAGAACACATGCAACTAGACACCGACAATGATGGATTTTTGATATTTGCTAGAGACACTAATGTATTCAACTGGTTAGGGTCTATAACAGATGAAGCCGAATATGATAATTTATGGGAAGTACACAATCTTTTCGACTCCGAGGATGATATTGCTGACCTTGCTAACTTGGGTTATGAGGCTAAATTTTTTGATTTGTTTGACCAAGTGTGTAAGTATGAAGAACTAGAGTACTCAAAGCGTGCTAAAGTCCAAGTTGTAGAGACCAAAAAGTCGTTATCAGCACAAGTGGCAATAATTTTTACTGCCAAGTATGATTCGGCCAATTGATAAGCTCATTTTTAGTCGTCTCAATGCACATCAAATAAACAAAAGCTAACTATAGTATAGCCAACCCTAGGTCGAATTCTCTCAAGGACACAGTGCGCTAAATTATGACTTTGTGCAAAGACTAAGTATCGCAGAACTCAAATGTAGAATGCAGACTCGCTCTCGGCTAGGCGCCGAAAGACTGGTCTGATATGGGCTCGGCAAAGCCTTATCCGACACAGTTTCGGCTAAGTGCTGACAGACGCAACAAAGTCAAACTAACTCTGTTTCGAACTAAAATGCAGGAAACAAGGGGTTTGGTTGCAGATTAAGTAAAACAACAATTAAACTAAGAATGTAAATGCCACTAAACTAGCTACTCCTATTGCTACTACTGTGTTCATGCCATGTCTCAACAATCAAGTCGGTTCTGGTTCGTTCACTCAAGTTCACGTTCCATATCAACCTTAGATTTCCTTATGACGATCGCCAAACATTTGTCCATTGCCATACTGAGGATTTACACAATCGCTACCTCATCAATTGGCATGGATTAAGTTTAGAGTTGATTTTAGGTTCTCTATTAGGTTCTCTAATTGATTACCTACTGTAGTTGTCAAATCGGTTCCAATCGGCCTAGTTCAACGTTCGTCCACGTTACTATATGCAATCGCGACACAACAAGTAGATTAAAGTGTAGGAATCGCAAACAAGAGATTGGAATCCAAAACTACTCATATTATTAAGAACGAAGTACAAACATAGGGTGTGAATTCAATGAATCTATCTTCCACGACGATCGCCATGGTCGAATAGTGATGGTTCACCTCTGTTAGCCAAGGCATTGAGGATTAGGTCCACCAGAGTGCGATGGCAAGCTAGGCGGTCCCCTTTGACAACCTCTAGCCTCTCAGTCCATGACTTGCACTTCCTCAATCGAGAGAAACACCATTGAAGGCACCATGCACCACCGTGGGGATGGAGAATATGCACGAGGGAATAGAGCATAGAGTGTGAATGGAAATAAGTCTGAATTCAACAACCATTAAACATGCCCAGCTCTTCCTATATATACATGAGTTGTACCTTGTTACACACATTAGCTAATGACTCCTAACAGAATTATAAATTGAACTCCCTAATCTACCCTTGCATAATTTGTGCTGTAAGCTTCTCCATAGTGACATGGCAGCTGAGCTGGCTCGGAGTTGTGTTGGCACCTGAGCTGGTCTACCTTACGTGGATAGTGCAATGGGCCACTCCTTACTAGGCTATTGAACTACAGAGTCGGCCGGTCCGAGAAGGAGTCGGTCTAGCTAGGACGACTCACCTGGGTTGAGACTCTTGATGGGCCGAGATCATCCAGATTTGTCCTGTAAAATGAAATGAATCTTTTATTAGCTAAGACTTTCAAATTAGCATAGATTTATCCTTCCTCTATTTCTAGATCCATAATATGAATCTTAGCTAAGACTCAATTCTTAAGTACTAAATGATCTCTAAAACACTCTCATCTTAGGTCCTTGTAAGGTGTATAAAATATGACTCATCAGACTCCCACACTTACACTTTTGCACTCCTAGGCAAAATAAGAGTTCAAATAAAAGGGAGACTTTAAAAGAGAAAAAGAATTTTCAATAAGCTTGTCAAGCTTTAGATAAAACAAAATCAGCATTCCTTCACCCAAAGAGTTGAGATGTTCAAGCAATATGTGAAAATTACTTTCTCCACACTCAAGGCAATTAAGTGACCTACAAACATCAAAGGACGACCGAGAGTGACAGAGTTCTCGCCTAGGAAAATATTTTCTCAACCTCTCAAGTGTTTGGGCTTGTATATACACTCAACATCCCATGTAACTTGTATCATGGCCTCTCCTTCCACACCTTCCACACATTCAAAAACACCTTAAAAAACACATGCAATCATGATAAAAAAGGCTTCATTCTCAGCTTGTATCGTGGCCTGGGTCAAAAGGTAGAGTATAGGATAGGTAAGTGAGTTTTTCTAACCGTAGGGAAGAGAGGAGCAATGGGGAGTAGGTTCGCCAGCATGGAGAGTATCCCCAAGGCACTGCAAGTCCACTCGAAAATGTTCTAGCTCACTTCCTTTCTTTCCCTTTTTCCACTTTTCTTTTGTTCTTTTTCTCACTTCTTATTTTGCAGCTTTATGTTGTGTTTTCAGCTTGTGATTTTTGGCTTCTTCTTTATTTTCCTACACTTGTTTCTTTCTTTCTTTTCTTTTTCAACCCTTTTTGAATGTACTAATTCTTGGTTCATCCCCTAGTGTCTCCCCCCCCCCACTCGATCGTGACCTACTCCCAAAACAATTCCAAAGCTCCTCTGTCCCCCAAGGTTGAGGTCAATCATGGTTTTTCTGGCTTTGGCTTATAATGAGCTGTTAGAAAAGAATGGTCATTTAGGCTCAAAAAGGGTAAACAAGGGATAAGATTTACAAGGTAGGTCCATTTGGCTCAAGGCTTATTAGAAACATGGCCTAGATCATCTCATTCCTACATGTAAAACCAGATACGTCTAGAGAGTCAAGGAAAAATCTAGAATACACGGTTAACATGGATGCAAAAATCACGCAAGAAAGAGAGAATGACAGGGTGCAAAGCCATTTATATGTACATGGGCTCAAAAATTCTCATTGGTTGATTGCTCTGCCACTAATGGTCTATCTTTTTTTCTTTTCAATCACCTACTGCCTAGGGTGCAGAAATTTCATTCCTTGTCAAGCTTGAAAAATCTGTCCTCCAGGGTTTCGAATTGCTTCCTACTGACTCATCCAACACTTAAAGAAATTATTCCAAATTTTTTTTCATGGCATTTTCTCAACACTCAGAGTTCTGAATTCAATTAGGAAAAACAAAAGCAAAATTCCAACGAAAATTGAAATTGGCTAGGCCGAACCGAAGTCGATGTGAATCCGTCCGAGATGGAGTCGGAGTCGGCATGGACTCGGCTTGGACAACTTTTATTTACAACAAAGGAAAACGACTTGAAAAGAAACAGAAAGGAAAGAAAAGAAATATAAAAGAAACAAAAATTTGGACTTGAAAAGAAATAAAAATAAAAAACCAAAGTTAAAACAAAGTTAAAGCAGATATGAAGTTTGCACTTTAAAGAACAAGACTTTTAAGCACAGAATTCGGCAAGCCTTGGGTGGCCACACTATCCCCTCCCTCCCCCCACACACACACACACTTAAAGGTTGCATTGTCCTCAATGCAAGGCATGAAGACATAGGGGATTCATGAGATTGGCTCAGAGTGTGTCATCTGGTGGAGCCGGTTCCATTAATGAGATGGTCTCTGTGTCGCTTGCTATGGGTGCTCGACCTTCATGAAATAGCTAAATCTGATTCCCATTGACCTGGAAGGTGTTGTTGGTGTGTTCGTCCCTTAGTTCCACTACACCATAGGAAAAAGCATTAGTGATAACAAAAGGTCCATCCCATCTAGAATGGAGCTTACCTGCAATGAGCTTTAAACGTGAATTGAATAGCAGTATTTTCTAGCCGACTTGGAACTCTTTCCTCAAGATCTGTTGATCATGAAATCGCTTGACTTTCAGCTTGTAGATCTGAGAGTTCTCATAAGCTTCCAAGCAGAATTCGTCCAGTTCTTACAACTGGAATTTTCTTTGCTTCCCTGCTTGGTCATAGGCCAGATTGCACTACTTGATAACGTAGTAAGCTCTGTGTTCGATTTCCACAGGAAGATGACAGGCTTTACCGAAGACAATCCGTTAGGGAGACATCCCCAACGGAGTTCGGTATGCAGTTCTATATGCCCAAAGAGCATCCTCAAGGAGTCGGCTCTAGTCCTTCCTATTAGGATTGGTAATCTTTTGCAGTGTCTTCTTTATTTCCCTGTTAAAAACTTCAGCTTGACCATTGGTCTGGGAATGATAAGCTGTGGCAACTCTATGCACCACCCCATACTTGTGGAGTAAGGAGGACATGGCTCTGTTGCAGAAGTGACTACCTTGGTCACTTATGAGCACTTTTGGCACACCAAACCGACAAAAGATATTGGAGTTCTGAAAATCCACTACAACCTTGACACGTAGTCTATGGCCAAAAAAATGTATGAATAACCATTGGAGACTAGGAATGGCCCTATGAAGTTGATACCCCAAACGTCAAAGACCTCGTAGAACAATATGGGTTGTTGGGGCATTTCATGCCTTCTAGTAATGGCCACTCTGACTTTTTGTCATTTTTCCTAGGTAGAGACAAATTGGTAAGCGTCCCTAAAAATGGTGGGCCAATAGAACCCTCAATCAAGTACTTTCCTAGCTGTCCGAGTTGATCCATAGTGGCCGCCTCCAGGTGCTGCATGACAAAACTGGAGGACTGAATTGATCTTGGCATTAGGAATGCACCTACAAATAACTTGATCATTACAAAGCCTCCATAGGTAGGGATCATCCCATATGTAGTACTTGGCATCATTTTGTAGTCTTTCCCTGTATAACCGGGATGCCTCTAGTGGAAACTGAGATGCTGCCACGAAGTTGCAAATGTCTACAAACCATGATGTAGGCGTGGTGATGTGCAATAGTTGCTCATCTGGGAATTCGTCTTTGATAGGCATTGGGTCATCCTCTCTCTCAATTCTACTTAAGTGATCTACTACTGAATTCTCAGGGCCCTTCTTATCTCTGATCTCTATATTGAATTCTTGAAGGAGAAGCATCCATCAAATTTGTCTTGGCTTTGCATTAGGCTTCTTCAGCAAGAATCTCAATGCAACATGGTTAGAGAACACAACTATTTTGGAGCCTAGTAAATATGAACAAAATTTGTCCAGGGCAAATACAATTGCCAATAGCTCCTTCTTAGTTGTTGTGTAGTTTAAATGGGTTGGGTCCATTGTTGAGATGCATAAGCAATCACATGCACTGGCTTGCCGACTCCAGCTCTTTGGCCTAAGACGGCTCCCAATGCCGAATTGGATGCATCACACATAAGCTCGAATGGCAGCTCCCAGTTAGGCGCTTGAAGAATGGGAGCGGATGTGAGTCGGTTCTTCAGCTCCTGAAATGCTTCAATATAGGGCTGGTCAAATTTAAATTCCACATCCTTTGCAGTAGTTTAGACAGTGGCAGGGAAATCTTGCTAAAATTCTTGATAAATCTTCTATAGAATCTTGCATGTCCCAAAAATGAGCGAACTTCTCGCACAGAAGTGGGGTTTGGAAGAGATCTGATGATGTTAACCTTTGCTTTATCAACCTCAATGCCTCTGTTGGACACCAGATGTCCCAACACAATTCCCTTGGCCACCAAGAAGTGGCATTTTTCAAAGTTGAGGACCAAGTTTGTGTCAATGCATCTCGTTAACACCTTGGATAAGTCTTCTAGACAAGTGTCAAATGAATTAGCATATACCGTGAAGTCATCCATGAACACCTCCAAGCACTCCTGTAGCAAGTCCGAGAAGATGCTAGTCATGCAACATTGAAATGTGCTCAGCGCATTGCACAGGCCAAATGGCATGCGAGTGTACGCAAAGGTACGAAATAAGCAGGTGAAGGTGGTCTTGTGTTGATCTTCAGGTGCAATATGGATTTGCATGTATCCAGAAAAACCATCCAGAAAACAATAGTGGGATTTCCCTACTACTTTTTCCAGGACTTGATCAATGAAAGGCAAAGGAAAGTGATCCTTGCGAGTTGCTTGATTCAATCTTCTATAGTCGATGCAGACTTGCCAGCTCTTCTGAATCCGCATAGGTACCAACTCGTCATGCTGGTTTTTCGTGACGGTCATCCTAGACTTTTAGGCACTACTTGCACTAGGCTCACCCATTGACTACCTGAGATGGGGTAGATGATCCCTACGACAAGCAGTTTTGTCACCTCTTTCTTGACCACGTCTAGGATGGTTGGATTCATTCTTCTTTGTTGTTGCCTTATGGGCTTGCTTTCCTCCTCCATTAAAATTCTATGCATGCAGATGGAGGGGTTTATTCTTGGAAGGTCAGATAGTTTCCACCCAATTGCCTTCTTGTGTTGCCTTAGGACGCTCAGCAGTTTATCTTCCTTCTCCCGGCGGAGATTGCTAGCAATGATGATTGGAAGTTGTTGTTCAGCATCCAAATAGGCATTCTTCAGATGACCTAGCAATGGTTTCAATTCCATGGGTGGTGGTGGAGATGAAGAATTGTTAATAGATACCTTTGGATCTGGCTGGCCGACTTGGGTTGGATTTGGCACCAGGTGTGCCTACATGATCTCAACCTTTGGCTGTTGTGGACGACTCCTTTTTGTCGGGATAGAATCGGATCTTCTCGAATTAGAGTCGGACTCGACTCCTTGTTTTGCACTAAAGTCGAATTCAGATGGAATGCGGTTCTTGCCTTGATTGGTCGAGATAGACTCGGCTCTTGTTTACTTTTGGTCTTCTTTGGCCGAGATGGTCTCGGCTTGCACATGTTCATGCGGGTCGGCCTTGACACTTGCCTTTTAGGCCTAGATGACTTCAGTTCTCTCTTGGTCTCGGCTTCCTTTGGTTGACTCGTATTCGGATGTGAACATTGTAGCCACTTGTGCTGTGAATGGCTTTTTGGTCTCGGCAACCTGAACTTCTGCCTTGTTTGAACACTCCGAGTTTTCATACTTGCACACTTGGTCCAGTAACTTGATCAACTCGACTTCCTGACTCAAGTCGGCAAGATCAATATTTTCATCCTCGGAGTCGGAAAGATTGTGTACTTCCCGCACTTCATCATAGTCAGATTCTTCTATGAGGGACCCTAGGCAATCAATTAACTCAGTATCTTCAGCTAAATTTGAAATTTCTTCACTCCTACTGTCTAGTTGAAAATGCTCTTCAACTAGTTCATCAATTAAATCTATGCCAAAGAGTGAATGGTCTTCAGTGGGGTGCTTCATGGCTTCAAAAATATTAAATTGCACCAAAGTATCAGCAAATTCCATTGAGAGCATCCCGACATGCACATCAATCTTTGTTCTGGTAGTCATAAGGAATGGTCGCCCCAAGATTAAGGTGGATCCCTTCCCTGATGTCTCGTCTTCCATATCCAGCACATAGAAGTCTGCTGGGAAAATCAGCTCATTAACTT
The DNA here is from genome assembly GCA_025330945.1 of Mucuna pruriens. Classification (NCBI taxonomy): domain Eukaryota; kingdom Viridiplantae; phylum Streptophyta; class Magnoliopsida; order Fabales; family Fabaceae; genus Mucuna; species Mucuna pruriens. The sequence continues at coordinate 1,256,664 of JAENHJ010000108.1, forward strand.
GAACAAGAACGTCTTCAAGAACACCTAAGGGTTGAATAACACTTCTATTTGCTAGCTGTATTTGATAAACTCGTTTTCAGTCGTCTTAACGGGCATCAAATGACTAAAGCTAACTATAGTATAGTCAACCCTAGGTCGATTCTTCTCAAGGACACAGTGTGCTCAAATGTGATTCGGTGCGAAGCGAAACTGCGTGGATTTTGAGATGTAGAGTATTGACTTGCCTCGACAGAGACTGAGCTGAGATGATCTCGACAGCGATCAATCCGGCTTGGTTTCGGCTGAGTGCAGACAGACGCTACAAGGATGGGTTATCTTTGTCTCAGACTGAAAAGCAGCAAATAGGGGAAAGGTTGAAATGCAAGCAAACAGAAAATAAACTAAACTATGAATGCATTGAACATATACTAACGCTACTGGTTTACTATTAGTATTATTATGATATAACTATGTTCGTGTTCATTTCTATTAGTCCAAGTCCAGTACAATGTCCACACTCCAATTCTTAGTCCATATCAGCCTAGGGAAGTCTTATGGCGATCGCCAAATGTTCGTCCATTACCATACCGAGGAATTACGCAATCGCTACCTCATCAGTTGGTAGGGATTAAGTCCGGAGCTGATTTTTTAGGTTCTCGATTAACACTCGTTAAATGATTACCTACTGAATTAGTTAAACTAGTTCCAATCAGCTTAGCTTAACGTTGTTCACAATTCAAATGCAATCGCAGATTAAATCATGAATTAAGGGAGAGGAAGAAAACGGAGATGAGAAATGCAGAATGAAATGGATTAATAGAGAACAGAGTACAAACACAGTGGTCTGAATTCAGGTGGATCCATATTCCATGACGATCACCATGGTTGATGGTGGTGGTTCACCTCCAATAGCCTGAGCGCTGAGGATCAAATTCACCAAAGTGTGTTGGGAATCCCAATCAGTCCCCTCTCACAAACTTCAGCTTCCCAGTATCAAACCTGCATTTCCTCGATCGAGGGAAACATCAATGCAGCACCGTGCACCATCGCAAGCGAGAGCGATAAAATGGATGTAATGAGGGCATATTGAGAATGAATTCAAAGACCCCTAAAAAGTGCACAGCTCCTCCAATATATACACGAGATGCGACTTACTATGCGTAATAATTCCTAACAGAATTACAACATGAATTGCCTATTCTGCCCTTGCGTAACTTGCGTTGTAAGCTACTCCAGAAGTGACGTGGCAGTTAAGCTGGAGCTGAGGTGGCCCTGAGCTCTAAATTAGCAAACAAGATCTCCTTTATCAAGATTTCAAGTACACTTTTTACATGCAAGAGGTGGTCATCCAAACAAGTAGAATAAATCAAAGTATACAACCACATACTTGCCTATTAGGCTTCTCAAGACAAGGTTAATCAATCTCATAAAAGTACTAAGGACATTAGTCAAGCCAAACGACATGACAAACCACTCATAAAGCCCAAACATTGTCTTAAAAGTCATTTTCCATTCATCCCCTCCCTTACCCTTATTTAATGGCATCCATTTCTCAAATCAATTTTAGTAAAAATTTTGGAACCATGCAATTCATCAAGTAAGTCATATAAATGGTGAATGAGGTGCCTATATCTAATAGTTATATTATTTATTGGCTTAAAATCTATATACATTCTCCAAGTGACATCTTTTTTTGGCACCAAAATAACAGGCATTGCACATGGGCTCATGATCTCCCTTACCCATCATTTTTCTATTAATTTACCAATTTTTTTTATCACCTTGGCCTCCTTAGGTTTCGTCCTATATGCAGTCCTATTTGGTAAAGTAACTTCAAGTGTCAAGTCTATGTGTTGTTATATACCTTTCAAGGGTAGCAACCCATGAGGTACATCCTTAAGGAATATGTCTTGGTACTCCTCTAAAAAATCTTGCATACTTGTAGGCAAATAATTCAAAGAAAGAGAAGCATTCAAAAGCATGCTAGTAGGAAAAGCAAATAAGGGTTCCCTCTTGGCTAAGAGGACCCTTCTAACCTCCTTAGGGCCAACTAGTAGGGACTCCTTTCTGTTTTCCTCTTTTTTTTTTTTTTTGCTTTTCCCACTCATGGTTAGCTCTTTTGATTTCTTATCTTTCCTTTTTTATTTACTTTTTTCTCTCCCACTCATGCTTTTCTCTCCCACTTTTTCTTTCCCTCTTTCTTTTCTCTTTTTGGTTTCACTCCCTTTCTTTTTTCTTTAACTTGCTCTCAGTTTTTCTCTTACTCTCTCTTTTTATTTTCATATTTTTTATCCTCATGAACTTCTTTTGGAGACAAAGGTTTAAGCATAACCCTTTACCCTAAATGTATAAATGTAAACTTATTGGTGACTTAATCATGAATCACCTTCTTATTAAATTTCCATGACCTTTCTAGCGAAAGATGTGTAGCTTCCATGGGAACTACATCACAAGTCACCTTATCCTCATATCCACCTAGGGTAAAGGCCACCTCCACTTACTTTTCCACAAGCAAATATCCTTTCTTACTTAGCCATTGAAGCTTATATGGCCATGGGTGTACAAATGTGGGTAAGACTAACGTCTTCACAAGCCTCTCACTAGCCATATTCACACAACTCCTACCATCTATAATCATGGAGACATATTACTCAAAATAAGACACCTAGAATGAAAAATATTTTCTCTTTGTGTCTTAGCCTCATCTCCTATATGGCTACTCACAATCTCCTTACTACTAGCAAGTCTCCTTTATAATGAGAATCATCACTAAGGCTCTCGGCTTCAGTAATGGAAGTATCCTCTCCACGTGAACTCTCACTTTCAACCTCTCCATTATCCTTCATAACAATGACTCTCCTAATGGGACATTGTAAGGCTATGTGTCCCTTTCCTAGGAACTTGAAACACTTAATATTACTAGTCCTAGGAGCATTAGTTGTAGGGGTAGACGCTACCTCTTTTTGGCCTAGAACAGGATCATTCCCCTTCTTAGGACTTTTCTCCCTTCTAACTTTCTCCTTCTCTTTCTTTTTCCCTTTCCAACCACTAGAGCCCACATAAGTCTTCCTAGATGCACTCCTCCTCATAATTTTCATATCTACCTTGATGGCTTTATGGACCAACTCACCTAGAGTGCTATAATGTTGCAACTCCACCACATCTTCTATCTCCCTATTTAAACCATGGAGAAACTGTGTCATTCTGCCTTCTTCACTCTCCCTAATTTGTGCCCTCATCAAGCCTATTTCCATCTCTTTGTGGTACTCTTCCATGCTCCTAGATCCTTGGTATAGCCTTTGCAATTCATTGTATAAGTCCCTAGTATAAGAAGGTAGGACAAACCTATCTCTCATCATTTTCTTCAAGGCTACCCAATCCTTACAAGGGTCCCTAATATCTACCCTTATATCCTCCAACATTTGAGTCCACCAAACTAAGTCGTAGTCACCAAGTTCAAGGGTGACAAGCCTTACTACCATTCGTCCATGGAGGTCAAAATAGCCTAAAATTTGGTCAACCTTGAGCTCCCAATCAACATACACTTTGGGCTTGCAATTCCCTAAGAATTGAGGAATTTTACATTTTCTCATGTCTATCTCTTCCCTCTTTTATTCCCATTCTCTACTACCATGTCTCTCACTCCTTTCTTACCTTTTATTTCTCTCAACTTTCCCATGTCATTCGTGCCTCCCTCCCATAAAGGATTGTGAACTTCTGCTCCTCTCACTATAGTTATCTTCTTCAAAGCTCCCTTCATTCTCATGTATAAAGACTACTTTGGGTCTCTCATCCCTTTCTCTACTAAGAGCTTCTACTTTGGAATTGACACTTTGTGTGTCCTTCTACATGGAATCTAATCCCTTCTCATCCTTATCTAACTTCTCCCCAAGCTCTTTAATATAATTCATCATGAACTTTGATTTAGGAGACAAGTTTCCCCAATCAACACTTGAACCCTTCATGCTTTCTCCTAACTTTTCTCTCCCAAAAACCATCTATTCCTCCTAATGAAAACCTGCAGCACCAAAAGTAGAACAGCCCAAGGAAAATTGCTCACCCACTCTCTAAGTGTGTCCACTCTTCACTCGTGTTTCATTCTTTAGTAGTTTTTTTTTTCTAGAGTTCTCTCTATCCTTTTGCCACTCAACTCTCACTCTTGAAGCTTGAACAAGAAATCACAACTTAAATCAAACATGCAAGCTGCAAATGAAAATCAAGCAAATCTTAAAAATTCTTAGAATTTCAAGGAAAGAAAAACTCAAAAGACAAAACTATGGAAGCCAAAAACTTGACAAGTAAGAAAAGCTTAAGAAAAGGAAGCTAAACTCAAAATAAATTTAATAAGACATGTAAGAAGACTCAAAGATTAAGAAACAAACACAAAAGTGCAAGGGAATTAAGTACATACATGAATATTTATGGCATTTAACAAAGCAACCAAGTTTGAGCACAAAAAACTAGTAAACTAGCACTCTAGAAATTATGTATGCCTTGTTTTGGCTTTGGACCTTCAAATAACTTTTTGTTTTGATATTTTTCTTTTGTTTTTGTGAGGCTATGATCTGTTTTTACCACAATATTTTTTCCACTTAAATATTCTTTTTCATTTTCTTTTTTTTTTTTTTTCACAAACTTTTGGTCCTTAATTTTTTATAGCACAAGCACAATTTCTAACATAATTCTAAGTACAATTTCTCAACACATAACATCAAATACTTGTTTCCTATCACACAAATACAAATTTTGGCCTTCTTGGGCCTCCTTTTGGCCCTTGAGTGTGGCCAACTCATGTTGCACCTCCTCTTGGATTCTCGTGAGCCTTCCCCTAGTCATAGAGCCTTCAAGTATAGGAATGACTTCTTCATTCATGCCCTCATGAAGTCCTTGAGTGCGGCTTCCCATATATTCATCACATAGGGTGTTAATGTTTCATACGAACTGTAAAATTCCTTGCACAAGGTTTTCTTGCACCAAAATGATGCAATGGGTATCCCATTCATAGACATGCATTAAAGTAGAGTAATAATTAATGAAATAGGAGAACATGCATTACATGCATTATGTTTGACTAACCCTTGACCAATCTAATGGCAATTAGATGTTTGTTTCCAAATATTAGTTATGAGTTCACTCTTGATGAGATGTGTGGTATGTTGAGATTGTGTATGATAAATATAATGTGTATGATTGATTAATTGATTTCTATCATTAATGCTAATTCATCTCATTGAGTTATATTAATTTGACATGATTATATGCATATGCTAGCATGTTACTCTCTTGCCTGGTATTTTTTTATATAACCATAACCTCATTCCATGTTTTATGTCTTTGTCTTTCTTTGATTTCATGTTTGTTATTAAGCAATGGACAAATGAGTGTCACCATGAAGAGATCAATATTGACGATCTAGAAGGCCTTATTTTAGCTACTGAAGGCTAGATTCGTGTTTAGCAGTCCTAGATACAGTTAGGAATGTTTTATGGTAATGATTGGGGAAATGGTCTTTCTTTTAAGTACACCTTGTTGATGTTAGTAATATGTATTTTATGTATGGGACATATCAAGCTAGGTCTTGCTTATCTTTTTAATTAGATGGATGTATATATATAGTTAACACTACCTAGTCTGCATTAGATATTTACTAGTTCTAAATTGACAAGTATAATCTTACCTTTCTTTGGACATGCGTATTACGATTTTGAACCTATCAAATAGATACCTCTAGTATTGCTCATATTTTAAATTGTTTATCAAGTATCTTGGTAAAGGAATAGACTAGTGTTTTAGACCATTATTCCTTCAAGTTTTGCAACATAGCATTGTATTTATTTTCCTTCCCATTAAATCTCTTTCATAACTTACTCAATGTGCTACATGTGGTTTCAAAACGTGAAAAATTTATTTTCTATTTTGTATCTTGATATGTAAAGTCTTATTGTATCTATTTCTAAATCAAGTAGATGTGTACGGTCCTAATCTCGATCATAGGTCCCATATATTGTATCAAAATGTCTATCTGAAAATGAACATTAGATATTAATTGAATTATCTAAACAACATATATGATTTTAATCCATTGAAACAATTATAGACAATTGCTTTTGATTAAGATATAAGATAAGCAATTTTTATATTATGCATGTATCACTTTGAACACTATTATGTAAAAGCATATTTGGATGTTTATATATCAGAATTTCATTTTCATAAGATATTGAAAATAACATTAATATAAACCTAGATTGGATGCTTATATCAGTGTCCAAGATATTTTCTATACTTTGTATATATGTACATGAAATACTTAGTCAATGTATGTACTTCATAATAATTTTTGTTATCATCAAAATAATTTATAGGAGATAGACATTTTCATGTCTTTGGTTCCAACATCTTCTTTTTCGGACTACTGAGCTCATGAAATTTCTCACAAACTCTCTAATTCTAGAGGATCTTGGTGAGAAGAGTAGAATATGTGATGTGTTTGTTCTTGCCTAGACCCTTCATGTTTCTTAGAAGGTGCATAAACAACAAATGAGGCAGGTTGAATTTATGAGAGGATGACATATAGAATAGAGTAAAATTGTGAACATTAGAGATGTGACTCTTTGAACCATCCTTGTATAAGATAGATTTGTTCAACATTTGTTGGTAGATTCTTCCTTCATCAGACAACTTCATCATCAAGAGTAGACCTTCTACATCAAGTCTAATGATATTGTCATTAACAACATTAATACCACCAAAATCTTTTTCCCATCCTTTTACCACACATGTGCTTTCCATAATACACTATATGGCTTCAATAATGACTCTAATTTCTACAATGACTTTGACATATAAAGCTTTTCCCACAATCTTATCCTTGAAGAACTCAACGTTATACCAAAATTGGAAGACTAATTTTGAATGCACAACCTGTTCTCTTTTTGAAGAAGTGCAGAATGTCGTAGCCCTTGAGATTTTCTATGAGGTGGACGCCCATGGCAACCATCTCATAAACAATAAAGAAATTTTCGATGAATACTACAACTTGAGAAAATTTCCCTTACCAAATACCCCTTATGTATTAGGAGTCACATGTTGGCATAACATCATATACACATTATTAAGTACAACTTGGGATGGCAATGTGACATTCAATCAAACACATAAGAAGTTAACTTATGTCATGTGATGGTAAAGACCAAAAGTATTGATTTTAGTTTTTTAAGGGATGAAAACTAAAGAAAAACTTTCAAAGGGATAAAAACCAAAATTTACTCATTTTACAAGGATAAAAAATATTTTTAATTCTAAAAATTTTAAATAAATCCTTTAGGTCTTGTTAAATGACGCTATAATAATACTAAAATTTACCCAAAGGTCTGTAAGTATTGTAAATTAGTCTTTTATATTTTTTTGTTCTACACTAATAAGGATGGTGGATTGAATATTCAAATGTATTAATAAATATGTCTATCATGCATACATATGTAATGGAAAATGGATTTTTGTGGAGTGCATTGTAGGGTATAGATGAGAATTAGTTAAGCTCGTGTTACTATATTTGTAATTATAGAGTAGATAATTCACCAATATCATAACGGGTAAAGTTAACTCTCTTACATCGTTGTTTCTGATTAAGACAGTGTTTGAATTATCTTTTTTTGAGCTTTTCTTGCCCTTATAAGGAGAAGTGAGGTTAAACACATTTTTTGAAAATGCTCTTGAGATGTGATCAATAATTCTAACATTGGTGAATTTGGGTTTGGATTTCCTAGGGGAATCTTGATTAGGATTTCAACAATTTGGATCTTTAAGAGATGAATCATTTGACTTTAGTTCATATGAGTTTGTTTTCTAATCAAGTTGGTCTCCTTGAGTTTGAATACGTGACCATTAATTAAAAGAATGATGGCCCTTTGTTATTCACTAGGTAAAGGGTGATGGATTTAGGATCTTCCACCTATTGTTGACAAAGCGGTGAGGTAGTTTTTATTCTACTATCAATTATGAAAATTTTTTTTCTTAGTATCCAACATGATACTTGCAAAAGGTTGTGAATGAAATGAAGAATGTGTAATCAAAGATAAATATGAATGGAAAGAATAAGAAGTTTGAATCATCCTTATAGACAACATTAATGTTCTTCACAAGTTGAAAAAGGAGATATCACATGCTTTGTAGTAGCATAGTGCAATAATGGTCTATAATACCAATCGTCTCATTCTAGTAGCGAAAGGGATTCACTTATGAGTATTTTGACGCTCAAAGTTAGTGGAGTTCAAAGTCAATAGGTGATTTAAGACTAGAAAAGATGTATTCCTTGTTATGATTGTTGATCTAAGGTTTTTTATGGCCTCAATGACTTATCTTTGGCAATAAATATTGTCAAATATTGATTTATTTATTTTTTGAAATGTTTAGATGAATTATTGCTAAAGGTTATTCAATTTAAATACTAAGTTGTTATTTGCCATACAGTATATATTTTAGGGTGTGCAACTTGTGATTTGTACATTGGATCGACCTACCTTCTAAGCTTTTAGACTGTTATAAGATCATGCCCTAGTAAAAAAAATAATTAAGAATCACACAATTATATGAATATTTCTTTCCTATTTAATGAGTCATACTCCATTTTGTAATTTTTCAATAAATTTTAACTAATAATAATAAATATGATAGAAAAAATGTATTAAAAAGTGTTACTAATTCTTGTCTTTAAACATTCTTCCTCTTTCATAAAAGTATTTTTTTAACAACTCTTAGTCTTCTATTTTACTTATTTTCGTTTATTATCTCAATTGTCATTTTTAAATTGTTCAATGAATTTTAAAAATAAAAATAACATGATTCCTCTTTATTTGTTAATTCATAAATTTTGGATAATTAAAGCATATATGATATTAAAGAAAATAAATATAATATTAAATTTTATAAAATTATATGTTATCAAAATATTTTTAATTTAAAAAATAAGTATATGCATATTACAACAAGTACATAAAATCTTATCGTAGAATATGATATCATGTTAATTATTTTTAATTAGATATAAAGTCTTTTGTTAGTTATTTTTAAAGTTAGTTTACTATAATCTTTTGAATACTCAACCCATGTGATACACGGGTTTACATCTTGTTTGACCAAAATTTTATGTCACTCCATGGACGACAACACATCCTACACACTTTCCTTAGTTTGTTAATTGGCCGTTTACACATCACACTTCGATGGCATCCTGAAATTATGCTGTGTGAATAAGACTTCAAGAGTTCAATAAGTTGACTAAAACTAAACTTTATCTTTAGGACCTTTCGACCCCACGAACATAAGTAACAAGAGATTATTATAATTATTTCTATAACTAAGAGAAAATTAAAAAAAAAATGATAAAATGAACGATATAACATGAGAATTAAAAATATGAAGAGTAAATAACACTGGGGGAGAGATGTAGTTATTATGCTGTAATCTCCTATGTTAAAATATATCATTTAATTCATTTAATTTAATATTATTAAAATAAATTAAATTCTCTCTTGATAAAAGATGAAAGTATTACATTAACTTTTTTTATTAAAATGTAGAATAAATTATATTTTCCTTCTTTGGCAGATGCAAATTTTATATTTTTACTCCTCTTTAAAATATATAATTTATTCTATTTAACTTAATATCAATAAAAAAATTATTATAAGATTTTAAAATATATTTTTAATTAAAATATATATTAAAATATTCTAATTTATTAAACTATCATTTACTCACTAAATCATTTTAAAAATATACAATTTAATTTAAAATAATTATTTATTTTATTAAAATACTAATTAAAAAATTATGAGATAAATTATATATATATATATATATATATATATATATATATATATATATATCATATTAACATAATTTTTGTATTTAAAAATATATTTTATAAGCTAATTTTTATAAAAGTAATAAAATAATAAAAAATAATTATATTATCTCTCTCTCTCTATCTCTCTCTCTCTATATATATATAAGTATTAACTTTTTTAATAATTACATTTTATTTAATAATGTATTTCTAGTATAAATAGATTTATTTAAGAATTTATATGTTTAATATACATATATTAGCATTACATTTATTAAATTTAATAAATATAATATATAATAATATTGTTTGAAATTAATTATTTATTTATTCTAAATTGAATAAATAATACTATATATAAAATACTATTTTGTTTAAATATTTGTAAAAAAATTATATTAATAAAATCAATCAAACACCTTCTTAATATTTATGTTTAATTTTATTTTACTTAAATATATAATTTTTAATTTAATTATTTTAAGATATGCATTGTAAAAGTAATTATAATTAACAAATAATATTTTCAATATATCGTTAAGTTTAGCATAATTCATAGTAATTTTAAATAATAATTAAATGATAAAATTGATATATATATATATATATATATATATATATATATATATATATATATATATATATATATATATATATATATATATATATATATATATATATATATATAACATTTAGAACAATTTTTTAAAATAATAAAATATTTAGAATTTAGTACAATATTTAAAATAAATTTTATGAACTAATTTTTTATAAATATATATATAATGATATATATATATATATATGTGTATGTATATATATATTATATAGTAAAATGATTATATTTGCATTTGTTAACAAAAGGGAAGTGTATTTTAACATAAGGAGAGAAGACAACATAATGTTTACTTCTTTAAAGAGGAGGAAGTGAGAATGATATATTAGGGGAATGAAGTGTAATTTTTAACATAAGAGTGAAAGGTAGTGTAATATTCGTATATGTTAAGGGAGGGAAGTGTAATTTACTAAAACAATAAATTATAAATGGATGCTAATAAAAAAAATGTTGGGAGAAGTAATATATGGATCAAGAAAAAAGTATTTCCAACTTTCCGAAAATTTCATATCAAGATTCAAGACTAAGCACTTGGTGGTATATAAATAGAGATGGCGATGGATAGGATATGGGTAAGGAAGGTACTATAGTTCTCATCCTAGTACCTACACTTTAGAAAAAAAATCTTCGTATTTGGATCTATACCCTCTAGATAATAACTTTAATACTCATGTCCTTTCTCATTGGGTATCTAAATGTTCATACCTATAATTGTTGCTCACACTTTTATTAATTATCAAAATTGATAAATAAAAAATATTAATTAAAAATAGACAATAATTAAATTAAAATCCTATAATAAAATCTTTTATAAAATATAACAATCATAATCTTAAAACATCATAAAAATTAAAATTTTATTTAAAAATATTTTACAAAACATAACTTTCAATCATAAATATATTACAATTCGTCAGTTGTTACTTTCCAGAATATGTTAAAAACAATACACTACACTAGTTATTTATAATTTAAATTAAAAAAATAAAAATAACTCAATTTTGTATCCGCCATTATAAATAAACATCAAATATACATACATATTATTGGATCAATTTCATTATATATATATATATATACACACACACAGAAATATATATAATATATATGTATAGGTTTAATATGTTTTTAATCCTTAAACTTTTGAGATTTCCACTTTTAGTCCTTAATCAAAATTTATACCAATCGTAGTCCTTAAACTTTTGTTTCATTATTATTTTTGGTCTCTGGCATTTGATTTCTCCATTTCTTTTCCTCACTTGTGTTCATAGTTGGCACACAACTTGTTAACATGTGGAAAAAATGTTAAGATGGTGTCCAAGTAATGAACAATTTTGTGATAGTTCTTTTTTGGTGATAAAAAATTGTTAGCAATTTTTTGGCCTTAGTCAAGAAAATGACAAAATATGTCAAGAAAATTCCTGGCAACATGAGGATCACTCAAAGCTGACATAAATCATATGCTGACCAGAGGAGGAAAGCCCTTAAGTTTGAGGCAAGTGACCACATATTCCTAAGAGTCACTCTAGTGATTAGGGTAGGTCATGTTATAACATTCAGAAAACTCTCTCTAAAATTCCTTGGACCATACCATATTTTGAGTTGTGTTTGTTTTGTTGCCTAGGAGATAGACTTACCTCCTTTATCTTTCAAATATCCATAATGTGTTCCATGTCTTAATTGAGAAAATACACCAAATATCCCACACATGTCAAGAACTAGATTCAATACAAATAAGAGAAGACTTGACGTTTGAGGCTCAACTGGCTAAGGTTGTAGATCAGAAGTTGAAGTAACTTAGAGGAAAAGACATTAATTTGGTTAGAGTTGTTTAGGATGAAGCAACGAGAGATTCAACATGGGAGCTTGAGAATAAGATGAGGTAGTAGTTTTTGTAGCCTTTTCTAGGTAAGCAATTTTTTGGGACAAAAATTATTATTTGTTGGGGAGTTTTGTAACATTGATGTTTTTATGTCTGTGATTAATTAAAATGATTGAATAATTAAATTTAATTTTAGTTTTAAAAGGATTAAGAAAATCCTTTGTTGTACAATTTTCAAGAAAAATCTCAAAAATAGTTAGAATAACCAAAAGTACGCATACCAAGGCAAACTTTACTTGAAAATGGTTATTTGAGTTGAGTAAATATCATGAAATAATAAACAATAATTTTGAGTGTTTTCTAGTTAAGTTTTGTTGTGTTAGTGTCATTAGTCAACCAAAGTCTGGATAGAACCCCAAAACCCCCATAGTCTTTGTTGACTTCAAAACCCCTAATATTTAGTGGATAGCAAATCCCTTATTACCCTATGGTTTTTCAAAACCTCTTACCCAAAGGTCCCTTGAACCCCTTATATCCATTAGTCAATTGACCAACCTGCCAATCTTATATAAGGCCACTCAAGTGCTGATTTTTAGAACATTTTCTTAGCTAAAAACTTCATCTCCTACACCAAATTTCATTGCATCCATCTCCTTCCAAGTGAAGCTCCAAGTGTTTATCAACATTCTAACCCCTTCCCTAAAGTTCTCTAATTTGTATCTTCAACCAAGTAAAGGAAGCTCTCCCTTATTGTATTTTCGTCGATTTCATGTTGTTGTTATGTTGTTGTAATGTTGTTTAATCACTTAGAAATGCATTATCATGATCTATTCAGAATTTGGTAGCATTTTATGAGTTTGAGTTTTGGTGAATATTTAAAGTTGATGATAAATTGATGGCTACATGTTTTTTATGATATTTTGACATTGGGATATTGATTTTATGTTGATATATAGTTGTTGGATTATTTTCATGTTGTTTTAATTGAAGATTTCATGATTTGAGTATGTATTTATGTTGTTATTCTAGGGTTTCGCTAGGCGAGCCCTTGGCTTGCTAGGCAAATCCCTCTTTTCTAGGTTGCTATTGAGGGTTCGTTGAGCAAAAGGAGATTCTTGCTAAGCAACCTTGTATTTTTGGGTAGATTTATGGAAATCTATGAATTTTCGCTAAGCGAGAGCCTCTCTCGTTGGACGAAACTCAAGAACAAATGAACATGATGAAGGCCCGCAAGACGAGTACTTAACTCTCTAGGCGAAGCCATGAACTTAGTGAGAAAATATGGGTTTATTAAGTGTTCACTAGGCGAGTTCCTTACTCGTTGGGAAAGAATCTTGAGAACCCATAAACCCATAGATTTGTTGAGTGAGTCTTGCGTTTAGTTGATAGAGAGTTCGAGGGCTTTTGTGGATCCTCTCGCTAGGTGAAAGAATTCCTCTACTGCTTAAGAGAGGTTTAGTTGAGAGTGTGAAATCTTTAAGACTTCATTCACTAAGTGAGATGTCCACTCATTAAGAGAATAAGAGGCGAGATTTTAGGTCGTTTGGGCGAACATGTAAGGTTTTAAGAGTTAAGTTTTTGTGACTTAATTCACTTAGCGAATAGATTATCACTAAACGAGTAAACGTAGTATAAGCTCTCTATGGCTTCATTCGTTGGGTAAAGCTCTCGTTGGGTGAATCTAGTGGTAGTGAGGAAAATGGTAAGGTTGTGAAATATGCACATCTTAAGTAATTAAATTTGTAAAAAAAAAAACTTGTTGGAACTGTTGTAAAATGATTGAATTGGGTAAGGTGGTTAAAAGATTAAAGTGGAACATTAATTAAGGTGAAAATTATAAAATGTAAAATGTTTTTATCTTTGGGAGATAGAACACTTGTTGATGAGTCATGGTGTTGACCCTACTCTAAAGGGATATGGTTGGTGGACCATTCCTTCTTGTTATAATTCCAATTGTCTTGGAGGTAGCCATGTTGCATAATAGTCAATACGTGTTGTAAGTATCCAATTGTTCAAGGAAACTAGGAGTGATTGGAAAATCACAATTGTTGTGGTTGATTATGAGTCCCTTGTGTATGCTATTGATGAGTAAGCATGGAAGTTGTTGAACCACCATGAGTTTATAGGGTTCACGACCAATGCTGGATTGGTTGAGGCAGGGCAGTATAGCTTTGGGGATAGGTGGGTGGGAAATCCCCCATTAATGGGTATACTTTGCAAAGACTATTGACTATAGAAAGTTATTATCAATATACAGCCTATCTCGATCCAAACACTTTTTAATATGTAGGATTACATCCTTTTCCCCTAATACCAGGTTGAAGGTATGTTAAGGAAGTGATACAAGTGATTGCTAGGCTTATAAGTCTCCATGGACTAGTTTTGTGTGTGTGCATGTATGTGGTTGATGAATATAAATTGTTGAAATATTGATTTTAATTGTTAAAGGTTGAGGCTCATTGTTAACCTATGTTGGTTAAATTATGAATATAATGTTGTATATATGATTTTTTTTACTATTTAGGGATAAGGTCTTTTCTGTAGTAGCTTACCCTTATGTATATATTTATATGTATAAAATATGATGATGTCAAATGGCGTGTTCATGAGAGAAATGTCAAGGCCACCCTATGGGTCGAGTTTTTAGGGCATCCCTCAAATACGGATCAACATTGGGTACATCACCATACACTTCTAGGACTCTCACGTAGGCCTAGGAAGGGCATGAAGGATAGGTTGTGTAACACCATGTTTCTTAAGTGATTGAAAATAATTATAAGAAATAATTAAATTTATGAAATCTTAATAAATCAATGTTCGTACATTTTTGAGAAAAATTTTGAATGAGACCAGAACTATTTGATTACATGTTTTTTGAGGTAAATAGTAACTAAATGTCATCTACATGTTGCTTGAGACAATTAACACGTGTTTCAAGGTAAATCACTAGTTGACTTTTTATTTTTCTAAAAGGTGATTATACCATTTATAGTTAATTACCTTATCACTTATGGTATAAAATCCAAAAGTGAAACTTACCAATTAAGGGAAGTTTCTACCAACCCATTTCATGCCTAAAATGGTAGGAGTCACGTTTCTACACCTTCCTTTAATTCTTGTAACCTTCTTTAACCTTTGAGTATTGAGCTGCTTCAAATCCATTTTAAAACCTAACTTCTGTTAAGGATTCAAAACTCTCCTAACCCTATCAAACTCTGAATTTTTCCCTTAACCTTCATCCTCCATTGTTTCAAGTGCAAAGCCCCTTCGCTAAAGTTTTCTTATTCCAATATTCACTCTAAGTATGGGAAGCTTGCCTCTCTCTAATTTCATGTTTGATATGAGTAATATGTTGGTATGGAATGTGTTTAAATATGTCATAACATGTGATAGTAATATGTGTTAATATTTATTGAGAAATTTCTTGAAAATATGAATGTATGCATGATAATCTATGTATTTATGATTTGTTGTAGAAATGATGTGTCTAGGGATTCAATTATGCTTATGATATTATGTGATGATGTTCTAGGTTGATTTTATAATATTTCATGTTGTATTAAGTATTTTTTATTTGAAATCGAGTTGGGTGATTGATAAATTGTTTTTTTAGTCGTCAATTCAACTATAAAAAATAACTAGATTACTTATGTTTTATATAGCATAGGGGCAACCTAGGTCAAATCTCTCAAGGACACGTTATTCTTGTGATGTCCAGTGTAAAAGGCTAAGAGTCATGTAGAACCAGGAGTGCAAAATACAGACTTGGACAACGAATAGAAAAGTAGGGGTTTTTTGTGGAATTACAAAGTAAAGGCAGAAAGTAAATTGACTAGCTATGAAATTAAAGGCAAACGAGCAATGAACAAAACATATATTTTTCATATCAATTCCAAAGTCAGCAAGTAAATGGTTTCGGTTCCAGTTCCTAGTAATGCATGTGATTTCAAACCAACCTAAGTCTTAAGACGATTGCCTAATATTCATCGGTTGCTGACTAAGGGCTTACACAATCGCGACCTCGAGTTAGCAAGGATTACGCCCATGGTTGATTTAGGTTTTCTATCGATTACTTATAAAGTTGCTAGATTGGTTCCGATTGCCCCCTAACCTAACGTAGTCTATTCTTACACATGTATAATCATGACACAAGCAAGAACAAAGAAACAAACAAGAATCACAATTAGAAAAGTAGAGAAACAAAAATCCATTTCATTGCATAACTATCGTATTAATACAAGGAGTGTGGATACATGGAATTATGAACTCAGCCTCCCAAAACGATCGCTATGGCAAAGTTGTAGTGTTCCACCGAAGATGGTCAAGTACATAGGGGTTAGTCCACCAGAGTGTGCCAGATACCTGGTCAGTCCTCTCTAGCAACCAGCCGCTACCCAAACCTTGAGGCTACATCCACTTGATTGACTGGACGCCATACTGAAGCACCATGGAAACACTGATTAATGGAGTGAGAGTGTAGGTGTGTACGGTGGAGTATGAATGTGTAGATGTATCGATGCGTCACCATATAACCAATGAATGAGCTATGCCTCCTTTTTTATATACGTTTGATTAACTAATTCTGTAACTGTACTGATAGAGACCCAACCAACAAAGTCAAAGATAATTGGCGTGACATTGGAGGTCTCATGACTAGGCCCAAAACCCAAATAATGAAGCAATCGTTGCCAGGCCTAAGGTTGGGAATTACGAAAAGTTTAGAGCAAAGTGAATCAGAGGCTGTACCAAAATGGGTCACTTTATTACAAGTTGATGAAGATTGGAGCCCATATTGAAGAACACATGTAAAGCCCAAAGTCATTGTCATGTAATTTGGGCTAAGTAGTTAATTAGGATTTATTTAGATGTATTTTCGCATAAATCACGTTTTGATAGTTGGTAGAAAAAGGGAAAGTTGGATAGTTGGTGGAAAAATAGGAAGGTCATTAATGATGGAAATAAAAGATTAGTGGGAAGATCTAGTGGATGAGATTTTATGCCAATTAAGGTATTAATGGACATTAAATCCATGAGATTTTATGCCAATTAAAATATTAATGGGCATTGATTTCAGGGTTGTCTAGTTAAGCCTATAAATAAACTCTTGTAACCATCCAGAAGGACAAAATTCATAATTTGAATAATATTCGTGTTTATTTGTGAGCACTTTTCCTTTGGTTCATAGGTTAAAGAACTTTTATAGTGTTGGTTCTGCCGGCAGGTCGCGGTTAGGGTCGCACTCCTGATAACTTTGGTTCTACCAGCAGGTCACGGCTAGGGCAAGTTCCTCTTTTAGTCTGATTTCAAGACGGTCCAATTTTAAGATCGTGTCATTTGGTATCAGAGCTTCGGCTCTTGAAATTAGGTGTTCTCTATCCTTTGTGTCTCTATTTTTTTAATTTATTAATAAAAAAATAAAAAAAAATTGTTAGTTCTTTTGATATTTCCCATACTTTGTCATCCTTATTTATTCTAATTATTTGTGTCCATTCATATCCCTTTGCTTAAGTCATTAAGTTTGTCATCCTTCCTTTTGCCTCATTGTGTTTTGTTCCCTTCGATAAAAAAAAAATCACAAAAAAAAAAAGAACGAAAGAGAAAGGTGAAAAAAAAAGAGCAAAAACAAGAAGGGCTAGTAGTCAATTTGTTATTTTGCCTTGCATATTGAAAAAAAAAACTAAACAGAAAAGTTTGAATTTTTGTCATATTTCCCCCATGCATCTACACTATTTTCATTGTACGTGTCAAACAATCTAGAATTCCTTGTTTCATGCTAATTCTTGTTCTCTAAAGTTATCAAATTACCAAATCCTTATTGTTTCTTGCTGCGTACCATCATTCTTAAAGGTTCTTACTTAAGAGCTCATAAGGAAAAGTTGAGTGGTAAAAGGCAAGAGTGGTGAAACAAAAAAAAAAAAGCCAAATTGAGTGATACACGAGTGAGTACAACATAATTCGAGCGTAAACACGTGAGAGAGTGTTGTGTGAGAATTTTTTTTCTAACTTGATTTTGCAGTATTTTAATCATGAGTAGCGAAGGAGAGCGAGATGTTGATATCAAATTACACATCAAGGCTGTTTAAGAACAATTCAAGACTTTAAAAACAAGGATGGATGATTTACAATCTATAACCAGGTATAAGAGTCATACAAGTCAACATATTGATGAGGAAGAAGAAGAGGAGTATTCAGATGGAAGATATAATAAAAATAAAGAAAGAAGAAGAGGTGAACCAAGACGTGACAATTACTTGGGTGACATTAAGATGACAATCCCTACATTCCAAGGGAAGAATGATCCTGAATTGTACTTGGAGTGGGAGAGAAAAGTTGAACATTTGTTTGATTGTCACAACTACTCAGAGGAGAAAAAGGTAAAATTAGCAATTGTTAAATTTATTGACTATGCTAATATTTGGTGGGATCAGTTTGTGATTAACAGGTGTAGAAATGGAGAAAGACCCATTCATACAGGGGAAGATATGAAGTCTATCATGAGAAGGAGATTTGTACCAAGTCATTACCATAGGGACTTGCATAGAAAATTGCAAAGTTTGACACAAGGTTGTATGAGTGTGGAGAATTACTATAAGGAGATGAAAATAGTCATGACTAGAGCCAATGTGAAGGAAAACTGTAAGGTAACTATGACTAGATTCATTGGAGGTTTAAAGAAAGAGGTTGCTGATGTGGTGGAGTTGCAGCATCATATGGAGATAGAGGACTTATTGCACAAAGCAATTCAAGTGGAGAGGCAATTAAAGTCTAAAAGATCTTCCAAATTTGCTTCATCTTCTAGCTCTTCATGGAAATCAAATTGAAAGAATAGTACAACTGTTACAAATCCTAAAGAAGATGTGATTGCCAAATATTCAAGTGCTCCTCCTAAAGGTAAAATTAACACTGATACATCATATAGATCACATGATATCAAGTGTTTCAAGTGTCAAGGAGTTGAACATATTACTTCTCAATGTCCAAATAAAAGAGCAATGATGATGATAGATAATGAGAAGTAGAAAGTGAGAGCTCAAGTGATGATGAAATGCCACCATTGGAGAATTCTAGTGATGTGGAAGTTGTTGAACATGTAAATGGAGTTGTACTTGATACTAGGTGTGTTCTTAGCATACAACCTAAGGAAGATGGTGATGTGGAGCCACGTGAGCATATTTCTCATACTAGGTCCCTTGATCAAGGGAAAATGTGCAGCATGATTCTAGATGGAGGGAGTTGCACCAATGTGGCTAGTACTATTCTAGTGGAGAAAATAAATTTGCAAACTGCCAAACACCCTAGGCCTTATAAGCTGCAATGGCTTAGTAATATTGGAGAAGTAAAGATTGGCAAGCAAGTTTCAGTGCCTTTTGCTATTGAGAATTACAAAGATGAAGTATTGTGTGATGTGGTTCTTATGGAGGCAGGGCATATACTTTTGGGCCGCCCATGGAAGCTTGACCGCAAGGTGACCCACAAGGGGTATACCAATTGTTTGTTGTTTATTTACAATAAGTTGAAAATTACTCTTACTCCATTTTCTCCAAAGCAAGTATGTGAAGATCAAATAAAAATGAGGAAAGTAAGAGAGTGTAAGTTGAGAGAAGAGCAATTAAGCATTCAAGAAAAAGAGAGAAAGGAAAATATGAGTGAAAATAAGAAGAAGAAAGAAAAACATGAAATTGAGTGTAGTGAAGAGAAAAGTAAGAAAATGAGTGCATTTGCAAAGACAAGAAAGGTTGGGAGTGTGTTATCAGCAAAAGAGAAACTACTTGTACTCCTGTACAAGGGTGTTTATTTCACTAACAAAGTTCATTCTTCTTTTCCTTGTGAAGTTGATTCTTTGTTACAGGAAGTCACTAATGTTTTTCCAGATGAAGTGTCTCATGGATTACCTCCTTTAAGAGGTATTGAACATCAAATTGACCTCATTCTTGATTGTCCAATCCTAAATAGACCAGCCTATAGAACAAATCCCGAGGAAATGAAGGAAATTCAAAAGCAAGTGAAGGAGTTGCTGCAAAAGGACTTTGTGAAGGAAAGTCCTAGTCCATGTTCTGTTCCTGTTATCTTGATTCCAAAGAAAGAGGGAACATGGTGCATGTACGTTGATAGTTAGGTCATCAATAAAATCACTGTAAAGTATAGATACCTTATTCCTAAGTTAGATGATATGCTTGATGAATTGTTTGGTTATTGTATGTTTACTAAAATTGATTTGAGTAGTGGATACAATCAAATGCATATGAAAGAAGATGATGAATGGAAAATAACTTTCAAAACAAAATATGGTTTATATGAGTGGTTAATGGTGTCATTTGGCTTAACTAATGCTCCTAACACCTTCATGAGGATAATGAATCGTGTTTTGTGTTCTTTCATTGGAAAATTTGCAATAATCTATTTTGATGATATTTTGATTTATAGCAAGACTTTAGATAAACATGTTGACTATTTGCATGTTGCTCCTAATGTCTTAAGAGGAAATAAATTGTATGGAAAAAAGTGTTCATTTTGTCTTGAATCTATTGTCTTCAAGTGGGATGATATGCATGAAAAAACCTTTAATTTGTTGAAAGATAAGTTGACTAATGCACTTGTGCGTTGTTTGCCTAATTTTGATAGCACTTTTGAAATTGAATGTGATGCTTCTGGTGTTGGAATAGAAGCTGTATTGATGTAGGAATTTAAACCAATTGCATATTTTAGTGAGAAGCTAAGTGGGACTGCATTGAACTATTCTACCTATGACAGGAAGTTGTATGCTTTGTTTATAAAATCTCAAGGTAAGCTTCAAAAGAGACATGTCAAGTGCTTGGAGTTCATAGAGGTGTTTTCTTATGAGAACAAGTACAAGAAAGGTAAAGATAATAATGTGGCAGATACATTTTCTAGAAGAAAGCATAAAGCAAAATTTGTTAGAGGGTTGCATGTCAAAGTTCGAGCTAATACTGAGAAGAGGAATGAACAATATGCAAGCCAAGAAAATAAAAGGCATGTTATGACTTTTGAGCCTAAAGATTGTGTTTGGGTTCATAGGTGAAAAGAAAGGTTTCCTACTCAAAGAAGATACAAATTGCAGCCAAGAGGAGATGGAACATTTCAAGTGTTAGAAAGGATCAATGACAATGCCTACAAGTTGGATTTACTAACTACATATGGTAATATAAGTTATACTTTAAATTATACTGATTTATCTTTATTTGTTGTAGGTGAAGAATTTGATTCGAGGACGAATCCTTTTGAAGAGGGAGAGAATAATAGAGACCCAACCAACAAAGTCAAAGATAATTGGCGTGACATTGGAGGTCTCATGACTAGGCCCAAAACCCAAATAATGAAGCAATCGTTGCCAGGCCTAAGGTTGGGAATTACGAAAAGTTTAGAGCAAAGTGAATCAGAGACTATACCAAAATGGGTTACTTTATTACAAGTTGATGAAGATTGGAGCCCATATTGAAGAACACATGTAAAGCCCAAAGTCATTGTCATGTAATTTGGGCTAAGTAGTTAATTAGGATTTATTTATATGTATTTTCCCATAAATCATGTTTTGATAGTTGGTAGAAAAAGGGAAAGTTGGATAGTTGGTGGAAAAATAGGAAGGTCATTAATGATGGAAATAAAAGGTTAGTGGGGAGATCTAATGGGTGGGATTTTATGCCAATTAAGGTATTAATGGACATTAAATCCATGAGATTTTATGCCAATTAAAATATTAACGGGCATTGATTTCAGGGTTGTCTAGTTAAGCCTATAAATAAACTCTTGTAACCATCCAGAAGGACAAAATTCATAATTTGAATAATATTCGTGTTTATTTGTGAGCACTTTTCCTTTGGTTCATAGGTTAAAGAACTTTTATAGTGTTGGTTCTACCGGCAGGTCGCGGTTAGGGTCGCACTCTTGATAACTTTGGTTCTACCAGCAGGTCACGGCTAGGGTCAAGTTCCTCTTTTAGTCTGATTTCAAGACGGTCCAATTTTAAGATCGTGTCATGTACCCTAACTGATTTAACAGAAATAATTGACTAACTAGCTAATAGCTAATTAAAAAAACATAATTTATGAACTAACTAACTACTTCTTAAATGATCACATGCTCAAAATCACTGGGGCAGAGTCGGTGTTGTTGTCGAGATGAGTTTGGATAGATAGGACAACTTCAGGATCTGGAGTCAGCTACTGGAGTCAGAGTTGGCACACGACTTGGACTTGACTACTAGAGATAGAGTCAGCATGCATACACGGAGTCGGAGTTGGCTTGGAGAGGAACTCGTTTGGCCAGGACGACTTCATCTAGTCAGGACGACTTCAGTCTTAGTTGGGATGACTTCATCTAGGATTCTAGTTTTGACCTGCAAAAAGAGTTTACTCTTTTTGTTAGCTAAAATCCTCAAATTAGCATAAATTTGTATTTCCCTATTTTTAGCTCGATAATCTGAATCTTAGCTAATACGTGATTCTTAAATACAAAATAGAGTCTACTATACACATCTTAAGACCTTATTGGGTGTCTAAAATATGAATTATCAATGACCAAACTATTTCATGTTCTCGTTGTGTAAGTACCCGTACTTGTCTAGTGAGGCTTGTTGAGCTACTTAAACCCCTTTAAATAAAAAACCTGGAGATGATAAACACTTACTAAGTAAGTTACATGACCATTAGATAAGGATTCATATGAACCCAAAAAACTTATACTTTCACTAGGCAAGAACCATATCTTGCTAAGCAAGGATCTTAAAACTCGAAAAACCCCTTATCCAATGAGCGAGTCATTCACTCGCTGAGCAAGGACCAAGACCTTTGAAAAGTCTTGTTTTCCCACATCCATTCACTAAGTGAGCCCCTTGTCTCATTGAGTGATTAAAACAAGACTTGAGAATGGAACTCTTTGTGACACCACTCATTGAGCGAAATTAGGACTCCATGAGCGAAGCTAGTGTAGGAGTCTTTGTAGTCCCTCTTGCTGAGCAAGGAAAATCTTTGCTAAAAGAGCAGATACCCTCTATGGGAGGACTCATAGAGTGAGAAGATACATTCGTTGAGAAAAATAGTGCATTCTGAGGAAAACTTAAAAACTAATTCACTGAGTAGTGGCTCACTAGGTGAAAGTGAAACTTAGGAATCCTCTTATGATTAAAACCCATTTCTTGAAATAAAGAAACCAGCCCCTTGAATTTAAAAGTAGTAATTAAGAACTACTACACTACAACGAAGATGAAATTCCAAGCGAAACTCTAAGGACCTACTTGATTCATAAGATTTAAAAAACTTGCTACTCACCTTCATGACGAATATTATAAAGAGGTATTTAGATTTATAATAATAAATGTATATTGTTTGATGAGGCATACTAAGTATGCACATTAACAATTTTAGACTACATTGCGAGTAGACGTATAAGTTTAGTTGGCTAGCTGGACTGGACCTCCAAGCCTAGTGTCAAATAAGAGGTGTGTGGCAATCAAGTCTTAGGGGATCACGACACAAATACTTCCACAAGGGCCCAAGGTCATTGCAAACTTTATGTTGTAATTAGGCACTACTCTCATATATGTATCCTAAGAAACCACCTAACGATAATACTATCGAAACACTAACAAAATCACTAGATTTTCCTTCATTTTTGTAGTATAGGGACTAACCAAGACCGATCGATCTCACAAGGACACAATCATATTATGCCTAATCTTCTTGATCGAAACCTAAAATGAATGTGAAAAATGGGTGTTTGGGTGATACAAAATTATGTAGAACATGTAATTATGTAGAATAGATTTTATACAAATAAGAATTGATCTAAAACGAATTGTGTAACATCAATTCAAGGATTCAATTATGCAATCAGTTATCATGGTTCTAAGAAGGATGCAATTTCATATCAACCTAAGTTTCTTTAGATAATCATCTAACATTCATCCATGCATATTGAGATCACAATCACAGTCCCTGATTAGCATGGATTTAGGATCATAACTGGTTGATTTTAGGTTATCAATCGATTACCTAATAGAACATAATCCAAAACTTGAGCTAGATCACAATCATGAAAATAGATTAAGAATTGGAAAGACAAATAGTAGAAATTGCATAAGGAAGATAAAGAATCAAGAACTTAAACCAATTTGCATCTCTAAACCTTGAATTGACAAAGAAGCTTAGTCTTCCATGGCCATTATCATAGAAAACATAGCAGAATGCAGAAAATAAAAAATGCAGAAAAATACAAAAGAAAACACAGCAAAAAATTATGGAGAAGAGAGGAAAACTTCCAATGCAAGAAACCCCTTCAACTCTTCCAAAACCTCTCTAACTAACTAACTAACTAACTCCTTAACTACCCTAACTACCAACTAACCTACTAATGATTACATGCTTGAAAGTGACAAGCTTGGAAATAAGAATTAGCAACCTTTAGTAGCCCAAAAATCCCACTAACCAAGGCCCCATAATCTGGGTTAGAATATACAAGAAAAAGCTCAATGAGAGTGGTGTAGAGGCAGTAACTTCATGTCCACATTTGACACTGCAAATGATTGAACTGGGTTGAATTGCAAAAGGAGAAGTTGTAGACATCTTAGCTTTCCAAAGCTATCATGATTGTCCAATTTGGAGATCTGTAGCTCTAGATATGTTGTGCAGAAGATAGAAACCTCATTATGAAAATTAAATCCGAAAATAAGTAAAGATTAGCAACTAATCCCAACTAAGCTCAATGACCCAAGACTCAAATAATGTATAAATATTAACTAGAAAATAATGTCAAATATGTCCAACATAAGTCACTATTAAGTGCCTCAAAAATACTCTATCATTTATCTCATCCATAGATCAGGTTCCAATGTTTCCCCTAATGGTTTCTTTGGCATGTATCATGTTGTTGTGACTTAGTAGTCATGTATACTATGTTAAGAGAAAGTGTCTGACTTATCGCTCGAAAGTTAGAGTCTCCATGGAGTAAGACTGGTATAGTTTGTTGATTTAAAAGTTTGAATTAATAAATTGAAATTGAATGCTTGTACTCTTTGTGGATTTGAATGTTTATGGTAGGATTTATTTATATAAATTTTATTTTGTAAGTTTATCCTTATATGCTTTACGATGACCTCGAATGACGTTTTGTTAGGAGTAGATGCCGAGCCATCAAGGAATTGGTCTCGATCTCGTATGTTGTTCAATCAGATATATCTGGACACTTTCTCACTATGCTTCATGGAAATCCTAGTGGTCCTAGGAGGGGCCTAAATGATTGACCCAAACTTGAAGAGGGTCAATTACTACAACAACATCACCATCGACTTTACACCATCCATTAATACCTTGATTTCAATCACATTTTATGCTACGCTGGACTTTTGTCTGCCTATCCGAGAGAAATGGAGTTGAGCTACTCTCCTCTACGAAGCTTAGTTGACCAAAATTCGTTGTCATGATACCTCTCGTCCTTGACCCCATCCTTATTACCATAGAGTGAATCTTGAAGTAGTCTGTCAAGAGTCATCGTCTCATCTTCCCTTTCCATCTCAATAGTTTAGCGCATGACCAGCTTGGGGTGTGTGAGCTATGTAACTCCCTCCCTCCTTATGGTGATGTATTGAATATGATATTTTGAAAGACTTATGAATTATACCTTTTATTTATTTTCATTGTAGGTGCCATATGGCACAAACCATTACATTTGTTACTTGGATCCTTATGCCTTATATATTATGTGATGGTATTTTTAGTAATTCGAAAGTGCTTGTATTATACGTTTGATCGTGAAAATTTACACATGTTTCTAAAAACAAATTAAACAAGAGTTTTTCCTTATTAATTGAACCTTTACACTTTAATTTAAGTTTAGCTTTAATTGCAAGTCATTACAATTAGTGGTATCAAAGCTAGTTGTGTTCTTATTACAATGAACATGTGACTAATAGGTCCATTGTGTCTTTGCTATGTGTTGTAGAGCTATTTTTGGAAAGAAATAACTATTAATTGTTGATAGTCGAATGTCTTTCATTGGATGCTACCTTTGAAAAGAGATCTTTATGTGATAGCTTCTATCCGAGTTTTCCATATCTTGTTTTCACCTTATAATGATGAGGGGATAACATCAAGTACTACCTGTTGACTTTTCTTAGATCACCAAGGCCATGGAAGCTATGGTCGCTACTATGGCACAATAGAATGTTGCTAATGCTCAACAATAAGGCAATATGTCATAGCAACACCAAACAAAAATGGAACGTCATGAGTCCATGAGGGCCACTACTAAGGCTATGAGGGCGATTAACTTACCAAAGTTTAAAGGACTTGTTGAGTTTTATAAGAATGATCCCAATAGTTCAAGGGAGAATCTAACCATGATGTTTTTGATCATTGGATTCAAGAGATCGAGAAGATTTTCAAAGCCATGAATTATCTTGAAGAATTGAGGTAACCTACGTCATGTACATGCTTATGGGAGAAGCGAAACACTAGTGGTAGGGAGCTCAACAACTCATGATGGCCAAAGGAAAGGTAATATCTTAAGTGAACTTTCAAAAATCATTTCCTCAAGAAGTACTTTTCTAAAAGTGCTAAAAATTAGAAGTAGTCAAAATTTATGTGGCTATATCAAGGACTTCAATTGTCAATAAATACGCAACTTGATTCGAGTATTTGTCCCATTTTTACAGTCAACCAATGTCAGAGGAGTAGAGATGTCGAAAGTACGAGGAAGGACTGAGGCATGAACTGAAAAGAGTGATTATCCCAATGGTTATTCAGGAATTCCCTAAATTAGTGGAGAAGGAAAATATGGTAGAGAGCCTAAAATGCCTCCATAGAGTAGGAAAGGCTCCAAAAAATGGATCATCTAGATTCAGAAAGGGATGGAACCAGAAGAAGCCCTATAATAGACCATCATGATCAACACAAGTATTCTTGACCCTAACAACACTTTGGAGCTTCAAATGCCTTAAGCTACTTAGTCACAATGTTTCAAGTGAAATGGACCCTATGTCGCTAGATAATGCCCAATTAGAGGTGTTATATGCTCCAAGTGTCAGAAATCTAGACACATGGCAAGAGATTTCCAAGGGCCTACCAATTCAAAACAAACGGTCAATGTCATTAGGGATGCAAATCCTATCACTATTGGGAAAATGTTTGTTGTGAGTAGAGTTGAGGCCTCTGGATCTCAAAATGTCATGCTAGGTGAATGTATTATAGTTGATAACCTATTATATGTATTGTATGATTCATATGCAACCCATTCTATTATTTCTTATGACTATGTAAATAAGTTAAGTTTGCTTACATGTTTACTATTTTTTGACCTATTAGTTTCTACACCTACCACCACCCTTGCAATAACATCTAGTATGTGTTCAAATTGCCCCATTATTGTTTATGGATGCAGTTATAAGGCAAACTTGATTTGTCTTCCTCTATTTGACCTATATGTCATCCTAGGAATGGATTGGTTGCCTTCCAACCATATCCCCATAGATTGTGCCAGAAAAACCTTAATCTTTTCAAATCCCGAGAATATGGATTTATCACTACCAACCAAACAAAGACTGTTTCAAAAGAAGGAGCCTAAGGATACTTGATTCTATTTTTTCACAAAGTCAAGGGTGTTTATGATTTGGATTCTATGGAAGTTGTTAGGGATTTTTTTTAAGGTTTTTCCTAAGTGTTGGACTTAACGTTGATAGAGCACTTTTGAGGCACTTAGTGGTGACTTATGTTTGACATATTTAACATCTTTTATGGTTAATATTGGTATATTTGTTGAGTCTTTGGTTATTGGATCTAATTAGGGTTAGTAGCTAATATTTGCTTATTTTCATATTTACTTCTCATTATGATATGTTGTCTTGTGCAAGTCATATCTAAAGCTACAAACCTCCAAATTGGAAACTCTTGGTAGCTCTAGAAAGCTAATGAAAATATCTACAAATTTCTTTTTGAACTCAATCTATTTCTACCTTATATAGTGTCAAAAGTCCTCCTAAAGTTGCGGCCTTTGTACCCACTCTATTGGACCTTCCTTTGTATATTTTGGCCCAATTTTAGAACTTTTGATAGTGGTCCTTTGGGCTGCGAAAACCAATACTTAAGAAAACTACCCTTAGAATTTAGATAATGTATTAGTTAGTTTTAGTTAGTTAGAATTCGGTTAGACACTTTACGAGCTTTTCTCATTTTATTTTTGGAGGTTTCATGGATTACAAGTTTCCTCTCTATTCTCTCTTCTCTTTTAGATTTTTTGTGTGCTTGTGCTGCATTTTTCATGGTGATTTCCATGGAAGGTTAGACTCTCTTATCAATTCAAGGTTACATGATTATGTTTAGGTTTGAGTTCTTGAATCTTTCTTATGCAAATTTTGTTATGCCTATCTTTTCTTTTCAATTCTTGATCTATTTTCATGATTATGATTCCACTTGAGGTTTTGGATTATGCTAGGTTAGGATTGATTGATCCAATCTAATCAAGGATAGGTAATTTATTGATCACCTAAATCAACCAATTACTTGCACTTAAATCCATGCTAATTAGGAACTACGATTGTGATCTCAATTTGTGTGGACGAATGTTAGATGATTGTTTGATAAATTTTGAGTCTATATGAATTTGCACCCTTATTAGAACCGTGATAACAAAACTACATGATTCGATCCTTGGATTGGTGTTCTATGATTCTATTATTCAATTATGTTCTACATAATTTTGCATAATCTGTTCTATACATCCAAACCCCCCTTTGGCATTCAATTTGATTTCTGTTCAATAAGATTAGACATTATAAGATTGTGTCCTTGAGAAATTTGACCTAGGTCAGTCCTTACACTACAAATATAAAGGAAATCTAGTGGTTTAGACAGTATTTCGACAACATTGTCAACCTCCGCAACATGAAGTAGAGTTTGCCATAGACTTGATACCTAGAGTAAGACCCATGTCGATAACATTATATAAGATGGAACTTGTCAAGTTAGCGGAGTTAAAGAAATAAGTAGAAGATCTATTGGAGAAGAGAATGATAAGACCAAGTGTTTCTCATTGGGGAGCCCAATATTGTTGGTAAAGAAGAAAGATGGTGGATCACGATTTTATGTCGACTAACACGAGTTGAATAAGCTAACAATCAATAGTAAGTACTTGTTTCCAATGATAGACAACTTGATGGACCAATTAAGAGGAGCTACAATTTTCTCCAAAATTTACCTTTAATCCAAATATCACCAAATACATGTAAAGGATAATGACATCTAGAAGATTTCTTTCTAGATTCATTATGAGCATTATAAGTATGTGATCATGCCATTTGAAGTA
Source organism: Mucuna pruriens (assembly GCA_025330945.1). NCBI lineage: Eukaryota > Viridiplantae > Streptophyta > Magnoliopsida > Fabales > Fabaceae > Mucuna > Mucuna pruriens. Next base: position 1,286,241 of record JAENHJ010000108.1, read on the forward strand.
ATGAATGCCCCAACAATATCCATGGATTACATTAATAGAACCTTCCACCTTTTCTTAGACAAATTTATCATTGTGTTTATCAACGATATTCTATTCTACTCTCATGGTTGTAAGGAACATGAAGTACATCTAAATTTTGTGTTTAGAATCTTGAAGGAGAAGAAGTTGTATGCCAAGTTATCTAGGTGTGTGTTTTGGTTGACAAGGTAAACTTCTTGGGTCACGTGATCTCAGTCGATAGAATAGTAATGGATCCGGCAAAGATAAAAATTATTCTACTATGGTAGCGCTTAAAGACAGCCACTGAGATTAAAAGCTTTGTGGGATTAGTTGGGTATTATGGAAGATTCATTGAAGGATTCTTGAAGATAGCTACAGCACTAAACCATCTATCCTGAAAGGATCAACCATTTGCATAGACTAAGATTTGTGAGAAATGCTTCCAAGAGTTGAAGAAGAGACTAACCACCTCACTTGTTTTAGTTCTTGAAAATCCTAGTAAGCCTTTCAAGGTTTACTGTGATGCTTCACATCAAGGGTTGAGATGTGTTCTCATGCAGCAATGAAAAGTTGTGGCTTATGCATCAAGGTAATTAAAGGTCCACAAGAAGAACTACCCCATACATAACTTAGAGTTAGCCGTAGTAGTATTTGCATTGAAGATATGGAATCATTACCTTTATGGAGCAAGGTTTGAAATCTTTAGTGACAATAAGAATTTGAAGTACCTATTCAATAAAGAAGAACCCAATATAAGGTAAAGGAGATGATGGAGTTCCTGAAGGATTATTGATAATGTTGTCGAAACACTATTAAAATCACTATATTTCTCTTTATTTTGTAGTAAAAAGACTAACCTAGGTCGAATTTCTCAAGGACACAATAATGCAATGCGTAATATTGTTGAACAAAAATCAAATTAAGTGTTAAAAAGGGGGGTTTGTGTGTAAGTAGAATTATGCAGAAAAGGAAATGTAGAATAGAATTTATACAAAACAGAATTATGTAATGCCAATCCAAGGATCCAATCATAGAGTTTTGTTAACACACTTCACAAAAGGGCGCAAATTCACATCAACCCAAGATTCATTAGATAATCATCTAACATTCATCCATACAGATTGAGATCACCATCGTAGTCCTTAATTAGCATGGATTCAAGCACATAATTGGCGAATTTTAGATGATAAATCAATTATCTAACATTGATTAGATTGGGATTAATCAACCCTAACCTAACATAATTCAAAACCTCAAGCGGAATTATAATCATGAAAACAGTTCAAGAATTGGAAAGAAAAGAGAGGCATAACAGAATTTTCATAATAAAGAATTCTAGAACTCAAAGCTAACCATAATTGTGGAACCTTGAATTGATAAGAGAGCTTAGTCTTCCATGGAAATCGTCACAGGAAACACAACACAAAACACAAAACACAAAGCATAAGTCACTATTAAGTACCTCAAAAATGTTCTATCAATTATGACTTTTAGTTTATGTACCATCCTAGAAAAGCCAATGTAGTGGTGGATGTCGTTAGTAAGAAGACCACTCACATGTCAACTTTAATTGTGAAGGAGCTAGAACTGATGGAGAAGTTCAGAGATATAGACTTCCATGTAGAAAGAAATGATGATCATATCAATTGTAGGATGATCATGGCGACTGGTGGCTTTTAGAAACCGTGAAGGAGAAATAGTTAACGAATCTCGCTTTGTGTAGGACCAAAGAGTTGTTAAGGATGGACAAGGAAAAAGATTTCAACTTAAGAGAAGATGGCCTCTTGATATGCAAAGGAAGGATCTGTGTACCACAAGACCTAGAGTTGAAGAAACACATTTTAAAATAAGATCATAAGTGTAGATTTAGTCTGCATCCTAGAACGACAAGATGTACCAAGACTTGAAGAAGACGTTTTTGTGGTAGGGTATGAAAAGGAAAGTGGCAAAGTACGTGGTTGCTTGCCTAACCTATCAAAAAGCTAAAGTAGAACATCAAAGACTCGAAAGGTTGTTGTAGACAATGAAGTATCTAAGTGGGAATAGGATAACATCATCATGGATTTCATAGTAAGTTTACCAAGGACAATAAAAGGATGTGATGCTACTTGGGTCATTGTTTATAGGTTAATGAAGTATGCTCACTTTTACCAATCAACATCAAGGAGATAATTTGTCTACATGGAGTGCCTTCAAGCATCATATTTGATAAAGATCCCTAGTTTACATCTCATTTTTGGTAAAGCTTACATCAAGCCTTGGGAACTAGGTTGAGACTCAGTTTATCATCCACAAACAAATCATCAATCTGAAAGGACAATCCAATCCTTAAAAAACCTACTAAGAGCTTACGTGTTAGATCAGCTAGGGAGTTAGGATGAAGTTCTACCCTTAGTAGAATTCACCTATAACAATATTTACCACCCTAGTATAGGAATGGCACCTTTCAAGGCTATGTGATGAGATCTTGACTAACCTTGAAGAAAAACCTCAAGGGGACAAGGAGAACATGAACATGGACACCAAAGCACTCAGGAGTTCAACCATAGACTCTACCATATCTAGAGCTACAGACCTTCAAATTAGATAATCTTAGTGGCTCTAGAATGTTAATACAAAGATCTACAACTTTCCTCTTTAGGCTCAACCCAATTCAAACTCCTTTAGTGTCAAAAGCTCACTTGAAAGTGTCGACCTTTGCACCCAAGTCCTTTAGCTAATCTAGTTTTAGCTTATTTGTTTGGCTAGCTTAGATGCTTCGTTGCATAGATAGGCATCTTAGCCTTGTATCCAAACACCCCTTAGCATCTTAAGGCTTCTATAACCGTGAAGACCCTTAGGCTATAAAGCCTCCATCACTTGTGTAAAACTCAACTTTTGATTGAATGAAATTTTGTTACATTTCAACTTTGAGATAATCTTTATATCTCGTCTTGAGTAAGAGCCTTCAATTCTTATTGAGATTTCAAAAGGCTTGTATTGAATCTTGCACACTCTTATCTCTCGAATTACATGGGTAAGTGGCAAGACAAATCCATTCCATTCTTTTTCCATTTTAAAAGTTTTCTTTCTTCTTGGTTTCTTGGAGCTTTCTTAGCTTTTGTTACATCCAAGGATCATCCAATAATTCTAGTTCAAGAAATTTAAAACTTTGGTCTAGGAAATTTATAAATCTAAATTGAATGAAGAAATGAAAGATGTGGAGAAGAAAGAAGTGAAGATTTTTTTCACAAATTCCTTGGAATTAGATAAGAAAGAGTGAGATTTACCACAAGCATCTTGGAACCTTGTGAGAACAGGGTTCTTGCTCAAACAAGAGAAGAGAGAAAGTCTTTAAACAATGCAATACATATTTCATTCCAATCAAAAAGTGATTAAGGTAATTACAATAAGACATTATATACGTATGAAATAATCATATTTAATATTCCTAATCTAATCCTAAACTAACTTAAGAAGCCCAAGAGAGTAGGCCAAAAAGCTAGCCAGAAAGGCAACTTTATAGCCTAGCAAAAGGTGACGTTAGTTTTGGCTTCTATGGCCTAAAAAGCACATGGTTTGGCTTCCTAGTCTAAGTACATGCCTAACAACGTTTATTACATACAAATACCACTTAGAAATAGTGGTTTAAAGCTTAAAAATAAGTCCACAAAGAGCCATGGTTACACTAAAAAATATATACAAAAATAAAGCCACTATTGGGCGTTCTTTGGCCCTTAAGGAGGCCCAACTCTTGATACAATTCTCCTTGAAGCTTCTTTAGCCTTCCTCTAGTAATTTGACCTTCAAGTGTAGTGGTTTCCTTGTTCTTGAAGCCTTCAAGTTGAATGTAAACTTTCCCCTCCATATATACATCAGTTTTTACCATTTCTTGTAATCAAGGAAATCATTGTGACATAAGTGAATCTTGGGGCTTATCACTATCTATGGGAAGAGATGTATGACACCATGTGTTGGTATTAGGATGGTGAAAACTCAATAATTGTTCAAAATTTGGTGCATCAAATGATGGAGAAGATCAAGAAAATCCAAGACAATACGAGAATTTCTCAAAGTCGATAAAGTCCTACACAAACAAGAAGAGAAGGATGCTTGAGTTTGAGGAAGGTGATTATGTTTTGTTGGAGTCACACCTACAACTAGGATAGGTAGAGTGATAAAATCCAAGAAACTCACTCTAAAATTTATTGGACCCAACCAAATTTTGCGTATACCTGAGATCATGCACATGTGTTAGAACTTGATATAGTACAAATACAAAAGGAAATGACCTATGAGAGTCAACCTGCACGGATTGAAGACCAAAGGGTGAACAACTCAGAGGGAAAGAGATCAACCTTGTTAAGGTTGTACGGAGCAATGCAACAATAAATACTACATGGGAGCTAGAGGACAAGATGCAAGAACAACATCCACAACTCTTTTTCCAAGGTAAGCAAATTTTCGAGGATTTTTTTTTTCTTGTTAGGGAGTATTGTAACATCGTGTTTCTTATGTGATTAATTAAGCGGTTGAAAATAAATACAAGATAGAATTAAATTTAATTTGAGTATGAAATCTTGATAAATTAGTGTTTGCACGTTTCTTGAGAAAATCTTGAATGAAATTGAATAGTTTGATACACATTTTTCGAGGCAATGATCTTTGTTGATGGAATGGATTTCCTAGTTCAAAGATATCGAGAGTTAATAACATAGTATCATCTACATGTTTCCTAAGACAATTAGCACATATTTCGAGGTAAATCACCAGCTAACCTTCCATTTTTGGCAACAAATGATTATACCATTTATAGTTAATTACCTTACCACTTATGGTATAAAACCTAAAAGTGAAACTTACCAATTGAGACAAGTTTCTACCACTCTTCATGCCAAAAATGGTAGGAATCATTTTTCTACACCTTCCTTTAACTCTTGGATATTGGAATCCTCCTTAACCTTTGAGTATTGAGTTGCCTTAAATCCATTTTAAAACCCAACTTCTACTAAGGACTCAAAGTTCTCCTAACTTTTTCAAAATTTGAATTTTGCCCCTAATCTTCAACCTCCATTGTTTCAAGTGAAAATCCCTTTTACTAAAGTTTTCTTATTCCAATCTTCACTCTACATATGGGAAGCTTTCCTTTCTATAATTTTTTGTTTGATATGTTGGTCAAGAATGTGTTTAAATGCATCATAACATGTGATAGTAGTTTGTGTTAAGATTTTTTAAGAAATTTCTTAAATATATGAATGTATGCATGATAATTTGTAATTTGTTGTGGAAATGGTGTTTCTAAGGATTGAATCATGTTTATGATGTTATGGGTTAACTTTGTAAGATTTCTAAAGTAAACAAGAAACACATAAGAAGGGGGAGTTTAATATTGTGTGTGATTTAAAAGTACTTTTTAAAATTTTCTAACGTATATAAATTCAAAAACACAGTTTTAGAATAGACCATCCAAAGCATCCAAAAAAAATAGAGGAAGGAAGAGAAAGATCAACACAAGGTTTTATCCTTGATCCCTCTTCTAAAAGAGCTACGTCCAATTCTTTCAATATGAAGGATTTTACACTAAGTCAACAAGATAAACAACAAAGTATTTTCAAGCCTCTTTAGGTTACTACAACACTTGTAATCACCCTAATTACAAGTAACCTAAGTATTCTTTGTCACTTAGCCTTTTCAGTCTATCACAAAAGCAAAAAGTTTTACAAAGAAGGTTAACTCACTAGGTGAGCATACAACTTTTCAAAACAAAGCTAAAACTTTTACAAGAATTTCGAAAATGTCGTCTTAAGATGTTAAGCACTTGTTTCTTGCTTTCGTATATTTTGTGGCTTTTGTATCTTAAGTAACTTGCTTCTTCAATCTTCATGGATGAATATATAGACGTGTAGAGAAAAGTTATTGATCATGCAGAAAGAGATAGGTATATTTGCATTAAATGCCAAAGATGATCTTTTTGTAAAGCTACTTTAGAGTTTTTTCTTCTTTTGAGGACAAAGAAAAGGTGTAGTAGAAAAAGTTGTTTCCCCATTTCCTAAAACATGATTCATTATTTTGATATGTAGATATACATTTTGTTGTTCCTATCTTTGTAGAAGCCTTGATTAGAACACTTCTTTATTAAAGTTGACTTGTTTCTTCAAAGCTTGAAAAGAAAATCTTCCTTCTGAAAAATAGAGCCTAACAGTAGCAAACACATAATAGGTAATGAATGTTAAAATTGTTCCTAGTAAAACATATATGTTCAAATGATATGAGTTATGAGATATATAAGTTAAATTGCAAGTTACAAGGTATAATCAACATTTAAAATGAATTGTCCCTTTTATGTTTTTAGACAAAGTCCTCCTATGGACGACATGGTCATTTGGATTTCATTAACAAACTTGTTTAGAATGAATCCTTTTGGATGTATATACCTTCTATTTATTGTGATGACCTGTTGTACTTTTGAAAGACTGAGTACTAACATATATAGAGTTAGTCATTATGTTTGTTGCCATTAAAACTAAGGTTTTGGACACATACTTATCTTGCTCCAATACTCTCCTTCTTTTTTATTATGACAAGAATTATGCTAATAGAAAGCTAGGATATAAAGCAAATGGATTCTTAGAGATAAATATACTGGCATGTGTAAATTGATTTAGAGAACAATTATAGAACATACATGTATCAAAGCAACTATATCATAATAACAAATGCATATGCATGATGAATGAAAGTATGCATGCTCATGCTTTATGCTTCCCCTAAGTCTTTGGATGATGATGTCATTAACTTAGACAGGAAAATAGATAAAAAACATAAACATATATGAGATATGGATGTTGTTTATAAAAGAAACTAATATATTATATAAGTGTTGTTTTCTCTTCTTCTACATTATCCCCCCTCCAATTTGTCATTAGATAAAAAGTGAGAAATAAGAATATCATTGTCATAAAAAAGAAATAGTAAAGAAAAACATAAAAAAAAAAACATAAAGCAATTTAAACTACAAGTAGAGGAGGTGGTAGAGGTCTTGGGCCATTGAAATTGGTGGAGGTCTTTTGATGGTATGAAACCAAGTTCTCCAAGTAACATAAAGGTGGTGTGCAAAACAGGTGAAGCTAAAATTTCAAGTAGGTGTATAATGTTTGGATTTGGGTCAAGGTGTAGTGTTTGAGGTTCAAGAGGTGAAGAAGTTAAGTTTGGTGGATCTGTATAGAAATTTATAGGTGGGGCATGATATGGTGAAGGTTCATATGGTTTGGATGGTGAAGTTTCTAGGATGATAACAATTTCAGGTTCAACGTTTGGTTTCGATAGTGGGATTTTTGGGTGGATAGAAGAAATAGGTTCAAGTTGAGAAGATGATTTGGATTTCTTTAAGCTTCTTTGAAAGAGGGTTTTAATGCATTTACCTTTGGATACAGGTGAGGAAATTGGTAGGTTAGGAGCCTTGGTGTTTAGTAGTTAGTGCTTTCCTTATTTGTATCCTTGTAATTAATGGAGCTTCTTCTTCTTCACCAAATACCTTTCATAAAACTTTTGATCTTAAGAATATGTTCATCAATAATGTAGAGTGGTTCATATGATTCTTCTTCATCTTCTTGCCTTTGATATTCCTTCTCAAATGAGCGAAGAACAAACTTAGCAAGTGGAATTTATGTCTTATCATTAGATGGAACAAGGCAAAAAGATGGATGTCTAATAGGTGATCCTTGGAACCTTTGTGAAAAATGCATTTTTTCAGTATCTTTTGGAGAATACTTGCTTTGTTACATAACTTGTTTAAAGCATAGGGACCTTTAGGATCAAGTCTTAGAAATTCATCTTTAACTATATTAATTCCTCCATAATCTTCTTCTCAACCACTATGGAGAGCCTTGCCAACCCTTTTCACATAAGTTTGTTATGGCTATGGACACAATGTCTACTTGAACTTCTTCTCCAACCATTGTTTGAGAGATATAGGCCTCCTATGTAACAGTATTAGTCCTGAACTCTCTAACGAGCTTTGGATGCATAGCTTGCTCTTTCTTGAAAAATGGTAGAATGCCACATGCCTTCATGTCAATTGTAAGGTCAAGACCTATGGCTGCTTGATGAGTCACAATTTATACATCTTTTAGACACCTAAGAAGGAGGTTTGCAAGACTATTCTATGCTTAAGAATGAACTGTTAGCTAAGATTCATTTTATGAGCTCAAATATATAGAAAATACAAATTTGTGCTAATTTAGATTTCTTAGCTAATGAAAGTAACTCTTCTTCTTTTGCAGGTCAAGCCGAGTTGACCAAAGTCAACAAGGGAGTCCCGACCGAGATGAAGTCGTCCCGCCAGACCGGCTCCATCCCGGCCGAGTCAGAATCGCCTAGGCAATCCTTGACTTGTAGCCCAGCAGCCCAGCGAAGAGTGGCCCAAGTATATTGTCCACATCAGCTATCCAGCTTGGAGGCCACCTCAGCGTCAGCTCATCTGCCATGTCACTCCTTGGAAATCTGCCATGTCACGAGAGAAGATCTGCATAGGGGTAGAATAGGACATTCACATTGTAATTCTGTTAGGATTCGTTAGGATTAGCTAATCATAGCTCGTGTATATATATGAGGAGCTGTGCACTGTCTAAACGTCTTTTTTTGAATTCACTCTTTTCACACAACATTTTACTCCATTTTCTCGCTCTCGCTCTCTCCATTTCTGGTGGTACACGGTGTTGCAGCGGTGCTTCTCTCGATTGAGGAAGTGCAGGTCTAAGACTGGGAAGCTGGACGTTCACCAGAGGGGACCGATCAGACTACTGACGCACTCTGGTGGAGCTGATCCTCAGCACTTAGGCGAACGGAGGTGAACCACCACCATCAACCTTGGCGATCGTTGAGGAAGATGGAACCATCCGAACTCAGGACCACTGTATTTGTATTCTGATTCTGTTAATCGATTTCATTCTGCATTTCATATCTCTGTTCTCTTCCTCTACTTTAATTCACGATTGAATTTGCGATTGCAATTGAACTGTGAACAATGTTAAGCTAAGCCGATTGGAACTGGTTTAACTAATTCAGTAGGTAATCACTTAACGATTGTTGAATGAGAACCTAAAATCAGCTCTGAACTTAATCCCTGTCAACTAATGAGGTAGCGATTGCATAAATCCTCGGTATGACAATGGACGAACCTTTGGCGATTGCCATATGACTACCCAAGGCTGATATGGACTATGAACTGGAGATTGGAACCTGGACTGGACTTAATTAATGGAACTGAATCTGAATATAGTTATATAATAATAATAGATAAGTAGTAACAGTAGTATACATTCACTGCATTCATAGTCTTAGTTTATTTTCTGCTTACTTGCATCCCAACTCCCCCGTTTACTGCTTTCTTTACTGTTTCCTGGTTGAGACAGAGGTAATCCGCCTCTGTAGTGTCTGTCTGTACTCAGCCGAGACCAGGCTGGATAGTCTTAGCTGAGACCATCTCTGCCGAGACCGTCTCTGCTCAGTCTCTGCCAAGCACGACTCGGCTACAACCGAGGAGAGTCAACACTTCACATCTCAGATTCTGCATTGTTTAACTTGACACTAAATCACAATTGAGCACACTGTGTCCTTGAGAAAAATGACCTAGGGTTGACTATACTATAGTTAGCTTTAGTATTTGATAAGTGCGTTGAAACGACTATAAACGAGCCATCATCACTGCTAACCCAAGAATATCAAAGAAATATTTCTTGTAGACAATGACTTCTTCAATTTTTCTAGTCTATCTTCAAAAGTAGTCTTGAGCAAGTCAAGATTTTAGGATTTTTAGGCCACGGTGAGATTTAGGATTAACATTCAGAGTTTTTGTAGCTTTTAGGGAGAAGAGAAAAGGATCATCATCCAAAGCCTTCAAAGTTAAGAAATCTTGTGAAGAAGCCTTTAAGGAAGAAGGATCTAATGAGGACGAGCTCTCCATCATCTCAAGGAAGATCCACTCTGTGTGTAAAAAGAAGGTAGGATCTAGATGGAATAACCACTCCAAAAAGCTCACCAAAGAAACAAAAGATAAAATTCAAATGGTGTGCTACAAATGCAAGAAGCTTGGACAGTTCAAGTTTGAATGTCCAAGTCTAGAGAAGGAGAAAGAAAAGGAGAAAAAGAAACCTTTCTTCAAGAAGAAGAAATGTCTCATGATAACATGGGAAGACCTTGGTCTATCTTCATCTGAAGAAGAGGATGAAAAAGCAAATATTTCTTATGGCTAATATTGCTTTAAAAAGAAAATAAGACAATGAAAAGGTATTCTTTAATGATTTAAGTCATCTTCGAACTTCTTATCAAGAACTCCTTTCAAACTCTTCAACTCTTTCCATATGTTATAAAGATTTGAAAAAGAAGTTTTCAAAACTGTCCAAAGGGTATGATACTTTACAAAAAGAAAATGATTTAATCAAGAAATCAAATTAAAGTTTGCCAGAAGATAAGGCCAAAAGCTTATCTATAATCAAGTTTACCCTTTCCTTGTCCGTCATCCTCATTCACTTCAATCTCATGAACCTTAAGGGTAGCAAGAAGTTCCTCCATGGGAAGCTTCTTTAGGTCTTTGAAACTCTTAAAGCTATAACATGTGCTTCTTTAGGTCTTTGGTTATATGATCATAATTATCATAAATTTTTCCTAGGAACCTCAAAGATTGATAATTTTTTGGAATCATCCAAGCTATTAATCAATACTTTCATGATCCTCCATTCTAAATAACTCATATTGATGTACAAGTATACTTATCTTAAGTATACTTATCTTGGAGTCGTTTACTTGTTACGCCCCTTCATAAGCTAGAAAGCCAGTGTGTCTCACATTTCTTTTGAAAATTTACAGCTATGAACTTTTTCGTACTCTACTTCTATTAAAGCATACATTAAGAAATTTCTAGCTTTAGAGTTTAAGAGATACTTTGTTTTTGTTCTTTATTCCATGATGATCTTGGAATCTATATTCCATCTTCTTTATTGGAATGTAATTTCCATTCTTTACCATATCCCACACATCAATATAACAAGAATCAAAGAATGCAATCATTCTTTGTTTCCAATAATCATATTTCTACTTTAAATAGATAACATATCATTGTAGACAACATATCCTTTGGTCTCCATAGTGTTGTATATGATATTTTCCCCTACATTGTTAAATGCTCAACCCTTAAAGGATGAGTTCTATTACCAACTAAACAAGAAACACACAAGAAAGAGGGTTGAATTATGTGTGAGATTTAAAAGAACTTTTTAAAACTATTTAACAGATATAAGTTCAAAAACATAGTTAGAATAAACCATCCAAAGCATGAAGAAAAAAATAGAGAAAGGCAGAGAAAAATCAACACAGGGTTTTATCTTGGTTCACACTTTCATAAGAGCTACGTCTAGTCCTTTCATGATGAGATCCTAAAACCCCTTGAAGAAACTTAAGCAAGGATGGAGAGAAAGGAGAGCAAGGCACTTCAAGGCCAATGACAAAGGGAAGGATGAGAAGATTATAAGAAGAAGTTCTTAAGGGGATAGACAGGTCTTCTCAAGAGTCAAGAAGAGCCTACCTAAAGCCCGAAAATCTACTCTCAAGGGGCTTGTACCTTGACTTCATGATGCTTATTATCCTTTTTGTATTAGTATAGCTTCATTTGTAAATGTTTGCTTTTGGGCTTCATAAAGCCTTAGTACTTGATATAGGATTTATAGGAAAATCCTTAGTCACTTTAGTTGCTACCTCGTTTGGATGGCTTAATTGGTTGCTTCCTTGCATGGATGGGGACCTTAGCCTCACACCCAAACACCTAGCTTCCTTACGCCATGAGGACCATAGGCTATATAAATCTCCTTCACTCCCTTGTAAAGATAAATTTTGATGAATATAATACTTGTGTTGCAAGCAACCAAAGAAAGGAGTCTCTTATCTTGTTATAAAGCAAGAACTTTTATTCTTATCAAGTTTCCATGAGGCCTGTAATGAATCTGAATTCTCTTATCTACTCCTCCATGGAGTAAGTGGCGAGTTACGTTCATTTAAACATCATTCCACTTTATGTCTTTTCTCTTCCTTTGTTCTTGGTTTCTTTGTCACAATTTCTGTCTTGGAGTTCTCTTGAGATCTTTATGAGTAAGTGGATCTAAGGTTGCATCACTTCAACACAAAGGATTTTCCACTAAGTCAACAAGAGTTGCAACCTAGTATTCTCAAACCTCTTTAGGTTACTACAACACTTGTAATCACCCCAACTACAAGTAATCCAAGTATTCTTTGTCACTTATTCTCTTCATCCTATCACAAAAAAAGAGGTTTACAAATAAGGTTAACTCACTAAGTGAGTACAAAACTTTTCAAAACAAAGCTAAAACCTTGCTTAGCAAAGCAAATATACTTTAAGATCGGAGCTATAAAGCTTAGAAAAACTTTTACAAGAATTTCAAAAACTTCATCCAAAGACATTGAACACTTTTTCTTACTTTCCTATATTTCGTGACTTTTGTATCTTGAGTAACTTGTTTCTTCAACATTCATGGCTGAATATATAGACGTGTAGAAGAAAGTTGTTGATCATGCAAAAAGAGAGAGGTATCTTTGCATTAAATGCCAATAGTGATCTGTCTGTAAAGCTGCTTCAAAGTTTTATCTTCTTTTGAGGACAAAGAAAAGGTGCAGCATAAAAAGTTATTTTCCATTTTGCTAAAATATGATTCATTATTTTGATATGTATAAACACATTCTACTTGTTCCTATCTTTGTATAAGCCTTGATTAGAACACTTATTTATCAAAGTTGACTTATTTCTTTAGAGCTTGAAAAGGAAATCTCCCTTCTCTAGAAAATAAGACACAACAGTAACAAACATATAACATATAATGAACATTCAAAAACATTCCTAGTTAAACGTATATGTTCAAATGATACAAGTTATCAAATATATAAGTTAAAGCACATCTTACAATGTATTATCAATATATAAAAAGAATTGTCACTTTTACATTTTTAGACGAAGCTCTTCTATGGACAATGTAGTTTTTTGAACAATGTTAACATACTTGTTTAAAATGAATCTTTTTGGACACATATACCTTCTATTTGTTGTGATGACCTATTGTTCTTCTAAAAAGACTAAGTACTAACATATATATATTCAACCATCACTCTTTAGTCATAATTTTTGTTATCATCAAAATAGGTTTTGGATGCATACTTATCTTACTCCATCAATTTCATGTTATATTAAGTATTTTTTTATGTGAAATCAAGTTGAGCGATGAAACTATTTTATGATCTTGCTGAGTGAGTACCTGCACTTGCCCAACAAGGCTTGCTGTCTAGAAAATACATGAGTGCTTGTTGAGCAAGACCTATATCTTGTTGAAACCTAAAAAATAACACATGAAAATCTTGAAATTTTCCTTTTTCACCAAGCAAGACCCTGTACTCGTTAAGCAATGACTCATAGTCCTATGAACACAATGAGCATTCGCTATGCGAGAGAAACCCTTTGTTGAGCGACTCAACCCCTTTTAACTTAGAAACCTAGAGATGATAAACACTTGTTGAGCGAGTTAAATGCTAATTGGGTGAGGATTCATAGGAACCTAGAAAATTCATACTTTCATTAGGTGAGAACCATATCTAGTTGAGTGAGGATCTTATAACCCAAAAAACCCTTTATTTGTTGAATGAGTCATTCACTTGTCGAGCAAGGACCAAGAACTTTAAAAATTATAGTTTTCCTACATCCATTTGCTAAGCAATTGACACGACGTGGATCGCATCGAGAGGGGTCTACTTTTTTTCTTTTATTTTATTATTTATTATTATGTTTATGTTGGAGGAGGTGTACCAAAGATCAGACTCGCTTGCTGACCCGACATCGAGTCGGTACCGATTCTATCAATCCAGGGGATTGACTAAACCTGTACTAACCTGGACTGGAGTCGCCACCAATGTTTAATGGTACATTGGAACCTAAGGAGGATAAGGCAAGTGAGTGAATTAGAGATCCAGGAAAGGGGTCGGTTACGCATGAGAATGGTAAGTTATCCCATCTACCTACCACTTGGTAGTTACCCTACGACTTGCATATGTTAGCACAACCTTCACTTCCTACAACTTGACCGGATCCGGAATTTATGAGGTAAAATGTGGATGATTTTGAACTTGATGAGAGTGTGCCTCTCGCTCCTACGTACCCCTCCTAGCCGGGAGGGATCAAAGTTAACATAATTCTGTGAGTACATGTAGAATTAGACTTTCCATTAGGCGTCTTTCCTTAGGAAATCAATTGTGTATTGCCATTAGCAGGAGGGGACTTTCACTTGGGCGTCCCCAAGGAGAGAGAATCTGAGTCCCTGGGAACTCGACCTGGTGACCTAGGATCTGAAGGCGAACTATCCCTTGGGCATTCGCGGGGTGTGTGTAAGTGAGCTAGGATGACTCAAATACATGCGGGTTGACCTAGATGCGTGGAATGCGATGTGTTCGAATGCCTGGATTCAAGGGTTGGCTATAGGACACCCTACGAACTGTCATGCACATTGTTTGTGGAGTGAATAGTGGCTCGTCGGCCATCTAAAGTGTAATGCACACTGTTTATGAAGTGAATGATGGCTTGCCGACCATCTAAAGTGTAATGCACACTGTTTATGAAATGAATGATGGCTTGCCAGCCATCTGAAGTGTAATGCACACTGTTTATGAAATAAATAATTGTTTGCAGAAAGATGAATAAGATTCTACCAAGAACCTTACCTGGTATCTAGAGAGAAGATTGGAGCGAGCAGCTAGGAACTTACACAAGTGTCTCTCAAATGATCCTAACATCATTTCCTCAGTGATTCCCTTTTATGTTTAATGATTCTTGGCCCCGAGTCCTTCGCAACAAGGTCTTTTATAGCCCTCGGGGGGGCACTAAGGGTGCCCTTGATTCTACCATCTGGCATCTCCCCAAACACCTGATTTAATCCGTTATTACCAACAATCCCTAGGCTAATCCTGATAGGGCTCTACGCTTAATCGTGCCACGATCTTTCGTAATTCACGGCGCATTCTATGGGTAGTGGCTGACTCTTGCATGCCACTCTTGCATGCTGTGATTAGTGAGGATTATTTGGTCTATTAAGCCTTCCTATTCTAACGTGGCTTAATCAATGGCCCAGCTTTGTTGTGGAGATTCATGGTCTGGATGCTTTGAGCATGATGGGGCAGCATTCTTTCAACTAAGGTGGCGAGTGTTGTCAATGCTGAGCTAGGCTTTGGGATCTAGCTTGGTCTAGCCCTCTTAGAGTTCAACATTAAGTCCGGCAGGGTCAAAATTCTTTTCCCTCGACAATCCAGGTTGGGCCCAGTATTATTCCTTATGTGGCCGTGTTGGGCTGTGACCCTTTACTACCTTCTTTCCGTTGAAGTGCTTTCTGCACCGGACACTTTTGGGGTCTTACAGTTGCCCCCTCTTTATTTGTGATCATTCCGGGTTGATGACTTCTCGGGTGATCATGAATAAAGATTACTTCTACCAAGTTTTGCTGGGTTGGTCCAGGCCGAGTCTTTAAGGGACCCATTGCGTCATTTCATTGATGGGGAAGTTTGTCTTGGAGGTCAGTCGGTGGGCGATAGTCTGCCTAGGGGGGTTGCCCTGTTACCTTGTCGTCTTGTCAAGTAACCGCCTTGATGACGTGTTGTAACTACTACAGAATGACACATTTCTAAATCAGGTGATGTGGCTGATGAGTCACAATTTATACATCTTTAAGACACCTAAGAAGGGTATTTGCAAGACTATTATGTGCTTAAGAATTGATTGTTAGCTAAAGATTCATTTTATGGGCTTAAATATAGAGAAAATACAAATCTGTGTTAATTCGAAAGTCTTAGCTAATAAAAGTATCAGCCCTTCTTCTGCAGGTCAAGCCGAGTCAACCAAGAGTCAACAGAAGAGCCTCAGCCGAGTTGAAGTCGTCCCGGCCAAGACCGACTCCGTCTCGGCCAACCAGACTCATCTCGGCAACCCACACCTTGCAGTCCATCAGCCCAATAAAGAGCAGCCCAACTGTGTTTCCACATCGGCTATCCAGCTCAGAGGCCAGCTCAGCTGCCATGTCACTCTTGGAGAATCTGCCATGTCACGTTGGAAGATCTGCACAGGGGTAGAATAGAACATTCACATTGTAATTCTGTTAGGATATTTGGTAGCGTCACCCAATGCGCAACTCGTGTATATATAGGAGGAGCTGCGCACTTTTTCTGAGTCTTTGAATTCACTTTAATTCCACACTCACTGTATCCATTTTCTCGCTCCCGCTCTCTCCATTTTCACGGTGGTGCACGGTGCTGCATTGGTGCTTCTCTCGATTGAGGAAGTGCAGGTCTAAGACTGGGAAGCTGGACGTTTACCAGAGGGGACCGATCAGACTACTGACGCACTCTGGTGGAACTGATCCTCAGCGCTTAGGCTAACGGAGGTGAACCACCGCCATCAACCTTGGCGATCGTTGAGGAAGATGGAGCCATCCGAATTCGGACCACTGTATTTGTATTTTGTTTCTGTTAATTGATTTCGTTCTGCATTTCATATCTCTGTTCTCTTCCTCTACTTTAATTCACGATTGAATCTGCGATTGCAATTGAATTGTGAACAATGTTAAGCTAAGCCGATTGGAACTGGTTTAACTAATATAGTAGGTAACCATTTAACGATTGTTAATAGGGAACCTAAAATCAGCTCTGAACTTAATCCCTGTCAACTGATGAGGTAGCGATTGCATAAATCCTCGGTATGACAATGGACGAACTTTTGGCGATTGCCATATGACTACCCAAGGCTGATATGGACTATGAACTGGAGATTGGAACCTGGACTGGACTTGATTAATGCAACTGAATCTGAATACAGTTATATAATAATAATAGATAAGTAGTAACAGTAGTATACATTCACTGCATTCATAGTCTTAGTTTATTTTCTACTTACTTGCATTCAAAACCCCCCGTTTACTGCTTTCCTTACTGTTTCTGGTTGAGACAGAGGTAGTCCCCCTCTGTAGCGTCTGTCTGCACTCAGCCGAGACCAAGCCGGATAGTCTCTGCCGAGACCATCTCTGCCGAGACCATCTCTGCTCAGTCTCTGCCGAGTATGACTCGGCCACAACCGAGAAGAGTCAACACTTCACATCTCAGATTCTGCATTGTTTAACTTGACACTAAATCACAATTGAGCACACTGTGTCCTTGAGAAGAATGACCTAGGGTTGACTATACTATAGTTAGCTTTAGTTATTTGATAAGCGCGTAAAACGACTGTAAAAACGCCCATCATCAGTGGCCATTGGGGAACCAAAGGTCACGCGACCCCTGCTTGACTAGCATGAGCTTATAAGTTATGTGCTTTAAAATCAGAGACGTTATAGTTCCTTAAATAACGAAAGGTCGCGTTCTTCGAATATGGAACGTCGTGTCGTTTTATTTCCTTCTTGAATGCATTTTGTCATTTTTCTCATAAATGCGCTTCTGATTTTAATGTTGCATAAAGGCGTTACTCAGACTCCCAGAACTTGCATTAAACCATTGGTTTCTTGGACACGCTTCTTCAAGTATAAATAGCCCAATCTAGGCTTCTACCTCCTCACTCTTTTCTTGGCCATCAACTTTAAAGAGTATGCTTCATAGGATACATTCTCCGTCGCTTTTGTTTGGGATCCTTGTTCTTATGTCCTTGTGATGAGTGACGAGCGTGTAGCGGCGAATGGGCCGTGCAAGGGGGACCTCTTCAGATTCTGATATCACCATTGTTACACCAAATGAGGCCTCTAGTTTGGGGTTTCTCCAAATGCATCCATCCTTGTGCCACGAAGGCTTCCATCATGCCCTCAAGGAGGGGATAACATCTACGGTTATGTCCATTATCGTCAGGTTTGGCTTCTTGGTGCAAATTAGACTTGACCATGATGGGCCTCTTTCTTTTATCTCTATCATCTTCCTCTTCTCTGACGACAGACCCCTCTTTCCCGGTCTTGAATTTATCGCTTCGAACCTTCTTGGAAGGGCGCCTCTACTTCTTCCGTGTTCGAGTGAGGTCAAGGGATCATCTTGCTGAGTGACCTCGTCTAATGTTCATTGTCACCCTTCTTGAGGAGTCAAGACCGGGTGCTTTGCCATCGCTGGCCGAGAAACGTCCCCTATAAGCCAGAGTGGATGAAGTAGTTGTAGGAGTTGACCCGGCTCCCCTAAGGTTTTCAAAGGCTTCAAGGGGTAGCAACTCCAAAACCAACTTGAGAAACTGAAACGTGGTGGATGGGAAATGTTTTTGCTGTTGTTTTCTATTTTGATTTTCTATTTTTCCTTTCTGGGCAAAACGCCTTCTTTATTTCTCTCTTCTAATGTAAACCCTTTAGGTGCAAATTTATTTATGAATGAATGTGTTTACTTATCCTCTGTGTTCATTTACTTCATTTTCTGGTTAAGATACTCAATAGCCGAAAAGACTCGAAAATGGGAAAAAGAAATAAGTAATAGAATGGATGACCTTATCTTTTTAACACATCATGGGAACCTAAGATTGACTCGCTTGGAATTCCAACCAGTCATATCTGAGTGAGCCCGAGTCTTGCCCTTCGCATTCATTAACGTTCTCCAAACCAACTCAATAAGAAGGAACAAATGCTTGATATGGATTCACTACACTAAGGTAGGCTTCGGCGTGGAGTCGACTTGGGTTCACTACCCTAAGGTAGGCTTCGATGCGGAGTCGGCTTGGGTTCATTGCACTAATGTAGGCTTCGACGTGGAGTCGGATTGGGTTCACTACACTAAGGTAGGCTTCGACGTGGAGTTGGGTTGGGTTCACTACCCTATGATAGGCTTCGACGTGGGGTCGGTTTAGGTTAACTACCCTAAGGTAGGCAGTCGGCTTGAGTTCACTACCCTATGGTAGGCTTCAACCTAGAGTTGGTTTGAGTTCTGGAATGTGAGTATGCATGTATGCATGGGGTGTTTCCCATCCTCACTTTGTATGCGTATATATTTTCGTGAATGTATGCATGGATGCTTCTCGTCCCGTTTCATGTGCACGTGGATTGCCCTGTCGGCCGCAGGATTTTTTGATTTGCATTCGCCTTGAGGAGCCACCATTCACGTTGGGGTGTGTCTGATTTTCTTAGAGCTTAGGCTTCGTGACTTTCGCCCGTGGCAGCGAAGCTTTCGAATTTCGGCCTAGCCTTATGCGTCCTCCTTACCGGTCATGGGAAATGCGTATTTCGAATTAAGACAATGCTGTGTAATAGGGATATTATTTCTTTATCGAGAACGTGTGATACAAAGACGAATCTCACTTGGGGGATCTCGCTAGCTATTTCAAGCATGCATATTAAGACCAACTATGGGCCTAATGCTTTCAATTGGAAATCAATAACGCTTCCCTTGGCATCAATCAGCACTAACTCCTCTATCTTGGAGAAATGGAGGTTGATTCTTCGGATTCTTTCATGATCGAACTCTCAAGGGTAAAACATCTTGACCACGTCCGCATTAACCGGGTGCATTAATTCTTATCCCTTTGAGTCCGCTAGTACTAAGGCTCCTCTTGAGAATGCTTGCTTGACTACATATGGTCCCTCATAGTTGGGAGCCCACTTGACTCGTGGGTCTTTGACGTTGGGTAGCCTCTTCTAAAGTACCAGGTCCCCTTCCTTGAATACTCGAGGTCTAACTCTTCTATCGAAGGTGCTCTTTATCCTCCATTGATACAACTAGTTGTGGCATACGACGATTAAACGTTTCTCTTCTATTAAGTTCAGTTGGTCTACCCGACTCTAGACCCATTCGAATTCATCCAACTCTGCCTCGGCTAGGACTCTCAAGGAGGGTATTTCAACTTCTACCGGGAGGACCGCCTCTATACCATACACCAATGAGTAGGGGGTTACCCCTGTAGACATATGCACAGATGTCCGGAGTGATGAGTCATAAATTATGCATCTTTTATGGATCTAAGAAGGATGTTTACAAGACTATCTTGTTCTTAAGAATGGAATGTTAGTTGAGATTCATATTATGGACCTAAAAATAGAGAAAATATAAATCTATGCTAATTCTAACTCTTCTTCTTTTGCAGGATCAGCCGAGATGCTCTTGGATCTATCATAAGGAGACTCGGCTGCGATGAGGTCGTCTCGGCCAAGACCGACTCCATCCCGGCCAAACCAGATCAGGCCAAGCTTCACGGCTCAGCAACCCAAGTAAGTGTAGCCCAATAAGGAGCAGCCCAAAAGATGCTATCCATGTCAGCTGTCCAGCTCAGGACCACTTCGGTTCCAGCTCAACTGTCACGTCACTTCTGGAGAAGCTTGCAGTACAAGTCATGCCAGGGTAGAATAGGAATTTCATGTTGTAATTCTGTTAGGAATCGTTAGATGTTGCAGATCACAGCTCCTGTATATATTGGAGGAGTTGTGCACTTTTTAGGGGTCTTTGAATTCAGTCTTAATACACTCTCACTCAAACCATTTCTTTGCTCTCGTTTTCTCTCCGCTTACGGTGGTGCACGATGCTACATTGATGTTTCTCTCGATTGAGGAAATGCAAGTCTGAGACTGGGAAGCCGAAGTTTTTCATAGGGGACTAATTGGGATTTCCAACACACTCTGGTGAATATGATCCTCAGCGCTCAGGCTACTGGAGGTGAACCACCACCATCAGCCATGGCGATCGTCGTGGAAGATGGATCCACCCGAATTCAGACCACTATGTTTGTACCCTGTTTCTGTTAATCAATTTCACTCTGTATTTCGTATCTCCGTTCTCTTCCTCTCCTTTAATTGATGATTTAATCCGTGATTGCAATTGAATTGTGAACAATGTTAAGCTAAGCCGATCGGAACTGGTTTAATTAATTTAGTAGGTAATCATTTAGCGATTGTTAATCGAGAACCTAAAATCAGCTTCGAACTTAATCCCTGCCAACTGATATGGTAACGATTGCGTAATTCCTCGGTATGGCAATGGACGAACCTTTGGCGATTGCCATAAGAATTCCCAAGGCTGATATGGACTGAGAACTGGAGTGCGAGAATTGGACTGGACTTGGACTAACAGAGCTGAACATGAACACAGTTATATCATAATAATAATAATAGTGAAATCAGTAGTGTTAGTATATGTTTACTGCATTAATAAGTTTGGTTTATTTTCTGCTTGACTTGCATTTCAACCCCCCCTGTTTACTGCTTTTTCAGTTTGAGACAGAGATAGTCCATCTCTGCAGCGTCTGTCTACACTTAGCTGAGACCAAGTCGGCCGAGAGCAACTCGGCCAGTGCCGAGATGAGTCAGCACCTTACACTTAGATTTTTCTTCGCCTACTTCACATTAAAACACACTTAGAACACACTGTGTCCGTGAGAAGAATCGACCTAGGGTTGACTATACTATAGTTAGCTTTAGTTATTTGATGCCCGTTAAGACGACTGAAAACGAGCCTATCAAATTGGCGCCGTTGCCGGGGATGCAAGTTCTTTTGTATTTTTGTGTGCCAAGCTAAGTGAAGTCCAATCCCAAGTCTGTAGAGTGTTGGTCAAGTCAGTCTAATCGAGTCTTTTGAATTTGTCTGTGTTCGTGTTTCAGATCTTGGATCCTGAATAAAAAACATGTTGAGTATTGTTAATTTTTTTGCATGAATTCATTGCCAAAAAAAAAAACAAGCAAAAACAAAAACCGCAATAAAACAATTATTTCTGCAGTGCATAGTGTTAGCATTCTGTTTTGCATTTTCATCTGCATCTCACAGTTGACTTGCAATTTTTTTACATTGCACTCTCTTTCATTCTTGCAGTTCCATTAGGTAGTTGACTGGTAGTTGTAGTTTACTATTTGTAAGTACTGTTTTAAGTCTAATCTTCCGCTTAATATGTACAATGCATGACTAGGAGTAGTACTGAACCATTGTATGCTTTTGACCCAAAGATAGAATTAACCTTACGTAGATTATGAAACATTAGAAATACTGTAGTAGATACTAGCAGTAGTTTAGATTCTGCCATTAATTCTAACTTGTCTTCCGCCAACGCACTTGTTTCTAGTTCTCACATTTTTGCAGAACCAGGACAGATGGAGAATAATGATAGAACATTGAAGGAATTGGCTACTCCAGACGTGGTGTATCAACCTTGGTGTATCCAATACCCACAGTTGGAGCCAGCTCAAACGTATGAATTGAAGTCTGGTCTTATACACCTGTTGCCTAAATTTCATGACCTTGCAGGAGAAGATCCCCACAAGCTTCTAAAAGAATTCCATGTGGTTTGCTCCACAATTAGGCCGCTGGGGATATCGGAGGACTACATCAAAATGAAGGCATTCCCATTCTCCCTGGATGGAGCAGCGAAGGATTGGCTGTATCTTCAGCCAATACTTTTCAACAATTGGGGAGACATGAAGCGCACATTCCTGGAAAAGTTCTTTCCGGCATCTCGAACTGCATCCATCAAGAAGGAGATATGTGGGATAAGGCAGCATGCAGGAGAAACTTTGCACGAGTACTGGGAAAGGTTCAATAAACTCTATGCCACCTATCCACACCATCATATCAGTGAGCAATTGCTAATCCAGTATTTCTATGAAGGACTCTCAATGATGGACAGAAGCATGATCGACACAGCCAGTGGAGGATCCCTGATGGATAAAACGCCAACAGCAGCAAGGCATCTGATCTCTAACATGGCAAGCAACACACATCAGTTCGGGATCAGAGGGCCAAGCCAAACTCGAATGGTGAATGAAATCGGTGTAGCTCCCAACCAGAGACTGGAAAATCAGCTGACCAAATTGACATCATTGTTGAGACAGCTTGCAGTTGGACAACACCAACCAGCCATGGCAACAAAGGTATGTGGCATATGTACTTCCGTGAAGCACCCCACTGATATGTGCCCCACTCTTCAAGAAACTGAGTCGAACCAAATAAAGAACGTTGGAGCCATAGGTGGATTTCAGTACGGGGAAACAGTCGATCAGAATCGACCATTTGATAGCCAGCAACATGGGAGACAGCCATTTCGGTCAGGACCGAATCAGGGGCCATACGTAGCTCAACAATTCGGATCCACACCAACTGCCTATCAGAGGCATGCAAGTTATCAACCATCGACTCTGCAATATCAAGCACCACCTTTCCAACAGCAACAACATCAACAGAGAGTGCCCAAGGCAACTCTCCATCTCTGGAAGACCTAATGATGCAGCTTGCAACCAACAACCGGGAGTTCCAACAATCTGTGAGCTCTAGTAATATGCAGTTCCAGCAGAACATGACCGCCACCATTCAAGACCTTAAAACACAGATTGGATAGCTAGCTAATACTGTGAGTCAATTACAATCGGCAGGATCTAGCAACCTTCCATCTCAAACCATTCCAAATCCGAGAGGAAACGCCAGTGTAGTCACTCTTTGAAGTGGAAAAGAATTACCTCAACCTATGCAGCAGTTGCCGAGATTAGCTGAGGTCGACTCCGAGCCAAATCCTGACTTGCAGTCTCGGCCAGAGACAACTGTCCCATTGCCATTTCCATCTCGGATCACTTCGGCAAGGAAGCCAGAATCAGATGAAGAATTGTTAAAGATCTTTCGAAAGGTGGAAATCAATATTCCACTCCTTGACGCTATTAAACAAGTCCCTAAGAACGCAAAATTCCTCAAGGAATTGTGCGTACATAAAAGGGAGCAAGGAAAATTGAGGTGTGGTGTCGGCCTTGACGAAAAATGAAGCAATCCTTGCAGGTGCTCCAACTTTGCCAAAGAAATGCAGAGACCTAGAAATCTTTTCTGTCCCATGTATCATCGGCGAATGCACTTTTGCTGATGCCATGTTGGACCTCGGAGCCTCAATCAATGTCATGCCCGCATCAATCTACAGGTCCCTGAATTTTGGTGACTTAGAACCCACAAGAATGACCATTCAACTTGCAAACAGAAGTATTGTCCAACCCTTGGGAGTTCTCGAGGATGTTCTCGTCCAAGTCAACGAACTAATATTTCCAACTGATTTTTATGTGCTAGACATGGAGGACGAAACATCCGAGAAGGAATCTACCTTAATTCTGGGAAGACCTTTCTTGATGACAGCCAGAACAAAGATTGATGTGCATGCAGGGATGCTCTCGATGAAATTCAGTGATACCTTGGTGCAATTTAATATTTTCGAAGCTATGAAGCACCCAACTAAAGACCACTCTCTCTTTGGCATTGATTTACTTGATGAGATAGTTGAAGAATACCTTCAACTAAATAGCAACAATGAAGACATTGAGAAGTTTGCTGAGAGCGCGGATGAGAGCAGATGCCTAGGGGTCGTAGATGAAGAGACCGAACATGAGGAAGTACAAGGCCTTCCCAACTTTGAGGACAATCATAGTGATATTGCTGACTTGGCCTTTGGAGTGGAGTTGTCTGAATTACTAGACCAAGTCTACCACCAAGAACACTCAGAGTGTACAAATGAAATCAAAGTCGCCGACGTTGAAAAGTCTTCCATTGCACAATTAGCGACCCTTTTCACGGCCGAGATCGAGTCGGCCAGAGAAAGCCGAGTCAAGGACGAAATAAAAGTCAACTCGACTGAAGAGTAAAATAGCAAGGACGACACGCTTGCCAAGACCGTCTCGGCCAAAGAATACCAGACTCAGTCCGGGATAGAAATTAATGTTCCATCCGGATCCGATTTTGAAGGAGTGTTAGAAGCCAATGCCGACTCCAATCCGACAAGAACCGAAGTCGCCAAGTCGAGCCGGCCGAATCAACCAAGGGCCGAAATCATGTCGGCACACCTGGTGTCAAGTCAAGATCCAGTCGGCCAGACGGATCCAAGCTCAGTAACTGAAAAATCTCCATTACTGCCACCACCTATGGAACTGAAACCATTGTCGAATAACCTAAAGTATGCCTACCTGGACAAGGAACAGCATCTCTCAGTCATCATTGCCAACAACCTCCTCCAGGAGCAAGAAGACAAGTTGTTGGATGTCCTAAGGCAACATAAGTAGGCAATAGGGTGGAAGCTAGCAGACCTTCTTGGCATAAACCCCTCCATCTGTATGCATAGAATCTTGATGGAGGAGGAAATAAAGCCCATGAGGCAATAGCAAAGAAGATTGAATCCGACACTCCTGGATGTGGTCAAGAAAGAAGTCACAAAGCTACTCGCTGCAGACATCATTTATCCCATCCCGGACAGCCAGTGGGTGTGCCCTATGCAAGTGGTACCAAAGAAATCTGAGATGTCTGTCATGAAAAACCAACAAGATGAGTTGGTGCCTATGAGGATTCAAAATAGTTGGCGAGTATGCATCGATTATAGAAGATTGAATCAAGCAATTCACAAGGATCACTTTCCTTTGCCTTTCATTGACCAAATGCTTGAAAAATTAGCAGGGAAATCCCATTATTTCTTCCTTGATGGATTCTCAGGTTACATGCAAATTCATATTGCACCTGAAGATCAACACAAGACAACCTTCACCTGCCCATTTGGTACCTTTGCGTATACACGCATGCCATTTGGCCTGTGCAACGTGCCGAGTACATTCCAACGTTGTATGATGAGCATCTTCTCGGACTTGCTGTAGGACTGCATGGAGGTATTCATGGATGACTTCACGGTGTATGCTGACTCATTCGAAGCATGCTTGAATAATCTGTCTAAGGTGTTGAAAAGATGCATTGACACAAACCTTGTGCTCAATTTTGAAAAGTGTCATTTCATGGTGAATGGGGGAATAGTATTGGGACATCTGGTCTCCAACAGAGGCATCGAGGTGGATAAAGCAAAGATAGACATCATCACCTCCCTTCCAAACCCCGCTTCTGTGCGGGAAGTTCGCTCATTTCTTGGACACGCAAGCTTCTACAAAAGATTCATTAAGAACTTCAACACACTGTCCTTGCCTCTGTCCAAATTGCTACAAAAGGATGTGGAATTCAACTTTGATCAGCCCTGTATTGAAGCATTTTAGGTCCTGAAGAGAAAACTCACATCCGCCCCTATCTTGCAAGCACCAAACTGGGACCTACCATTCGAATTGAGGTGTGATGCATCCAACTTGGCATTAGAAGCTGTTCTCAGCCAGAGAGCTAGAGCCGGCCAACCGGTGCACGTGATTGCCTATGCATCCAGAACTATGGATCCGGCCCAGCAAAACTACACAACAACTGAGAAGGAGCTTTTGGCAATTGTATTTTCCTTAGATAAATTTTGTTCCTACCTTCTCGGTTCCAAGATAATTGTGTTCTCTGACCATGCTGCCTTGAGATACTTGCTGAAGAAGCCTGACGCTAAGCCGAGACTGATCAGGTCGATGCTTCTTCTCCAAGAATTCGATTTAGAAATCAGAGATAAGAAAGGTGCTGAGAATTCTGTAGCAGATCACCTAAGCAGAATTGAAAAAGGAAGCGAACTGATGCCCATCCGAGATGAATTCCCTAACGAGCAGCTATTGCACATCCAGACGGCCACACCATGGTTTGCCCACATCTGTAACTACGTGGCAGCATCTCATCTTCCACCAGAGGCGTCGCGGGTGCATTCCTGATGCCGAGATCAATTCGATCCTCTAGTTCTGCCACTCAGCACCTGGAGGTGGCCATTATGGATCAACTCGAACTGCTAGGAAGGTGCTAGACTGTGGCCTTTACTGGCCAACTATCTTTAGGGACGTGCATGAACTCGTCTCCACCTGCGCGAAATGCTAGAAAGCAAGAGTGGCCATGAACCGAAGATATGAAATGCCCTAGCAAGCCATCTAGTTCTGTGAAATCTTCGATGTCTGGGGAATAGATTTCATGGGGCCATTCCCAGCCTCCAATGGTTATTCATACATTTTGCTAGCCGTAGATTATGTATCAAGATGGGTAGAGGCCATTGCCACCAGAAGCAATGATGCAAAAGTGGTTGTGAACTTCCTCAAGTCCAATATTTTCTGCAGGTTTGGTGTGCAAAAAGCGCTCGTCAGTGACCAAGGCAGTCACTTTTGTAATAGAGCCATGGCCTCTCTTCTTTAGAAATATGGGGTAGCACACCGAATTGCTACAGCCTACCACCCCCAGACAAATGGCCAAGTAGAAGTCTTTAATAGGGAAATCAAGAAAACGCTGCAAAAGATGACCAATCCCAGCAGGAAGGACTAGAGCCGCCTCCTTGAGGATGCTCTTTAGGCACACAGAACCTCATACCGAACACCGTTAGGGATGTCTCCCTACCGAATTATCTTTGGTAAGACTTGTCATCTTCCTATGGAACTAGAGCACAAAGCTTACTAGGCTGTCAAGCAGTGCAATTTGGCCTATGACCAAGCGGGAGAGCAACGAAAATTTCAACTACAAGAACTTGACGAACTCCGCTTGGAAGCATACGAAAATTCTAGGATATACAAACAAAAGGTCAAGATATTTCATGACCAGAAGATCCTGAGGAAAGAATTTCATGTTGGCCAAAAAGTCTTGCTATTCAATTCAAGACTCAAGCTCATAGCAGGTAAGCTTCGTTCCAGATGGGACGGACCCTTTGTCATCACTAACATATTTCCCAATGGTGCAGTACAATTACAAAATGAACATAGCAACAGCACCTTCCAGGTCAACGGGCATCAGATCAAACCATTCCACGAAGGTCCAGCACCAATACCACATGACACGGAGATCATCTCACTAATTGAACCGGCTCCACTAGATGACACTGCCTTAGCCGACCCTACCTCGCATTGAGGACAATACAGATTTTAAGTGTGGGGGAGGATACTCTGGCAACCATGCTCTATATTCTCATCCTGAACTCTCCTATCTTGCCATAATTTTTTTTTTGTTCTGTGTTGTTTTGTTTTGTTTTGTTTCATTTTGTCTTGATCTGTTTTCAATAAAAGTAGTCCAAGCCAAATCCATGCCGGCTTTGTGCCATCTTGGCCGAATCCAGAGTGACTTCGGCCTGGCAGGATTTCAATTTTGTCATTTTGTTTTATGTTAATTTTCTCCTAGCAGAATTCCAAATTAGATTGTCGAAAAATAAAACTGTTTTGAAAAGAATCTTGAATTGACTTTGGAAGGTTTGGAAAAGACGGTAGGAAGTAATTATGCAACTCTAGCAAGAGATTTCTCTAGCTTGATGGGAATGAAACTTTTGTGCTCTAGTCAGTGATTGACTGAAAAACTGAAAAGGAAAACCCTCTGTGACAGAGCGAAAATAACCCGTGTCAGATTTTGAGCCTTTGTAAATATTGATGGCTTACATCTTGCCATTCCTCTTTTTTTCTAGTGCGATTTTTGCATTCATGATAACTGCGTATTCTGCATTTTGCCTTAACTCTCTAGATACAGCTGTTCTCACATGTAGGGATGACATGATCTAGGCCATGTTTATGATTAGCTTTGAGCCAAATAAAGCCTACCTGAAGAAAGTCTCTCCCATGTTCACCCCCATTGAGCGACATAACCGTTCTTTTTTACAGCTCATTACAAACCAAAGCCGGAAAACCATGAATCAACCTCACCCTTAAGAAGTAGAGGAGCTTTGGAAATGTTTTGGGAGTAAGTCATTATCAAGTGTGGGGGAACCCCAAGGAAGCAGAATTCATTTAGCATCCTCAAAGGCTCGAATATACGAAGAAAGAAAAGAAGCGAGTGAAAGAAAGAAAAAGAAAAATGGAAGCAGCAGCTGAAAAATCTAAGTTGACTCAAATAAGGGAGAAAACAACAAAGCTGCATGAATATGTATAATAAGAAAATGGAAAGGAAGTAAGCTGGCAGCAACAAAAGGAGGAAATGACGGCATCCTCGGCTATCCCTCAGGCTGATAAAGATTTACTCCCCATTGCTCCTCTCTTCCCCATGGGTCTTGAAGCCATATTCTATATTTTATCCTACTTGTAACCCTAGCCTCACTACAAGCCGAAAAAGAAATCCTAGTGATCATAATTGCGTGTGTTTTTGCAGGTGTATGAAGAGAGCTTTGTCAAGGTATGGTGATATCAATTCCATGAATGTTGAGTGTAAATACAAAACCCAGACACGAGTGAAATAAGGGAGTTATTTGCCTAAATGAGAGCTCTATCACTCTTGGTTACCTTCTCCTGGTTGCAGGTCATGAATTTGCCTAGAGCACGGAAGAAGTAATTTCCAGATTGATTGAGTATCTTCACCCCATGGTGAATGACTGCCGACTCTGTCTCAGATAAACTGAAGGAAGCCAATTGAAAAATTCTTTCCTACCTTTAACAATCTCCCTTGTGATTTCATTTTATTTTGCCCAAGAGTGCAAAAGGTTAAGTGTGGGGGTCTGACGAGTCATAAATTATGCATCTTTTATGGATCTAAGAAGGATGTTTACAAGACTATCTTGTGCTTAAGAATAGAATGTTAGCTGAGATTCATATTATGGACCTAAAAATAGAGAAAATATAAATATGTGCTAATTCTAACTCTTCTTCTTTTGCAGGATCAGCCGAGATGTTCTTGGATCCATCATAAGGAGACCCGCCCGGGATGAAGTCGTCTCGGCCAAGACTGACTCCATCCCGGCCAAACCAGATCAGGCCAGGCTTCACGGCTCAACAACCCAAGTAGATGCAGCCCAATAAGGAGCAGCCCAAAGATGCTATCCACGTCAGCTGTCCAACTGAGGACCACTTCGGTTCCAGCTCAATTGCCACGTTACTTCTGGAGAAGCTTACAGTGCAAGTCACGCGAGGGTAGAATAGGGAATTCATTTTGTAATTCTGTTAGGAATTGTTAGGAGTAGCAAATCACAGCTCATGTATATATTGGAGGAGCTGTGCACTTTTTAGGGGTCTTTGAATTCAGTCTTAATACACTCTCACTCAAACCATTTCTTCGCTCTCGTTTTCTCTCCGCTTACGGTGGTGCATGTTGTTGCATTGATGTTTCTCTCGATTGAGGAAATGTAGGTCTGAGACTGGGAAGCCGAAGTTTGTCAGAGGGGACTGATTGGGATTTCCAACACACTCTGGTGAATCTGATCCTCAGCGCTCAGGCTACTGGAGGTGAACCACCACCATCAACCATGGCGATCATCGTGAAAGATGGATCCACCCGAATTCAGACCACTGTGTTTATACTATGTTTCTGTTAATCAATCTCACTCTCTATTTCGTATC
This sequence comes from Mucuna pruriens, assembly GCA_025330945.1. Classification (NCBI taxonomy): domain Eukaryota; kingdom Viridiplantae; phylum Streptophyta; class Magnoliopsida; order Fabales; family Fabaceae; genus Mucuna; species Mucuna pruriens. Next base: position 1,316,384 of record JAENHJ010000108.1, read on the forward strand.
TCCCTTCTCTTCCTTTCCTTTAATTCATGATTTAATTCGCGATTGCAATTGATTTGTGAATAATGTTAAGCTAAGCTGATCAGAACTGGTTTAATTAATTCAGCAGGTAATCATTTAACGATTGTTAGTCGAGAACCTAAAATCAGCTTCGAACTTAATCCCTACCAACTGATGAGGTAGTGATTGCGTAATTCCTCGGTATGGCAATGGACGAACCTTTGGCGATTGCCATAAGAATTCCCAAGGCTGATATGGACTAAGAACTGGAGTGTGAGAATTGGACTAGACTTGGACTAATAGAGGTGAACATGAACACAGTTATATCATAATAATAATAATAGTGAAATCAGTAGTGTTAGTATATGTTTACTGCATTCATAAGTTTGGTTTATTTTCTGCTTGACTTGCATTTCAACCCCCCATGTTTACTGCTTTTTCAGTCCGAGACAGAGATAGTCCATCTCTGCAGCATCTGTCCACACTCAACTGAGACCAAGTCGGTCGAGAGCAACTCGGCCAGTGCCGAGACAAGTCAGCACCTTACACTTAGATTTTGCTTTGCCCACTTCACATTAAAACACACTTACAACACACTGTGTCCGTGAGAAGAATTGACCTAGGGTTGACTATACTATAGTTAGCTTTAGTTATTTGATGCCCGTTAAGATGACTGAAAACGAGCCTATCATGGAGTTATGGTGCTTGATTTTGAACTGTTCACATAACTCAATCATCATCTTATTATTCAAATTTGTTCCATTGTCCGTGATGATACGAGCCGGAAGACCATACCGGTATATGATGTCCCTCTTAATAAACTTAATCACCACACTTTTTGTCACGTTAGCGTACGAGGTGGCTTCCACCCACTTCGTGAAGTAGTTGATGGCTACTAGAATGAATCTATGTCCATTGGACACTTTGGGCTCTATCGAGCCAATCATATCTAATCCCCACTTGAAGAATGGCCATGGGGAGGTTAGGTTGCGCAAGGCGGAAGGTGCCATGTGGATGTTATCGGCATACATTTGGCATTTCATCCATCTCTTTACATGTTGACAACAGTCCAGCTTCATCTTGGACCAGTAGTAGCCTGCTCGAAGAATTTTACGAGCCAAGGCATGGCCATTAGCGTGGGTGCTGAAGGCTCCCCCATGCACTTCCTCCATTATTTCTCGAGCTTCACAGTCATCTACACAATGTAGGAGAGTCGAATCAGCGCTTCTTTTGTGGAGGATTACTCCACTTAGGAAAAAGCTTGCCGCTAGCCTCCTTAGCATCCTTTTGTTATTTTTGGTTGCCTCCAAGGGATAGGCGCCCTCCTCTAAGTATTTTATGATGTCATTATACCAGGTTTGCCATCAGTTTCTGCCTCTTCTACTTGTTGATAGTGAGCCATCTTGGTCTGTTGTCGGACGTGTATAGTCATCTCTTTGTTTTGGTTTGCTTGGAGCATGGCTGACAAGGTTGTCAAAGCATCGTCCATTTGATTTTCGTCTCGTGGTACATAGTGAAAAGATATTTCATCAAAATGCTCACTTAGTGCCATTATGTGTGCATGGTAAGGGACCAGCTTGGCGTCTCGTGTTTCCCATTCTTTACGGAGTTGGTAGATAAGTAGCACAAAATCACCAAAGAAGTTAAGCCTGCTGATTTGGTGCTCAATGGCCATTGTGGCGCAGGCCTCATACTCTGCCATGTTGTTGGTGCAGTCAAAACCCAGCCTTGCCGAGAAGGGAAAGTACTAGCCTTTTGGGGATGCCAGCACGGCTCCTATCCCGTTTCCTAGTAGTAGGTTTGAGGCTCCATCGAACCAAAGTTTCCACTCGTCTAATTTAGCCTCCTGTTCATCTTTTCCCACCATCATGATATGCTCATCCGAGAATTCGTGTGAGAGGGGATGGTATTCATTCAGAGGATGATAGGCTAGTTACCCCACCAGAGCGCTTCCTTTAATGGCTTTCTGACTTGTATAGACTATGTCATATTCTAACAGAGCCATTTGCCATCGTGCTATCCACCCCATTCTCGTTAGTGCTGTATTTTCGAAGATATACTTGAAGGGATCCATTTTAGCAATAAGCCACGTGGTGTGAGCCAGCATATATTGCCTCAACCTCTTCGCGGCCCAGACCAAAGTGCAGCACGTTCACTCTAGTGCCGAGTACCTTTGTTCGCATTCTGTGAACTTCTTGCTGAGGTAATAGATGGCCTGTTCTTTCCCAGAATCATCTCGCTGCCCCAAAAAGCCCCCCATGGACTCCTTCAGCACCATCAGGTAAAGTATCGAGGGTTTGCTGGTTACTGTTGGGACGAGAACAAGAGGTGATTCCAAGTACTGCTTGACTTTTTTGAAGGCTTCTTGGCACTCTTGGTTCCGCTCCATCTTCTAGTTCTTCCATAGGAGTTTAAATATTGGGTTGTAGGTAGCCTTCAACTAAGAGATGAATCAGGCTATGTAGTTGACCCTTCCCAGGAAGCCTCTTACTTCCGTTTCAATTTTTAGGGTCGGCATATTCCAGATGGCCTTGGCTTTATCCGAATCTAGTTTGATTCCTCTTTCGTTGACTATGAATCCCAATAACTTCCCCATCCCAACTCCAAAAGTACACTTGGCGGGGTTTAACCTGAGCCGGTATTTCCGTAGTCTTTTGAAAAGTTTACGTAGGTCATCGATGTGTTGCCTTGGTGTTTTTGACTTGGCAATCATATCATCCACATAGACCTCCACTTCTTTGTGCATCATGTCGTGGAAGAGAGTGACCATGGCCCTCTGATAGGTTGCCCTAACATTTTTGAGTGGCATGACCTTATAACAGAAAGGCCCCCACGTGGTGATGAAAGTGGTTTTCTCCTTGTCTTCAGAGGCCATCCGGATTTGGTTGTATTCAGAAAATCCATTCATGAAGGAATAACAAGAGTGTTGAGCAATGTTGTCCACCAATAGGTCGATGTGGGGTAAAGGAAAGTTATCCTTTGGGCTTGCTTTATTGAGATCCTTATAATCAACACGCATCTGCACTTTTCCATCCTTCTTGGGGACTAGCACGATGTTGGCCACCCATTGGAGGTATTCGACCACTGCCAAAAAGCTGGCCTTCCACTATTTTTCCACTTCTTTGATTTTTATGGCCACTTCTAGTTTCATCCTCCTTAGTTGTTGCTGGACTAGGATGGCGTTGGGTATTAGAAGTAGCTTGTGTTCAACAATGGCAGTGTCTAGCCCTAGCATATCTCGGTAAAACCATGCAAAAATATCTTCTTATTCCCTCAGGAGCTCTGTCATCCTTTGCTTTAAATCCAGTGGTATTAGTTTACCTATCCGTATCTCTCTGGTTTCTTCTCCCTTGCCGAGATTGATGATCTCCAGCTCCTTAGTGCCAGACTGGAGTTTTGGCCTTTCTTGTTCTAGTAACCTTTTGAGTTCTTTCAAGGCTTCTTCCTCCATCTCTTCCTCTTCATCTTGCCTATTGGATTATTTTTACCGCATTTTAAAAGAAAGAAAAAAAAAAAAAAAAATGTGCTTCAGATGCGGCCCTTTTTTTACATGTTTTTTAATTACATTTTCCAAAAGATCGGTTCGGATAGCGCTTCAATAGTCCAATTATCCAACTCTTGCGCCATGGGGTGCACCCACTCTGTCGGCTCCATTGGTTGATCTTCTACCGTTGCTACGTGTTCTGGAGTCACAATGCCCCAACTAGTGAAGTAACGGTAAAGACTAGTTCTTGTTTTTTGCTTGCTTTGAATCTTCCAGCATGGCTTTGCTTTCCTTGTAGCCTCGCTATAGCCAAGTCCGGCTCGCCCTAAATTTTCTTGCATTACCACCAACTCAGCTATACCGACGAGCCTTCTTCCTAGCCCTTTACCGAGTTCACAGCCATTAGTGATCAGTACCTTTTCCGCCATGATCGCTGCTTTGGAAGGCTTGAGATCACCTCTTTCTGCCTTGATGCTAGTTGTACCCACTATTTCAAGTGCTTGAAAAGAAGTTTCTAAAGCTTCTTCATCTCCTTCAATGTATTTTGTGTGAAAGGGTGTGCTGACCATCATTTCTCTTTCTCCCATGAAGCTAATCAACTGTCCATCAACTATGAATTTGACTTTCCGATGTAGAGACGAAGGAACTGCCCTCGCGGCATGTATCCAAGGTCGGCCCAGCAGCTAGCTATACGTTGGCCGAATATCCATCACCTGAAAAGTGATGTCAAAGGTTGTTGGCCTTATGCATATTGGGAGTGTGATTTTGCCCATGGCTTCCAACTTGGAGCCATCGAAAGCCCTAACCACCAATGGACTGTTTCTCAAGATGGGGCTAGAAGAGTAGAGTTTATCCAGCGTGGTTTTTGGCATGATGTTGAGTGAGGACCCATTATCTATTAGCACCCTTGCTATCATGTAATATTCGCACTTGACTACAATATGAAGGGGTTGATTATGGCTTTTACCTTCGACTAGGACCTCTTCTTCAGAAAATGACAGGTAACGACTTGGTGATGTTGTTAATGATACCCCCGAAATTTGCAGGTGTAATGTCTTGAGGTACATGGGCCTCGTTTAGTACTTTTAGGAGGAGTTCTCGGTGACTTTCCGAGTTGACCAACAGCGATAAGAGCGAAATTCACGCTGGCATTTTGTGCAGTTGGTCCAGCATCTCATATTCACTGTGCCGGATTACCTTAAGAAACTCTTGAGCCTCTTCTTCTGTCATCATTCCTTTGGGTGACTCTACTGTTCTTTATTTTTCGCGAGAGCTGGGTCTTTATTTCTCAGGGCTTCTGGGGTGAATATCCTCCCACTCGGTGTCATGCCCACTGCTGCAGCTATGTTGATGATTTTAGGAACTATAGTCTCCTTTCTTATTTGGGGTGCCTGTGGTTCTTCTGGTGGATACTTCCATGGCACCGCGTTATTGTTGTAAACAGGCCTGGCTGGGACCTGGATGATAAAAGGTACCCTATGTTTGGGGGCCGAGTTATATTGAATTATTAACGGTCACAGTTTCCCTCAATATAAGCAATTGTGGTGATGTCGTCTGATTGATACAGGTGGGGTCCTTCCTCCACCCAGCTAGCTGAATCCATGGCCTGCCCGAATTCTTTATTTTTCCTTCTGCTGGGACTTGCAACCCTTTCATCCATGTGGCTTATGGTGTTGACTGTCGTGGCTCCGTGAGTCGGGAGATGGTTACTATGTACATTGGGCCCTTTGTCTTCAAACCCAAGTAGCTTGTCGTCCAAAAGATCCTGGACCTTATGCTTCAGGCTCCAACATCTTTTCGTGGCATGCCCTAAGGCCCCGCCATGGTAATTGCACCTACCATTAGGGTCATAACTCCTTGGGTATGGAGGTTCAAGAGGCTTTAGGGGGACCACCTGATAAGTGTAATTTTGGTCATCTCAATGCGCATCAAATAAACTAAAGTTAACTATAGTATAGTCAACCCTAGGTTAAATTCTCTCAAGGACACAGTACGCCCAATTATGATTTTAATGCAAAAACCAAAGGAATGCAGAAACTCAAGTGTAGAATGTTGACTCGCTCTTGGCCAAAGGCTAGTCCAATATGGTCTCAGCACAGACTTATTCGACTCGGTCTTGGCTAAACGCATACAGATGCAACAGAGTCGAATTGACTTTGTTTCGGATGGAAATGCAAGAAACAAGGGGTTTTGTAATGCAAGTAACAAAAGACAGAAAGTAAACTAAGACGTGAATGCAATCAAACTAAGCTACTCTACTACTACTACTGTGTTTAGTTTCAATCTCAACAATCAAGTTCGTCCTGGTTCATTCACTCCAGTTCACAGTCCATATCAACCTTGGGTTCTCTTATGACGATCATCAAATGTTCGTCCACTATCATATCGAGGATTTACACAATCGCTACCTCATCAGTTAGTAAGGATTAAGTTCAGAGTTGATTTTAGGTTCTCAATTAGGTTCTTTAGTTGATTACCTACTGAATTAGTTAAACCAGTTCTAATCGGCTTAGCTCAACATTGTTCACCACAATTTGTGCAATCGCAATGCAGATAGGGAATTAAAGTATAGGAATGCAAATAGAGATCAAAATCAAAGAACACTCATATTATTGAAAATGAAATACAAACAAAGGAGCTGAATTCAGTGGCTCTACCTTTTACAGCAATCACCACGGAAGAGTGGCGATGGTTCACCTCCGCTAGTCAGAACGCCGAGGATCGGATCCACCAAAATGCGTTGGTAATCCAAGCGGTCCCCTTTGACGATCTTCAGCTTCTTAGTTTCTAACCTGCACTTCCTCAATCGAGAGAAGCACTATTGAGAGCACCTGAACGATTCCTAACAGAATTACAAGTTGAATTGCCTACTCTACCCTTGCAAAGATTCATCAGAGTAATGTGGCAGATTCTCCAAGAGTGACATGGCAGCTGAGCTAAGTTGGAGCTAAGATGACCTCTGCATTGGATTGCTGACGTGGATGACGCAATTGGGCCGCTCCTTATTGGGTCGCTCCATGCAAGGTGCATAAAATACGACTCATCAGACCCCCACAGTTACACTTTTTGCACTCCTGGGAAAAATAAGAATTAAATCGTCAAGGAGAATTTCAAAATGGAGAAAGAATTTTAATTGACTTCCTTAAGTTCAGACGAACAGAGTCGAGATTCCTTCACTTCCGAACTGAGACATCCACGCAATCTATGAAAATTAATTCTTTTGTATCCAAGGCAAATGTGTAACCTGCAAACATCAAAGAGTGACCAAAAGTGACAGAGCTCTCACTGAGGCAAATATTCTCTCAGTCTCTCAAGTGTTTGGGTTTGTATTTACACTAAACACCACATGCACTGGTATTACCATACTTTGGCTGGCCTCTCCTTCTATACCTGCAAAAACACATTCAATTATGATCACTAGGACTTCTTTTTGGCTTGTAATGAGGTCCGAGTCAAGGGTAGGATATAAAAGGGAAAGTGAGTTTAGTAACCATAGGGAAGAGAGGAGCAATGGGGAGTAAGCTTCATCAGTATGAGGGACATCCCAGGATATTGTGATATTTTTCTTTATTCTGAAAACCTTCCTTGCTTGCTTTTTTTCTTTCCCTTTTTCATCTTTTTCTTTCCTTCTGTTGTGCTGCAGCTCGTTCTGAGTTTTTACAGTTTTTGACTTTTGGCCGCTTTTTCATTTTTTTCTTTTATTTCCCGACACTTGTTTCTTTTCTTTTTTCCTTTTTCAACCCCTCAGCGTCACTATGCTTGCTTTGCTCCCTGGTTCTTCCACCACACATGATTATGACTTATTCCCAAAATAATTCCAAAGCTCCTCTACTCCCTAAGGTTGAGGGTCAATCATGGTTTGTCCAGCTTTGGCTTGTAATGAGCTGTCAACAAAGAATGGTCATCCAGGCTCAAAGAAGGTGGAGTAGGGACAAAACTTTCCAGGTAGGTTCATTTGGTTTGGGGTCCATAAGAAACATGGCCTAGATCATGTCATTCCTGCAGTGAAACCAGATATATCTAGAGAGTCAAGGCAAAATCTAAAATGCACAGCTAACATGGATACAAAAATCACATAATAAAAGAGAGAGTGGCAAGATACAAAGCCATCAAATATGTACATGGGCTCAAAATTCTCACACAGTCAATTGCTCTATCACAAAGGGTTCCTCTTTTTCAGTTTAAAATCATTCACTGCCTAGAGACATAAAAATTTCATTCCTTCTCAAGCTTGAAAAATATACTTCCAAAGTTTATGAATTGCTTCCTACTGTTCTATCCAAACTTCCAGAAATCAATTCAAATTCCTTTTCCAAAATATTTTCTCAACAATCCAATTTTAGAATTCTGTTGGGAGAAAAACAAAGTAGCAATTCAAAAATGACAGAATGCAAACCTAACCTTGCCAGGCCGAAGTCAATCCAGATCTGGCCGAGATGGCATCGAAGTCGGACTCGACTCGATTTGGACAGCTTTTTATTTAAAATGGGAGTAATTGACACAAGGAAAAAAAATTGATTTGGCCGAAACAAAATCTAAACAAAAAAGAAGACTAAGACTAGTAATATCCGAACAACCAAAATGGAAAACCGGCATGGAGAAAAATAAAGAACAGGAATATAAAACACAAAATTTCAAAGCAAGCTTCAGATGGCTGCAATAGTATCCACCACCCCCCCACCCCCACACTTAAATTCTGCATTTCCCTCAATACATGTTATAACTAGAGAGGCATTGGTGAAGTTAGCTCATTGTGTGGCATCTGGAGGGGCTGGTTCCATCAATGAAATGGTGTCCAAGTCACCTGTAGTTGGTCTTGGGCCTTCATTGAATAATTTGATCTGATGCCCATTGACTTGGAAGGTGTTGTGGTATGTTTATCCTTTAATTCAACTGCACCATAGGGAAAAATATTAGTGATAACAAAAGGTCCATCCCATCTAGAACGAAGCTTATCTACAATGAACTTGAGGCGTGAATTGAACAGGAGTACTTTCTGGCCGACTCAGAATTCTTTTCTCAAGATCTGTTGATCATGGAATTGCTTAACTTTCTACTTGTAGATCCTAGAATTCTCGTAGGCTTCCAAGCGAAGTTCATCTAGTTCTTAAAGTTGGAACTTCCTCTACTGTCCAACTTGGTTATAGGCCAGGTTGCACTATTTGACAACCTAGTAAGCTCTATGTTCTAGCTCCACCGAAAGAAGGAAAGCTTTATCGAAGACAAGTTGTAAACAACAGGAGCGGAGCAAAAATATTGGATATCAAATTTTGTACATTCTTTCCACCTTGAGAAAAGCAGTCTTTCTATATCACCCCTTCCTTTGTGCACATATGCTTTCCATTGAGGACAATGCATCATTTAAGTGTGGGGGGTGTTCCATAGGAGGGTGATAGTTTGTTTGGTTTTGTTTCGTTTTTAGTTTTGTTATTTCATTTTTATTTCGTGCATGTTGTATTTCATTTTGTTTCTTTCCTTTTTATTTCGGTTCTACTATTTTTATTTTTCTTGAGTCTGTGTTGGCCTTGGTTCCATTTCTCCCAGGTCCGGACCGACTTCGATTTTGTTCAATTTTTGTTTTCATTTTCGTTTTGTTTTGTTTTCCCTTAACTAAATTCTGATTTCTGATTGTCGAGAAAAACGTTTTGAAAAAAATGGATTTCCTTTTGGATTGGATGAAACAGTAAGAGGCAGTGCATGACTCTGGAGGAAAGATTTTTCAAACTTGACAGGGAATGAAATTTCTACATCTTTAGGCATTGAGTGATTGAAAAACTAAAAAAAGAAACCTTCAGTGATTGAGCAACCATTTGTGTGAGAATTTTCGAGCCTTGCATACATAATGACTTTATATCTTGCCATTCATTCCTTTCTTGTGTAATATTTGCATTCATGACGACTGGTTACTCTAGATTTTGCCTTGACTCTTTGGATACATCTCGTTTTGCATGCAGGAGTTATATGATCTAGGCCATGTTTCTATTAAGCCCCAATCCAAATGGACTTGCCTTGCAAACTTTATCCCTTGCTTACCCTCTTTGAGCATGAATAACCATTTTTTCTAATATGACAGCTCATTACAAGCCAAAGCCAAAAAACCATGATCAACCTCAACCTTAGGGGGACAGAGGAGCTTTGGAATTGTTTTGGGAGTAGGTCTCATTCAAGTGTGGGGGAGACACCCGAGGACATAGCAAGAACAGTGCATCCCAAAAGGGTTGAAAAAGAAAAGAAAGAAAAACAAGTGCAGGATGAATCAAAGAAAGGGAAAGCATCCATTATAAGTTCCAGCAAAAATACAACACAAAGCTACAAAACAAGAAGTAAGAAAAAGAAGAAAAGAAAAATGGAAAAAGGGAAAGAAAAGAAGTGAGCAAGAATGCTCTTAATAGAACCATAGTGACCTAGGGGATTCCCTCCATGTTGCGAACTCATTCCCCATTGCTCCTCCCTAGTGATTCTGTGAGATTAGATTTGGCCAGCTTGTGTATAAATAGAGCACAGTAGGCCATGTCTTCAGAGTGGAAAAATAGTGGAATTCTAGACCTAGCGCCGTTAGCAACTGCAGACATTCCAAGCTAGCACAATGGCACATGAAGCTTTAGTATCGTGTCTCTCTCGATCGAGGAGGTACATGACCAGGATTTGGGAAGCTCGAAATTGTCGAAGGTGATCGCTCGGTATAGCCGACACACTCCGGTGGATAGAAACCTCAACGTCTGGCCATCACTAGTGCACCACTACCGTCCTTCCAAGGCGATCGTCGTGGAAGGTGGACTCTCTAGAGAATGCTGATTTCCTACCTTTGTATTCAATTCTGTTTTCAATATTATGAATGGTTTGCAATTCTATCTCTTGATTATAATAACTGCGCTTTAATCTACTTTTAACCTTGCCACGATTGCACATTGTTAGGGATAGATCACATTAGACTAGGGTCGATTGGAACTGGTTTAATAATCTGACTAGGTAGAGAACCTAAAATCAACCAAGTACATTCTCCCTACTAACTGATGAGGTACCGATTGTATAAATCCTCGGTATGGCCATGGACAAACGTTCGACGATTGTCGTAAAAATCTAAGGTTGATTCGGAATATAATTCTAAGTAAGATGCACAACCTGTTGCGTGTTGATTTCCGAATTGGTACAGTAGCTAGTATAGATTAGTTTAGCGTAGTTTAGTTTACTTTTAGTACTTAGTTTATTTTTATGCACTTAAACACAAAACCCCCCTATTTACTACTTTCTAGAGTTCGAGACCGAGTCAGTCCAACTCCGTCGCGTCCATTCAAGACCGAGTTAGTCCGACTCTGTTGCGTCCGAGTCTGCCCTTAACCGAGACCATGTCGGATTCGTCTCTACCGAGACCAAATTAGACCAGTCGAAACCGAGAGCGAGTCGGCATTCTACACTTGACGTTTCTGCATAAAACTCTGATTTCTACACTTAGCACAATCTGAACACACTATGTCTTTGAGAGAATCGACCTAGGTTAGCTATACTATAGTTAGCTTTAGTATTTATTTGAGGCGTGTAAGATGACTAAAAACCCGTTTATCAGTGCTGCATGGCAAATTTGGAGGACCAAATTGATCTCAACTTCAGGGATGCACCTGCGAATAACTTGATCAGTGCAAAGTCTCCATAAGTAAGGATCATCCCAAATGTAGTATTTGGCATCACTTCAGAGTTTTCTTTATATAGCCGAGATACCTCTGGTGGGAACTGAGATGCTGCTACAAAATTGTAGATGTTTGCAAACCATGGTGTAGGCATTGTGATGTGGAATAGTTGCTCATATGGGAATTCATCTCTGATAGGCATTGGTTCGCTCTCCCTTCAAATTCTGCTCAAGTGATCTGTTACAGAATTCTCAGCACCCTTCTTATCTCTTATTTCGTTGTTGAATTCTTGGAGGAGAAGTAGCCATCGGATCAGTTTCGGCTTTGCATTAGGCTTCTTCAACAAGAATTTGAGTGTAGCATGGCCAAAGAACACAACTATTTTGGAGCCAAGGTATGAGCAGAATTTATCTAAGGTAAACACAATTGCTTGGGCCGAGTCCATTGTCCGGGATGCATAAGCAATTACATGCACGGGTTGGCCGATTCCAGCTGTTTGGCCTAAGACAGCTCCTAATGCTGAATTGGACGCATCACACATGAGCTCAAATGGTATGTCCCAGTTTGGTGCTTGAAGAATGGGAGCGGATGTAAGTCGATTCTTCAGCTCCTGAAAGGCTTCAATGCAGGGCTAGTCAAGCTTGAATTCCACATCCTTCTATAGTAGCTTGGACAGTGGCAAGGCAAGTTTACTGAAATTCTTGATGAATCTTCTATAGAAGCCTACATGTCCTAAGAATGAGCGAACTTCCCGCATAGATGCGGGGTTTGGAAGAGAGGTGATGATATCTATCTTAGATTTTTCCACCTCAATGCCTATGTTGGATACTAGATGACCCAACACGATTCCCTCTATCACCAAAAAATGGCATTTTTCGAAGTTAAGCACTAAATTTATATCAATGCCTCTCGTCAACACCTTGGATAGGTTGTCCAAACATGCGTAAAATGAATCGGCATACATGGTGAAGTCGTCCATGAATACCTCCATGCAATCCTGTAGCAGGTCCAAGAAGATGCTTAGCATGCAACACTGAAATGTGCTCGATGCATTGCACAGGCCAAATGGCATGCGAGTGTACGCAAAGGTTCCAAATGGACAGGTGAAGGCAGTCTTGTGTTGATCTTTAGGTGCAATATGGATTTGCATGTAACTGAACAAACCATCCAAAAAACAATAGTGGAACTTTCCTGATAATTTTTCTTGGACTTGATCTATGAAAGGCAAAGGAAAGTGATCCTTGCGAGTTGCCTGATTTAATCTTCTGTAGTTTATGCAGACTTACTAGTTGTTCTGAATCTGCATAGGTACCAACTCATCATGTTGGTTTTTCATGACAGTCATCCCAGACTTCTTTCGCACTACTTGTATAAGGCTCACCCATTGGCTATCCAAGATGCGGTAGATGATCCCTACAGTAAGGAGTTTTGTGAGTTTTGTGACCTCTTTCTTGACCACGTCCAGGATGGTCGGATTCATCCTTCTTTGTTGTTTCCTTATGGGATTAGCTACCTCCTGCATTAAAATTCTATGCATACAAATGGAAGGATTTATTCCAGGGAGGTCAGAGAGTGTCCACCCAATTTCCTTCTTATGCTACCTCAAGACTTTCAGCAACTTCTCTTCTTGCTCCTTATGGAGGTTGTTAGCAATGATAACTGGGAGTTGCTGTTCAGTATCCAGATAGGCATATTTCAGGTGTTTTGGCAATGGCTTTAATTCCATGGGTGGTGGTGGTAATGAAGAATTGTCATGAGATGTTTTCGGATCCGGTTGGCCGACTTGAGTTGAACTCGGCACCAAATGTGCCGACATGATTTCGACCTTTGGCTGTTGTAGCCGACTCCTTTTTACTAGAATGAGTCTTGTCGGATTGGAGTCGGACTCGGCGCTTTATCTCTTACTGAGGTCGGATCCGAACAGAACATTGTTGTCCGAAATGAATTCGGCTCTCGCTTGCTTCTAGTCTTCTTTGGCCGATATGATATCAGCATGCTTGTCAGCTTTGGCACTCAAATGCTCGGCCGAGTTGACTTTTGTCTTTTCCCGGTTTCGGCCTTTCTTGGCTGACTCGTATTCGGCCATGAAAATAGTTACTAGTTGTGCTTGAGAATAGCTTTCGGTTTCAGCAACTTGAACTTCTACTTCAATAGAGCACTTCGGGTTCTCATACTTGCACACTTGGTCTAATACTTCGAGCAATTCAGCTTCAAAATCCAAGTCGGCAATGTCATTGTTATTATCCACGGAGTCGAAAAGATTATATACTTCCCTTGATTTAGCATAGTCTGCCTCTTCTTCTGAGATGGACCCTAGGCAACCAATTAAATCAATTCTCTAATCAAAATTGTCAATATCTTCACTATGGCTGTCTAGTTGGAAGCATTCCTCAACTAGTTCATCAATTAGATTAATGCCAAAGAGGGAATGGTCTTTGGTGGGGTGCTTCATGGCTTCGAAAATATTGAATTGTACCAAGGTGTCACCAAATTCCATTGAGAGCGTCCCGACATGCACATCAATCTTTGTTTTGGCTGTCATCAGGAATGGTCTCCCTAGAATCAAGGTTGATCCCTTCCCAGATGTTTCATCCTCCATATCCAGCACGTAGAAATCAACTGGGAAAATCAGCTCATTCACTTCGACAAGAACATCTTCTAGAACGCCTAAGGGTTGAACAACACTTCTGTTTTCTAACTGTATTGTCATCCCTACAAGTTCCAGTTCACCAAAATTCAAGGATTTTTAGATTGAAGTCGGCATGACATTAATTGAAGCTCCCAAGTCCAACATGGCATTAGTAAAGGTACATTCGCCAATGGTGCATGGGATTGAAAAAATTCCGGGATCTCGGTATTTCTTCGGCAATAATTGCACTCCTGCAGTGAAGTCTCCATTCCTAGTTAACGCCGATACTATGCCTCCAACTTCTACACTCCCCTTCATCTTCTTCCTCTTATGCACACACAATTCCTTAAGGAATTTTGTGTACTTAGGAATTTGCTTAATGGCGTCAAGGAGTGGAATTTTGATTTCCACCTTGCGGAACATCTTCAGCAGTTCTTCGTCAGACTCTGGTTTCCTTGCCAAGACGGTCCGAGTTGGAAACGGCAATGGGACAATTTTCTCTTGTTGCTGCACTTGTGAGTTGGCATCCGATTTGGAGTGGGCTTTGGTTGATATCGGCAAATGCTGTGCCGGTTGAGATAGTTCTTTTCCACTTCTCAACATAACTGCACTCTCGTTCCCTCTCAGATTCGGAATTGTTTGTGAGGGAAGGTTGTTGGATTTGGCTGATTGTAAATGGCTCATAGTGTTGGCTAACTATCCTATCTGCGTCTTGAGGTCTTGGATGGTGGCATTCATATTTTGCTAGAACTACATGTTGCTGGAGCTTACAGATTGTTGAAATTCCAAATTGTTGGCTGCAAGTTGCTTCATCAATTCCTCCAGAGATGGAGAATTTTCTTGAGGTGGCATTCTCTATTGCTACTGTTGTTGGAAAGGTAGTGCTTGATATTGCGGACTTGGCTATTGGTAACCTGCTGATCCTTGAGGCACAATCGGTGTAGGTCCGAATCTCTAAGCTACATAAGGCCCTTGATTCGGTCCTAGCCGAAATGGTTGCCTTCCATACTGTTGATTATCAAATGGCCGGTTTTGATATGGTTGCTTCCCATACTGATATCCACCTATGGCTCCAACATTCTCTGGTTGGTCCGACTCAAATTCTTGTAACGTTGATGAGTCAGATTTTATACACCTTACAAGGCCCTAAGATGAGTGTTTGTGAGATCATTCGATGCTTAAGAATTGAGTATTAGCTAAGATTCATATTATGAACCGAAAAATAGAGAAAATATAAATCTGTGCTAATTCGGGGATCTTAGCTAATAAAAGACTTATTCTTGTTTTGAAGGTTCAGCCGAGATGATCTCAACCCATCATAAGAGGATTCAGCAGAGATGAAGTCATCTCGGCCAGACCGATTCCATCTTGGCCAGACCGATTCCATCTCGGCCAAACCAGGCTTTACAGCTCAATGAGAGGCAGACCAATGAGGAGTGGGCCAATGGCGCTTTCCACGTCAACTGTCCAGCTCAAATGCCACCTTAGCTACAACTCAAAGGCCACCTTAGCTACAACTCAGTTGCCACGTCACTTTTGGAGAAGCTTGCAGTGCAAGTACACAAGGGTAGAATAGGAATTCAATTTGTAATTCTATTAGGATTCGTAGTTAGCGCGCTCCGCTCGTGTATATATAGGAGGAATTGTACAGTTTTCAGAGGTCTTTGAATTCACACTCTACGCATATCCGTTGTATCCATTACCTCACTCTCATCTTTGTTCACGGTGGTGCACGACACAACATTGGTGTTCTCTCGATCGAAGGAGCACAGGCTTTAGACTAGGAAGCCGAAGTTTGCCAAAGAGGACCGATTGGGATTACCAACGCACTCTGGTGGATATGATCCTCAACGCTCATGCTATCAAAGGTGAACCACCACCATCAACCATGGCGATCGTCGTGGAAGATAGAATCACCCGAATTCGGACCACTGCTTTTGTAGTCTTTTTCCATTCATCAAATTCATTCTGCATTTCTGAATTTTGTCCCTCTTCTCTTCTTTAATTCACAATTTGAATCGCGATTGCATTTAGAACGTGAACAATGTTAAGCAAAGCCGATTGGAATTGGTTTAACTAATTCAGTAGGTAATCAACTAATGAATGTTAATTGAGAACCTAAAATCAGCTTTGAACCTAATCCCTACCAACTGATGAGGTAGCAATTGCGTAATTCCTCGGTATAGAAACGGACGAACCTTTGGCAATTGTCATATGAATTCCCAAGGCTGATATGGACTAAGGACTGGAGTACTGAAACTGGACTGGACTTGACTAATGGGACCGAACATGAACACAATAATATAGTAATAATAATAATAGTAACATTCATAATAGTAGTATACTTTCTCTACATTCATAGCCTTAGTTTACTTTTTGCTATTCTCGCATACAAACCCTCATTTTCTTCACTACTTTCGAGGTCCAAACACTAACGAGTCAACACTCTACACTTTCGATTCTGCATCATTTTGTTTCACACTAATTCACAATTGAGCACACTATGTCCTTGAGAGAATTCGACCTAGGGTTGACTATGCTATAGTTAGCTTTAGTTTATTTGATGCATGTTGAGACGACTAAAAATACTCCTATTAAATTGGCGCCGTTGCTGGGGACACAAGTTCTTCTGTGTCTTTGTGTGCCAAGCTAAGAGAAGCCGAATCCCGAGTTGTAGAGTGTGTCAGTCAAGTCAGTCTATTGAGTCTTTTTAAATTTGTCTATGTCTGTTTCCACAACAGGATCCTGAACAAGAAGAGCATGCCAATTTTGTGTTAAAATTTCTGCATAGTTTAGTAGCAATTTGTAGCATTTTTTTTTCGTTCTGTACCCAATTTCTGTAGTGCATAAGTGACTTGCATTTTTGCTAAAATTGTATTCCTACAGTTTTATTAGGAATTAGCTAATAGTTGTAGTTTACTGTTTCTGTAATCACTGATTTAATTCAAATTTTCCTGCATAAATTTTTACAATGCATGACTAGAAGTAGTATTGACCCCTTATATGAATTAGATCCTGAAATAGAATTAACTTTGCGTAGACTAAGGAAGATTAGGAAGATAGTAGTAAATAATAGTAGTAGCTCTAGTTCTTTCATTAACTCCAACCAGTTTTCTACTGATAATTCTGTTTCTAGTTTTAGTCATTTTGCAGAGCCAGGACAAATAGAGAACAACGGCAGAACCCTGAAGGAGTTGGCTACACCAGATGTGGTGTATCAACCTTGGTGCATCTAATATCCACAACTGGAGCCAGCTCAGACATATGAATTAAAATCTGGTCTTATTCATTTACTCCCAAAATTTCATGGTCTTGCAGGGGAAGATCCCCACAAACACTTAAAAGAACTCCACGTGGTCTATTCCACAATGAGATCGTAGGGGATCCCGGAAGATTATATTAAAATGAAGGTGTTCCCATTCTCGCTTGATGGAGCTGCAAAGGATTGGCTATACCTTCAGCCAACACTTTTCAACACCTAGGGAGACATGAAGCGCATCTTTCTAAGTTCTTTCCGGCATCTAGAATTGCCCCCATCCGAAAAGAAATATGTGGGATCAGGCAACATATAGGAGAGACTTTGCATGAATATTGGGAGAGATTTAATAACTCTATGCCACCTGTCCACACCATCAGATCAGCGAACAGTTGCTGATCCAGTACTTCTACAAGGGACTCTTAACGATGGACAGAAGCATGATTGATAAAGCCAGTGGAGGAGCATTCATGGACAAGCCACCAACAGCAGCAAGACACCTGATCTCCAATATGGGAAGCAACACGCAGCAATTTGGAGTCAAAGGGCTGAGTCCATCCCAGCTGGTGAGTGAAATCGGTACAGCTTCTAACCAGAGGCTAGAAAACCAGCTGACCGAGTTGACATCACTGGTAAGACAACTTGCTGTTGAGCAACATCAACCCACCATGGTAGCGAAAGTATGCGGCATATGTACTTCGATGGAGCACCCCACGGATGTGTGCCTTACATTACAAGAAATAGAGTCGGACCAACCAGAGAATGTTGGGGCCATAGGTGGATTTCAGTATGGGAAGCAACTATATCAAATCTGGCCATTTGATAACCAGTAGTATGGAAGACAACCATTTCGGCCAGGACCGAATCAAGGGCCATATGCAGCCCACGGAGTCGGACCTACCCCGAACATACCTCAAGGTTCAGCAGGTTACCAATAGCCTAGTCCACAATATCAAACACCACCTTTCCAACAGCAACAGCAACAACAGAGAATGTCTACTCAAGGAAATTCTCCGTCTCTGGAAGACCTGATGAAGCAACTTGCAGCTAACAACCTAGAGTTCTAGCAATTTGTGAGCTTCAGCAACATGCAGTTTCAGCAAAACAAGACCGCCACCATCCAAGACCTCAAAACGCAAATTGGACAGTTAGCCGACACTGTGAGACACTTACAGTCAACCAAATCAAGCAACCTTCCCTCCCAAACCATTCCAAATCTGAGAGGAAATGCCAATGCAGTCACCTTGAGAAGTGGAAAAGAATTATCCCAACCAGCACTGCAATAGTTGCCGAGATCAGCCAAGACCAACTCTGAACTAGATGCTAACTCACAATCTCAACAAGACAAAATTGTCCCAATGTCGTTCCCAACTCGGACCATCTCGACAAGGAAGCCAGAGTCAGATGAAGAATTGCTAATGATGTTCTGAAAAGTGGAAATCAACATTCCACTCCTTGATGCTATTAAATAGATTCTTAAGTATGCAAAATTCCTTAAGGAATTGTGCGTGCATAAAAGGAAAAAGATGATAGGGAGCATAGAAATTGGAGGTGTAGTGTCAACACTAACTAGAAATGAAAACTTCACTGAGGGAGCCCAAACCTTGCCAAAGAAATGCCGAGACCCTAGAATATTTTCAATTCCATGCACCATTGGCGAATGCACTTTTGTCGACGCCATGCTGGACCTGGAAGCCTCAATTAATGTCATGCCTACTTCAATCTACAAAGCCCTAAACTTCGGTGACCTTGAACCCATAGGGATGACCATCCAGCTTGCAAACAGAAGCACTGTTCAACCCTTGGGCATTCTTGAAGATGTTCTTATCCAAGTTAATGAGCTAATTTTTCCAACTGACTTTTATGTGTTAGACATGGAGGATGAGACATATGGGAAGGAATCAACCATAATTCTAGGGAGACCATTTCTGATGACTACCAGAACAAAGATTGATGTGCATGCCGGGACGCTCTCAATGGAATTCGATGACACCCTAATGCAGTTTAATATCTTTGAAGCCATGAAGCACCTCACCGAGGACCATTCTCTCTTTAGCATTGACATGATTGAAGAACTAGTTGAAGAATATTTTCAACTAGACAGCTGCAGTGAAGACATAGAAGATTTTGCTGAAAATGCTGATGTCACTAGTTGCTTAGGGTCCATAATAGAAGAGGCCAACTATGAGGAAGTACATAACCTCCCCAACTCCAAGGACAATAATGATGACAATGCTGACTTGGATTTTGAAGCTGAATTGCTTGAAGTGATAGACCAAGTGTGCAATCATGAAAACCTGGAGTGTGCAAATAATGCAGAAATCAAAGCTGCCAAAACCAGCAAGCCTTCATCTGCACAACTGGCAACGATTTTCACAGCTAAAGACGAGTCGGCTACTGAAGGCCAAGACCGAAAAATGACTAAGGTCAACTCAGCCAAGCAAGACCGAGACCGAGAAGAGAAAAAAGTCAACTCGGCCAATGAAGGCCGAGAGCAAGGAAAGATCAAAGTCAACTCGGTCGAGATGCTGAGAGACAAAGCCAACATGATTGTTGAGACCATCATTGCCAACAACCTCCGTTGGGAGCAAGAAGACAAGTTGCTGAATGTCATAAGGCAGCATAGGAAGGTAATTGGGTGGAAACTTTCAGACCTTCCTGATATAAACCCCTCCATCTGCATGCACAGAATCTTAATGGAGGAGGAATTCAAGTCCATAAGGCAACAGCAAAGAAGACTGAATCTGACAATCCTGGAGGTGTTAAAAAAGGAAGTCACCAAGCTTCTTGCTGCAGGGATCATCTACCCCATCTCGGATAGCCAATGGGCGAGTCCTGTACATGGCGTGCCAAAGAAATCCAAGATGACTGTCATGAAGAACCAACAAGACGAGTTAATGCCAATGAGGATTCAAAATAGTTGGCGAGTCTGCATCGATTACAGAAAATTAAATCAGGCAACTCGCAAGGATCACTTCCCTTTGCCTTTCATCGATCAAGTCCTAGAAAAATTATCAGGGAAATCCCATTACTTCTTTTTGGATGGTTTCTCGAGGTATATGCAAATTCATATTGCACCTGAAGATCAACACAAGACTACCTTCACCTGCCCATTTGGCACTTTTGCGTACACTCGCATGCATTTGGCCTATGTAATGCTCCAAGTACGTTCCAACGTTGTATGACCAGTATCTTCTCGTACTTAGTACATGATTGCATGGAGGTATTCATGGATGACTTTACGGTATATGCTGACTCATTTGATGCATGCCTGGAAAATCTATCCAAGGTGTTGAGGAGATGTATTGACACAAATCTCGTGCTTAATTTTGAAGAGTGCCATTTCATGGTGACTAAGGGAATAATGTTAGGTCATCTAGTATCCAAAAGAGGCATTGAGGTGGATAAATCAAAGATAGACATTATCACCTCCTTTCCAAACCCCACGTCAGTGAGGGAAGTCCGCTCATTTTTGGGACACGTAGGATTTTATAGAATATTTATCAAGAATCTCAGCAAGGTTGTCCTGCCACTATCCAAACTGCTATAGAAGGATGTGAAATTCAACTTTGATTAGCCCTGCATTGAAGCATTTCAGGAGATGAAGAGCAAACTCACATCCCTTCCCATTCTACAAGCATCAAACTAGGACTTGCCATTTGAACTAATGTGTGATGCATCTCGGCACTGGGAGCTGTTCTCGGCTAGAGAGCTGGAGCCGGCCTACTATTGCATATAATTGCCTATGCATCTCGGACCGTGGATCCGGCCCAGCAAAACTACACAACAATTGAGAAGGAACTGTTGGCAATTGTATTTGCCTTGGAGAAATTCTGTTTATACCTTCTCGGCTCAAGAATTGTTGTGTTCTCTGACCATGCTGCCTTGAGGTACTTGTTGAAGAAGCCTGATGCCAAGTCGAGACTAATTCAGTGGATGCTTCTCCTTCAAGAATTCAACATAGAGATCAAAGACAAGAAAGGTGCTGAGAATTTTGTAGCTAATCACTTAAGCAGGATTGAAAGAGAAAGCGAACCAATGCCTATTCGAGATGAATTCCCAGATGAGTAGCTGTTGCACATCAAAACATCTACACCATGGTTTGCTGACATCTGCAATTATGTGGCAACATCTCAGTTTCCGTTGGAGGCATCTCGACTTTACAAGGAAAAACTCCAGAGCGATGCCAAATACTACATATGGGATGATCCTTACCTATGGAGACTTTGCAGTGATCAAGTCATTCATAGGTGCATTCCTGACACCGAGATCAATTCGGTCCTCTAGTATTGCCATGCAGCACCTGGAGGCGGCCACTATGGATCAACTCAGACCGCTAGGAAAGTGCTGGATTGTGGGTTCTACTGGCCCAGCATTTTCAGAGATGCATATCAATTAGCCTCCACCTGCAAAAAATGCCAAAAAGCTGGAATGGCAATCACCAGAAGGCATGAGATGCCCCAACTGCCCATCCTGTTTTGTGAAGTTTCTGATGTCTGGGGTATTGACTTCATGGGGCCATTCCCAATCTCCAACGGGTTCTTATATTTTGCTGGCCGTTGATTATGTGTCAAGATGGGTAGAGGCCATAGCCACCAAAACCAATGACGCCAAAGTCGTGGTAGATTTTCTGAAATCCAATATCTTATGTCTGTTTGGTGTGCCAAAGGCGGTCATAAGTGACCAAGGGAGTCACTTCTGCAACAAATCTATGTCCTCTTTACTCCACAAGTATGGGGTGGTGCATAGAATTGCCACAGCATATCACCCCAGACAAATGGCCAAGCTAAAGTTTTTAATAGGGAAATAAAGAAAACATTGCAAAAGATGACCAATCCCAGCAGGAAGGACTGGAGCCGTCTCCTTGAAGATGCTCTGTGGGCACACAGAATTGCATACCGAACACCGTTAGGGATGTCTCCCTACTGGATTGTTTTCGGTAAAGCCTGTCATCTTTCTATGGAACTAGAGCACAAAACTTACCGGGCTGTCAAATAGTGCAATCTGGCCTATGACCAAGCTGGAGAATAGAGGAAGTTCCAACTGCAAGAACTAGATGAACTCCGCTTGGAAGCATATGAGAATTCCAGGATTTACAAGCAGAAAGTCAAGAAATTCCCTGACCAACAAATCCTGAGGAAGGAATTCCGAGTTGGCCAGAAAGTGCTATTATTCAATTCACGCCTAAAGCTCATAGTAGGTAAGCTTCATTATAGATGGGATGGACCTGTTATTATCACTAATATTCTTCCCTATGGTGCAGTAGAATTAAAAGATGAACATAGCAACAGCACCTTCCAGGTTAATGAGCACAAAATTAAACCCTTTCATGAAGGTCCAATACCACCAACAAGCGACATGGAGACCATTTTATTGATGGAACCAGCTCCACCAGATGACACTCGTTGAGCCAGTTGCCATGCATTATGGACAATGCAACACTCAACTGTGGGGGGGGGGGGAGGGGATGTATGGCCATTCAAGGCTTGCTAAAATCCGTGCTTTAAATTTTTCTGTGATTAAACTCCATACCATCCTGATTTCTGGAATTTGTAGTATAGCTTTCCTTTCAGTTCTTTATTCCCATTTTCTTTTCTTTCTTTTCAGTTTGTTTCCATTTCTACCCTTACTTTCTTTGCTTCAAATATAAGTTGTCTAAGTGGAGTCTATTCCGACTTCGAGGCCATCTCGACCGGATCCGGATCAACTTTGGCTTAACAAGGCTATTTTGTTTTTCTCCCAACAGAATTCTGATATTGGATTGCTGAGAAAATGTTTTGAAAAAAGAGAATTTGAGATGATTTCCTTAAGTATTGGATGAGGTAGCAGGAAGCAATTCAGAAACTCTGGAAGTAGATTTTTTTTTTCAAGCCTATTAGGGAATGAAATCATTGTCTCTAGGTAGTGAATGGTTAAAAACTGAAAAAGAGGAACCCCTTATGATAGAGTAATTAACCGTGTGAGAAATTTTGAGCCTATGTATAGATAAATAGCTTTTGTATCTTGCCATTCTCTCATTCTGGTGTGATTTTTGCATCCTTGTTGACTGTGTATACTAGATTTTTCCTTAACTCTCTAGAAATATTTGGTTTCACATGCAGGAGTGAAATGATCTAGGCCATGTTTCTAATGAAGCCTCCAGCCAAATGGACCTACCTTGTAAGTGCTATCCTTTGTTTACCCCCATTAAGCCTGGATAACCACTCTTTTGTGACAGCTCATTACAAGCCGAGGCCGGAAAAACCATGATTACCCTCAACCTTAGGGGATAGAGGAGCTTTGGAATTGTTTTGGGAGTAAGTCACGATCAAGTGCGGAGGAAGGCACCAGGGAGCAAAGCAAGGACAATATATGTTAAAAGCTCGAAAAGAGAAAAAGAAAAGAGAGAAACAAGTGTAGAGAAACAAGTGTAGAGAAACAAAAGAAAAATAAAGAAACAAAAGAAAAATAAAGAAAAACAAAAGCTGCAAGGAATCAGTGAGAAAAAGAAAAAAAAATAGGGAAGAAATGAGCTTTGAGAATAAAGAGGTCACACTATCCTGGAATGTCCCTCATACTGATGAAACTCACTCCCCATTGCTCCTCTCTTCCCCACAGTTATTAGACCCCCTTTCCATTCTTATATCCTACCCTTAACCCTGGCCTCATTACAAGCCGAAAGAAAGTCCTAGTGATCATGGCTACATGTGTTTTTGAGGTATGGAAGAAGAGGCAACACAAAGTTCGGTAATACCAGTTTCAGGTGATGTTGAGTGTAAATACAAACCTAAACACTTGAGAGTTTGAGAGAATATTTTCCTAAGTGAGAGCTCTATCACTTTTGGTCACTCTCTGGTGTTTTCAGGTCACTAAATTGCCCAGGGTGCAGAAAGAGTAATTTTCAGACTGTTTGAATATCTTAAACTCAGGGTGACTGAATGCTGACTCTGGCTTGGCTGAACTTAAAGAAGTCAAGTGAAAATTCTTTCTCTGTTTTGAAAATCTCCCTTGTGTTTGAACTCTTATTTTGCGCAAGAGTGCAAAAGTGTAAGTGTGGGGGTCTGATGAGTCAGATTTTATACACCTTACAAGGCCCTAAGATGAGTGTTTATGAGATCATTCGGTGCTTAAGAATTGAGTAGTAGCTAAGATTCATATTATGAACCAAAAAATAGAGAAAATATAAATTTGTGCTAATTCTGGGATCTTAGCTAATAAAAGACTTATTCTCGTTTTGCAGGTTCAGTCGAGATGATCTCGACCCATCATAAGAGGATTCAGCCGACATGAAGTCGTCCCAGCCAGACCGATTCCATCTCGGCCAAACCAGGCTTCGCAACTCAATGAGAGGCAAACCAATGAGGAGTGGTCCAATGGCACTTTCCACGTCAGCTATCCAGCTCAAAGGCCACATCAGCTACAGCTCAGCTGCCATGTCACTTTTGGAGAAGCTTGCAACGCAAGTTACACAAGGGTAGAATAGGAATTCAATTTGTAATTCTGTTAGGATTCGTAGTTAGCGCGCTCCGATCGTGTATATATAGGAGGAGTTGTGCACTTTTCAGAGGTCTTTGAATTCACACTCTACGCATATCCATTGTATCCATTACCTCACTCTCATCTTGTTCACAGTGGTGCACAACACAGCATTGGTGTTCTCTCGATCGAAGGAGCACGGGCCTAAGACTGGGAAGCCGAAGTTTGTCAGAGGGGACCGATTGGGATTACCAATGCACTCTAGTGGATCTGATCCTCAATGCTCACGCTATCAGAGGTGAACCACCACCATCAACCATGGCGATCATCGTGGAAGATGGAATCACCTGAATTCGGACCACTGCGTTTGTACTCTTTTTCCATTCGTCAAATTCATTCTACATTTTTGAATTCTGTCCGTCTTCTCTTCTTTAATTGACAATTTGAATCGCGATTGCATTTAGAACGTGAACAATGTTAAGCTAAGCCGATTGGTCACTTTTGGAGGTTCAGTCGAGATGATCTCGACCCATCATAAGAGGATTCAGCCGACATGAAGTCGTCCCAGCCAGACCGATTCCATCTCGGCCAAACCAGGCTTCGCAACTCAATGAGAGGCAAACCAATGAGGAGTGGTCCAATGGCACTTTCCACGTCAGCTATCCAGCTCAAAGGCCACATCAGCTACAGCTCAGCTGCCATGTCACTTTTGGAGAAGCTTGCAACGCAAGTTACACAAGGGTAGAATAGGAATTCAATTTGTAATTCTGTTAGGATTCGTAGTTAGCGCGCTCCGATCGTGTATATATAGGAGGAGTTGTGCACTTTTCAGAGGTCTTTGAATTCACACTCTACGCATATCCATTGTATCCATTACCTCACTCTCATCTTGTTCACAGTGGTGCACAACACAACATTGGTGTTCTCTCGATCGAAGGAGCACGGGCCTAAGACTGGGAAGCCGAAGTTTGTCAGAGGGGACCGATTGGGATTACCAATGCACTCTAGTGGATCTGATCCTCAATGCTCACGCTATCAGAGGTGAACCACCACCATCAACCATGGCGATCATCGTGGAAGATGGAATCACCTGAATTCGGACCACTGCGTTTGTACTCTTTTTCCATTCGTCAAATTCATTCTACATTTTTGAATTCTGTCCGTCTTCTCTTCTTTAATTGACAATTTGAATCGCGATTGCATTTAGAACGTGAACAATGTTAAGCTAAGCCGATTGGAATTGGTTTAACTAATTCAGTAGGTAATCAACTAATGAATGTTAATTGAGAACCTAAAATCAGCTCTGAACTTAATCCCTGCCAACTGATGAGGTAGCAATTGCATAATTCCTCAGTATAGCAATGGATGGACCCTTTGCGATTGTCATATGAATTCCCAAGGCTGATATGGACTGAGGACTGGAGTATTGAAACCGGACTGGACTTGACTAATGGGACCGAACATGAGCACAGTAATATAGTAATAATAATAATAATAGTAATATTCATAATAGTAGTATACTTTCTCTGCATTCATAGCCTTAGTTTACTTTCTTCTATTCTCGCATACAAACCCCCATTTTCTTCACTGCTTTCGAGGTCCAAATACTAACGAGTCAACACTTTGTACTTTCGATTCTACATCATTTCGTTTCACACTAATTCATAATTGAGCATACTATGTCCTTGAGAATTCGACCTAGGATTGACTATGCTATAGTTAGCTTTAGTTTATTTGATGCGCGTTGAGACGACTAAAAATGCTCCTATCAAACGTGGGGCACAAGTCAGTGGGGTGCTCCATAGAAGTACATATACCACAAACTTTGGCTGCCATGTTTGGTTGGTATTATCCAACAGCAAGTTGCCTCACGAGAGATGTCAATTTGGACAGTTGGTTTTCCAGCCTCAGGTTAGAAGCTGCACCAATTTCATTCACCATCCAGGATTGGCTAGGTCCTTTGATCCCAAACTGCTGTGTATTACTCGCCATATTAGAGATTAAATGCCTTGCTATTGCTAGTGTTTTATCCATCAATGCTCCTCTACTAGCGGCATCAATCATGCTTTTGTCCATCATTGACAGACCTTTATAGAAATACTGGATCAGCAATTGTTCACTGATCTGATGATGTGGACAGGTGGCACACAATTTGTTGAATCTTTCCCAATACTCGTGCAGTGTTTCTCCTGATTGTTGCCTTATCCCATAGATTTCCTTCTTGATGGTCGCGGTTTTGGATGCTGGAAAGAACTTCTCCAAGAATATGTGTTTCATATCTCCCCAAGTGTTGAAGAGAACACGCTGAAGATACAGCCAGTCCTTCGCTGCTCCATCAAAGGAGAATGGGAATGCCTTCATTTTAATGTAGTCTTTTGGTATCCCTTGCGGCCTCATTGTGAAATAGACCACATGGAATTCTTTCAAATGTTTGTGGGGGTCTTCTCCTACAATGTTCTATCATTATTCTTCATCTGTCCCAGCTCTGCAAAAATGTTAGTGCTATTGTATTCAACAAAATCAGAACTATTAGTAGTAGAATTGCTATTGTCAGAACTAGAAATAGAATCAAAGTTACTAGTATTACTCACTACTATATTCCTAACTTTTCTTAACCTACGCAAAGTTAATTCTATCTCAGGATCTAAATCATACAATAGGTCAATACTACTCCTAGTCATGCACTATAAAAAATTATGTAGAAAAGCTATGGTCAATTATTCAAAGCAAAAACATAAGCAAAACTAGTTATCAGAAACGAATATCAATTGCAAAAAGAAAAGTAAAGGCACAAAAACTAATACAACTTAGCATGCTACATTATTCAAGATCCAGAAAGACACAAGGCTCTATGACTGGACGATAGACATGCACTCTATAGACTCGGGATTCGGCTTCACTTAGTTTTGGCACACAAAGACACAAAAGAGCATGTGTCCCCGACAACAACACCAATTTGATAAGCCTATTTTTGGTCATCTCAATGCGCATCAAATAAACTAAAGCTAACTATAGTATAGTCAACCCTAGGTCAAATTCTCTCAAGGACACAGTACGCTTAATTATGATTTTAATGCGAAAACCAAAGGAATGTAGAAACTCAAGTGTAGAATGCTGACTCGCTCTCAGCTAGAGGCTGGTCCAATATGGTCTCAACAGAGACTTATCTAACTCGATCTCAACTAAGCGCATACAGACGCAACAGAGTTGGACTCACTTTGTTTCAAACGGAAATGCAGGAAATAAGGGGTTTTGTAATGCAATTAACGAAAGACAGAATGTAAACTAAGAATGTGAGTGCAATCAAACTAAGCTACTCTACTGCTACTACTGTGTTCAGTTTCAATCTCAACAATCAAGTTCGTTCTGGTTCATTCACTCCAATTCACAACCCATAACAACCTTAGGTTCCCTTATGACGATCGTCAAATGTTCATCCACTATCATACCGAGGATTTACACAATCGCTACCTCATCAGTTGGCAGGGATTAAGTTCAGAGTTGATTTTAGGTTTTCAATTAGGTTCTCTAGTTGATTACCTACTGAATTAGTCAAACCAGTTCCAATCGGCTTAGCTCAACATTGTTCACCACACTTTGTGCAATCACAATGTATATAGGGAATTAAAGTATAGGAATGCAAATAGAGATTAGAATCAGAGAACACTCATATTATTGAAAACGAAATACAAACACAGGAGCTGAATTCAACAATCGCCATGGAAGAGCGGCGATGGTTCACCTCCGCTAGTCAAAACGCTGAGGATCGAATCCACCAGAGTGCGTTGTTAATCCAACCGGTCCCATCTGACGATATTCGACTTCTTAGTTTCTAACCTGCACTTCCTCAATCGAGAGAACCATCGTTGAGAGCACCGTGCACCATCGTAGGTGTAGAAAGCGAGAGTGAGAGAATGAAAACAATGGAAATGGAAAGTATGAATTCAAGCTCCTGAAAACGTGCACAACTCCTTCTATATATACATGAGCTATGACCTACTACTCCTAACGATTCCTAACAAAATTACAAGTTCAATTGCCTATTCTACCCTTGTGAAGATTCTTCAGAGTGACATGGCAGATTCTCCAAGAGTGACATGGCAGCTGAGTTAAGCTGGAGCTGAGATGACCTTTGAGCTGGATCATTGACATGGATGACACAATTGGGCCACTCCTTATTGGGTTGTTGGATTGTTTCCTCATGAGTTGCTGGATCAATTCGACTTATCCTACAGAAGAAGGGAACGAGGCTTTTTATTACCTAAGTCCTTCAAATTAACACAGATTTATGATTTCTACATTTCTAGGTCCATAATATGAATCTCAGCTAAGACTCAATCCTTAAGTACTAATTGACCTCAGAAACACCCTTCTTAGGTCCATGCAAGGTGCATAAAATGCGACTCATCACCACCTCTATTAGTTTTTGTTCCAGTAGTAGGGGAAAAATCTTGGTATAGGTCATGGGAATTGGGGCTAGTACCTTGTGTGACATTCTCGCGACTTGTTGTGTCGGCTTGGCATTAGTGGTAGCCCTTAGGTCTGCTCGCGGTTGGCTTGGTGGAATGTATGGTGTTGGCTACGTTACCGCTGACCAAAGTCTCCCCTGAATGGGGTACGAGGACGTGTTTGTCTTAGTCTAAGGGAAGATGGGTTCGACTAGCATAGTGTTGGTCTCACCCTTCTTCTTTTCTGATGTTGGCTTCTTGGCGAAGCTAGGGCCACTATTAGTTTGAGCAAACTTCCCTCGTTGAATGCCCAACTCTATCCTCTCGCCTACTACGACGAGGTTAGTGAAGTTAGAAGCCACATTCCCTACTACCTTATCGTAGTACGGGGAAGGGAGGGTATCAATAAACATAGTGACCATTTCCCTTTCTGTGATAGGTGGTTGCACTTGAGCTGCCAACTCACGCCACCGTTGAGCGTATTCTTTGAAGCCTTCTTGTTCTTTTTTGATCATGTTCTAGAGTCGGGATCGATCAGGCGCCATGTCTTCTTTGTATTTATATTGCTTCAAGAAGGCTTCCGCGAGGTCTCTCCAAGTCTTAATATGTCCTCGCTCTAGGCTGACATACCAACTAAGTGTTGCCCCGGTCAGATTGCCTTGGAAATAGTGGATCAGGACCTTGTCGTCATAAATGTATGCCGCCATCTTTCAACAATACATAGCTAGATGCACACGGGGGAAAGAGCTCTCTTTATATTTATCAAACTCTAGGGTTTTGAAATCTGCCGAGAGCCCTACGTTTGAGAATAAGCACAAGTCTACGGCCTCCAACCTATATTTATCCCCTCCCTCTACAGCGCGGAGGCGTTCCTCCAAGGATTGTCATTTTTCTTCTGACTAGGAGGCTTGTCTGTGGGTTATGAAGGGAGGGGCATTCCCCGAGGTTTGGTGTTGGGACCCTGAATCCTCTTTTGGATTTAGACCGACTCCCGAATTGGCGTTGAACACCGGCCCATTATTCACAACGTTTTTCTATTCTTGCTCCTCGTTGGTAGGGTTTTCGATTTCTACCCCTGCGGCATCCCATAAGATGGATCTCTGACGTTGTGGGGAGAGGGCCCTGTAACATAGCCATTCTGCGCATACCTGACGACATTTTTGTTAACTAGAGCCGTAATAGCCGCATTGGTCTGGGTGAGCATTTGGACATTTGGGC
Source organism: Mucuna pruriens (assembly GCA_025330945.1). Taxonomy (NCBI): domain Eukaryota; kingdom Viridiplantae; phylum Streptophyta; class Magnoliopsida; order Fabales; family Fabaceae; genus Mucuna; species Mucuna pruriens. The sequence continues at coordinate 1,346,496 of JAENHJ010000108.1, forward strand.
CATTTGTTCCCTTAGCTGGAAAACCTCACCTCTAAGGTCTTGATTTTGTTGTTCCAGTGCCTCTGCCTTGCTTTCCATGAACTTGGACCTTAGGCGCATAGCGTATTTATGCTGCGATGCGGATTGCTTCACTTTTCAAGTGTCTAGTACACATTTCGTTAAGCGTATTTATTATGGGATGCATGTTATGCATGAAAAACAAAAAGAAAACTATGCATGTTATGACTTAATTATGAAGCATTCAGACACGGTGGAATGAAAACTTGTCATTTTTATGTGATATTTACAAAGGTGCCTCAAGGAGGCAAAGACAGTGCCTTTATTTTGTCATAAAGATTTCGACATAGGCCTAAGAATTAAGTGATTTCTATTGGTGTATTGGGCGGGTTAACCAGTTCTTCCGCCATATGGAAACTCTTGGGTATACCTCTGATGGCTTGGTTGGCTATCCAGGCTAACTTGGTAAACCTATCTTTCCAGAACCTGGCCTCTTCTTAAGCTTCCCTTTGCCACCTCCTCGGCGCGGCCTACTATCTCTAGTTATTTCTCGACCTATTCTTTCAGTCTCTGGACCATAGTGTCAGCCTATAAACCCAAGTCAATAGCTTTCCTTCTTTCCTCAGCAAGCTCCGCCAGCCCTTGTCACCTTTGTTTCTTCAGATGTTCTATGGAACTTGTACTTAGTCACCTTTATTTTCAACAAGGTTATCTGCTTTCGGAGTTGGTGAAGGTGGTTTCTGGCATTGTCCTCCTTTGACCTAGCATCTGCCAAGGATGCTATTAGCTCCTCCTTTTCTAGTGAGGCTTGATTCTGCTCTAGCTCCTTCAGACCTTTTTCTTGGGTAGCGGTTCGAAACCAATGTTTTGTTTTGGGAGTTCCCCGACTCTCCTCGCCTTCCGAGGAGTCAAGTTCTTTCCGCTTCCTTTTCGATTGCCTTTCTAGGCCTGCTAGTTCGCTTTCCATGGCTTCAAAACAAGGGTTGCCAAACATAAAAAAAAATAGACTCTACTCTATGCTGCAACCAAGACTTGTAGCTAGACGAGGCTTTGCATCTTCGCAATCCCCACTCGGGTCCTTTCCTGACGACCTTCTTCCAGGCTTGGAAGATCTTCTTCAAGTACTCTCCCTCCTGTATCCTTAGACCATGGAGGACGAAGGATGCTACCGCCTCCTCCGATGGAGGTAAGACCATAGGATATCCGGCTTGCCGAAGTGTCAATTCGGGATTACAGTTAATGGCTCCCTAGGTACCCATTAGAGGGATGTTTTGGAATCCTCCACAACGAATGATCACGTCCTCCCTTTCATTCCATTGTGGGTACCACTAGGTTGACCTCTTTGTAGCCTCGTCCAGGCGTGCAGTCCATTCCGACTTCGTTAGGAGCTTGACACAGCCCTAGTAGTGGTCTTCTATGGGGCACCTCGTCCTCTTACTATTATGGAATAAGTGCATGGTTAGCCACAAGAAGAGTAATGAAGTGCAACATCTCAACCCCTTTCCATTTTTCTTACTGCAGTAGTCCAAAGTATAGTAGGTGTTGGCCAAGACTACCACAACAGGGTGTTCTCCCTGGTCTCATTTTCCAAGAAAGGTATCTATGGCAGCCAAATCTACATAGCGTTCTATTTGAGGAAAGAGCATTATGCCATAAACCAAGAGCCCGTACACGTCTACAAAGTCCAACCAATCTTCTTCCTCCTGAAGCTGTTGGAGCCTCTCTTTCAAGGCTGCTTTTGGGATCCCTTCCACTCCATTCCGATTTTTCTTCAGCTTTAACATTTTTTACTCAAGCACTTTGAGTAATTTGGCCACTAAATCTCAGGAGGGATAATGCCCCCTAAAGAGGTAGGATGGAGACTTATCATAGGGTATTCCTATCAACCTTTCGTACTCTTCCAATGTGGGGGCGAGTTGAAAGCCTTGAAAAGTGAAGCACCTAAGAGGCAGATCATAATATTGAGTAAGTGTTGACAAGGCCACGGGCTGTACTTCTATATTAATCAGGCTCAAGAGATTCCCATACCTCCTTTCAAAGGCTCTTCGCCATTGGCCTTTGAGCTGACCGCCCCAACGCTACAGGAATTGAATATTAGGGGTCCTAGTTGGGACGGGTCGAAACTTCTGGATATAGTGACGAGTATTTCCTTCATGTTTGAAATGATTCATGATTAGTATATTGATGTTATTCATGTTTCTGTTTTCTCTCCCTCTTTCCTTTATCCCTTTTTGTTTTTTTCTTTTTTGATTTTTTTTATGATGCATGCATGCAATATGCGTCCGATCATCGGGTGTGGGAGATTAGGATGGGTAAACCTATGGTCCCTGTCCATTCCTAGGGTAGTTGGGGGCATCCTTAAGTCCTAAGGCTTTTACGAGTTCCATTCTTGGCTCTACACACTTCTCACACAGGCCACTAAGGCTTAGGACCCTTATAAGGAATATTCCACAGACGAGAGTGACTCCGAGAATGTGGTCGTCCTTAAAAGGTCATACCTTAGTTGGACTATCTAGGTCACCAGTCTAGGGATGCACCCAAAGATGATTACCACTACACAACCATCACTCACTTACTTACAGGTCCAGGAATAGGACCCACTTAGGAACCAATACGGGGCGAGTGCCTTTCGCTTTTTCAAACCCTACCCCAATAAGCTCCCGAAAACAAAGAATCAAGCTAGCCAATATCATAGCATGCAATGTCATGGAGAAAGTAAAGGTTATGTTGTCCTATGCATGTCGTCTAGATTGGGCTTGACCCTAGCTTTGTCAATAATTTCCCTAGTGGAGTCACCATCTAACGCGACTTGGATCGCACTGGGAGGGGTATGCTTTTTTTATTTTATTTTATTATTTATTATTATGTTTATGTTGGAGGAGGTGTACCGAAGATCAGACTCGCTTGTTGACCCAACATCGAGTCGGTATCGATTCTATCAGATTATGGACCTAGAATTAGGGAAAATATAAATCTGTGCTAATTTGGGAATTTTAGCTAATAAGAGATTGGATTCGTTTTGCAGGACAAGCAAAAGATATCCCAACCCTTCAAAGTAGAGTCTCGACCCAGGAGAAGTTGTCCTGACCAAACTGACTCCCTCTCAGACCGGCTGACTTTGTAGCCTAGCAGCCTAAAAGAGCACAATGGCCCAAGTGTAGTGGCCCAATCAGGGCGACCCAGCCTAGGCGCGCTCATTTCAGCCAAGTCCTGCTCAATTGCCACGTCACTCCTAGAAGAAGCTTGTGGCGCAAGGAAGATCATTAGAGAGGTAGAATAGACAATTCAGAGTTTGTAATTCTATTAAGGAAGTTATTTAGGGTTAGTGTGCGTCACAAGGAATCCACTCTTGTATATATAGGATCCTCGTGCACGTCTTAGGGGTGTGGGAATTCAGACCTAATTCCATATTTATTACACTCCATTCTCTCGCTCTCACGTCCAACATACAGTCTCGATTGAGGAGGTACAGGTCAAGAACTAGGAAGTTGAAGGTTGTAAGAGGGGACCGATTGGTTAGCCAATGCATTCTGGTGGACCCGATCCTCAACGTCTTGACTATTGACGATGAATCATCGTCGTTCTTCCATGGCGATCATTGTGGAAGACGGAACCATTGAATTCACTCCTTGTAATTGCACTCTATTTCTGATAATACAAGTAGTTTTTATTGCTTGTCTCTTGATTATGAATCCTGCATTTTAATCTGCTTTGCGGTGTTGCGATTGCACATTGTTGAGTAGACCAACGTTAGACTAGGCCGATCGGAACCAGTTTAACAACTTGGGTAGGTAATCGATTGGAGAACCTAAAATCAACTCCGAGCTTAATCCCTTCCAACTGATGAGGTAGCGATTGTGTAAATCCTCGGTATGGCAACGGACAAATGTCTGGTAATCGTCATAAGAATCTCAGGTTGATTCAGAGACGTAATCTCGGGTAAAAGACGTGGAACCGATTTGTTTATTGGAACTCAGTATGAATACAATAGTAGCAGTAGAAGTAGTCTAACTTAGATTGCATTTACTTTTATACTTAATTTATTTTCTATGCCTTGTATTTCTGCAACACAAACTCCCCCCCCCTATTCTCATGCATTTCAGTCCAAGACCGAGTGTAGTCCGACTCTATTGCGTCCAAGTATGCGCTTAGCCAAAACTGTATTTGATTCGTCTCTGTCGAGACCGGATCGGATCAATCTTTGCCAAGAGCAAGTCGGCATTCTACACTTAGCGTTTGCTGCATTACTCTATTTCCCACACTGAGCCATAATCTAACACACTGTGTCCTTGAGAGAATTCGACCTAAGGTTGACTATACTATAGTTAGCTTTAGTTTTATTTGATAAACGTCACTATGACTAAAAAGCGAATCATCAAAGATTCCGCTGCAATCTCGTAGCAACTCCAAATGGATCTAGGTATTTATACAACCTCTTATAGCTTTGATAATCTAATATGACAATAAGAATGAGGAATAAAAGGGTAGAAAATCTCCAACAAGAATAAGAGCATAAAGAATCTAAGGATAGGAAATTTCTGACAAGTGGTATCGAGCCTGGTTATTATTAGATTGTTACGCCTTAATATGGTTGACTCCTAAAATGCCTAGAATTTTGTTTTTGAATGAATATTTCATGTTATATGTGCTTCTTTTATTTCCATTATATGAACATTATAATGATTTGGAGGATATTAGGAGATATAGTAAAATAACATATACCTGTCAATTATTCACCCAAATTCAACGCATTTGAGAAACTAGTTGCCTTGGAGACATGCATTGTTGGTGGTTTTGGAAATGGACGTGCGTTCCTTGCTTCCAAATTAGAGTAAGATTCAGCATGATTCCACAATTTGACAGTTTGGCTCCCTAAAATTCACATTCAATTTAGATTGATTTTAATTCTAGTTTCATGTTGGATCAGGGATGGGGTTTATTTTTTTTTTAATTATAAATATTAAACCCATGACACTAAGGGAAAAATATATATTTTGCACTGTAAAAGAATTGAACCCAACTCTATTAAGTGGCAGAAAATTTCTATATCACTAGACCCATTAGGATTTTTCAAATATTGAAGATTTATTATTGCAATTAAATCTACTACGTTATTTTTATTATATGTAATTATTAGGTATAATTACTATTATAACATGTAATTTTTTTATTAGGTTATAATTATTATTGTTATTGTTGGATATATTAATAACAATAATAAGTAAGTAAATTATGGTATAAAAGGTACATAGAGTACTACATAATTTGACAAATTTTGAACTCTTCTAGTTAATTTTGGTTGTCTAGTAATTTTTTAATTAAATTAATTGAAGAAATATATTGCCAAAGTAATCTCTATCGTGAAAATTGATTTAATTCAAATTACAAAGATGTATATTAATACGAAATTATTTATGCAAATTGTGATCGGCATAAAGGAAGACAAAATTTGGCCAAATAATAACATACCTGTGATAATAAATATGTGACAATCATAAAGTTTTATTTTTCATGTGAATAGTAGTCAATCCAAAGAAAGGCTATTATTTGACAGAACTAATTGTCAATATTTGATTATTGCGTTGAGAGTACTGCTTACAAATTAATTTTTCTGTCCAAAGACTAAAAATTAATGTTGTGCTAGGTATCTTGTAAAGGGTTTATTATGTAGTTTATCTACACATATCTTATCATATACTTTGTATGCCTTACAAACATACCTTAAAGTGTTTAATCGCTATACGGTGAAATAAACGTACAATTTTGGGTTTTCCATGTATGCGTGAAACTTGTATAAATTTAAGACCTCCCATCTTGATTAAATTGTTTAGTAATATTGGTTGGATTAATTTAAACAACATGTTGCCAAAGTAATATTCGTTGTGTAGATTAATTTAATTGAATTTACATAGATGTTGTGTGGGATTATTCATGTGAATTGTGTTCCACCTAAAGAAAGACGCAATTTGACCGAATAATTGCATGCTTGTGATGGTAAATGTGTGGTGATTATAAAGTTGTTTTCTATGTGAACAATGGAGTGTCCAAAGACAATCATTGTTTAACAAGACTTATTCCCAACGTTTGATCATTGCGTTGAGAGTAACACTTGCAGTTAGTTCTTTCAATCCAAAGATTGAGGATTAGTGGTATGTTAGGTATCTTGTTCGGGTCTTTAAATTTATCATAAAGATTAATTCTGCTTTGTATGTTCAATGTTCTCTTTTCAATTGTTGCTACTAGTATGGTCAACATATCTGCTCAAATTAACACTATCCCAATGTTGAGGTATGGAAGGAAGCCGTAGCAATAGTACTCGGCTGTATGGATTTGGATCTAGCATTTCGGGTAAAGAAATCTATTCTTACTCTAGATAACTTCAAGAGGTTAAAATTGAGAAATGGAAACGTTCTAATTGAATGTGTCTTATGATCATGAAGTGCTTGATTTCAAAAACATTTCGGGGGCTTTATTTTTGAGAGTCAAAGGTAGAGAAAATATAAAAGAGTACATAATGGAGATGTCTAATCTCACAACAAAGCTCAAGTTACTCAAGTTGGAGCTTGGTGAAGACTTGATCGTGAACTCGGTTTTGATCTCACTTCCTACACACTTTGGGTAATTCAATGTGAGATATAATACTCAGAAAGGACAAATGGTCTGTTAGTGAGTTTATATCTCACTTTGTGCAAGAGGAAGAGAGGTTGCAGAGAGATAAGACTGAAAGTGCTCATTTTGCTTCAACCTCTTAGAATAAGAAAAGGAAGAACATTAAGAGTGTTGCGGAATGGTCTTCTCAATGAAAGAAAATTAGGTGTCAAAAGAGCTAAGGATGTCTTAGAACTAATACATACAGATATTTGTGGCCTGTTAGTGAATTTATATCTCACTATGTGCAAGAGGAAGAGAGGTTGCAGAGAGATAAGACTAAAAGTGCTCATTTTGCTTCAACCTCTTAGAACAAGAAAAGGAAGAACATTAAAGGTGTTGCGGAAGGGTCTTCTCATTGAAAGAAAATTATGTGTCAAAAGAGCTAAGGATGTCTTAGAACTAATACATACAGATATTTGTTTCCCTTTCCCTACAGTTTCATGAAATGGACAACAAACTTTATTACGTTCATAAATGATTACTCTAGGTACAGTTACCTATATTTGATACATGAGAAGTCCTAATCCCTAGACGTTTTTGAGTCTTTCAAAGCTGAAGTTGAACTTCAACTCGAAAAGAAAATTAAAGTCGTCAAATTTGATCGTGGTGGTGAATACTATGGTAGATATGACGAATTAGGAGAACAACGTTTAGGGCCTTTTGCCCTTTTTCTCAAAGAGTGTCGAATTGTTCTATAATACACCATGTTAGGCAAACCTAGCATGAATGATTTGGCAGAATGATGAAACCAAACTCTTACGGATATGGTATGAAGTATGATTAGTCATTCTTCTTTACCAGAGTTACTTTGGGGAGAAGCTTTAAAGACCACAGTTTAAATCCTTAATAGGGTTCCGACTAAAATAGTTAACAAAATCCCCTTATGAACTTTAGACTAGCAAAAAGCCAAGCATCAATCATTTGCACATTTAGGTTGTCCAACTGAAGCACGACCTTATACGTCGCATGAAAGAAAACTGGATTCAAGAACAGTTATCTGTTATTTTGTTGGCTATGTTGAATACTCTCGGGGCTATAAGTTTTATGATCCCACTTCAAGATCCTTTTTTGAAATGGGAAATGCGAGAATTCTTGAGGATGTTGAGTTTGGAAAGGAAGAGAACAATAGGAATGTTTATCTTTGAGGAAGAATCTGTTAATGACATTGGTCAAGTCCTTATGCCTATTACTGTTCATGAAACAACCCTAGTAATAGGAGACAATGTTCAAATTATTGTTCCTGACATTGTTCCTGAACAAGACTATGATGAGGCTTTTCCTCAAACACCCATAGAGCAACCTCAACAACCTTAAGAAGTGCCATTAAGGAGATCCATTAGAGAGAGGTGACATGCAATTCCAAATGACTGCATTGTCTTTCTCCAAGAACATGAGGATGGCATTGGTTTAACAGAAGATGATCCAATCAACTTTTGTTCAGCTATGAAAAGTTCTAACTCTAAAAAATGAATTGATGTCATGAAAGATAAGTTGAAGTCTATCCAAGACAATGATGTTTGGGATCTCGTCGAATTACCTAAAGGTGTGAAACCTGTTGGTTGTAAATGGATATTTAAAACCAAAAAGGGTTCTAAGGGCAATATCAAGAGATATAAGGCTTGTCTAGTTGCTAAAGGCTTTACTCAGAAGGAAGGTATTGACTATAAAGAAACCTTTTCTTCGGTATCTTCAAAGGATTCTTTTAGAACCGTAATGGCACAAGTAGCTCATTTCGATTTAGAGCTATATCAGATGGATGTTAAGACTGCATTTCTAAATGGTGACATTAACAAAATGATTTATATGATGCAACCTAAAAACTTTGTTTCCAATGAATCTAAGTCTATGGTATGCAAACTAAAGAAATCCATCTATGACCTCAAACAGGCTTCCCAACAATGGTATCACAAGTTCCATCAAGTCATTACCTCATACGGTTTTGAGGCAAATGTAGTTGATGATTGTGTATATCACAAGTTCAGTGGGAGTAAATACATATTCCTGGTATTATATGTCAATGATATACTACTTTCTAGTAGTGATACATGCTTGTTACATGAATCTAAGAGATTTCTGACAAAGAATTTCAAGATGAAAGATCTAGGAGAAGCTTCTTTTGTATTAGGCATTCAAATACTAAGAGATCATTCTCAAGGTATCCTAAGACTGTCACAATAGAACTATATCAGCAATGTCTTAGAGATATTCGACATGAAAGATAGTAAACCATGAGACACCCTAATAGCTAAGGGAGACAAATTTAGTCTCAAGCAGTGCACCAACAATGACCTTGAAAGAAATGAGATGCAAAAGATTCCCTATGCCTTAGCAATGGGGAGTCTAATGTACGCTCAAGTTTGTACCTGCCCCGACATTGCTTTTGTGGTGAGAGTTTTGGGCAGGTATTTGAGTGATCCTGGAATGTAGCATTGGAAGGAAGTTAAGCACATGATGCGTTACTTAAGGAGAACAAAAAGACACATGCTCACTTATCGAAAGTCCGAAGACTTGGAGATCATTAGGTACTCTAACTCCAATTTTGTAGGATGTCAAGATAGCAATCTCTTTACATTCGGATACATCTACATGCTAGCTGGAGGAACTATCTCTTGGAAGTTTGTTAAACAGACTCTAATAGCCCCTTCAACCATGGCTGCAAAGTTTGTGGCTTGCTTTGAGGCATCCAACCATGGGATATGACTACGAAACTTTGTCACTAATTTACGGGTGGTCGATGGCATTGAAAGACCATTGAAAATATACTATGACAATAATTCAGCAATCCTTTACTCCAACAACAATAAGAGTTCTACGAAGTCAAAAGTTCATCGATATCAAGTTTCTGGTTGTTAAAGAAAGAGTTCAAAATAAACAGATTTCCATAGAACATACAAGAACAACTTTATGCTAGCTGATCCATTGACTAAAGTGCTAATACCTAAGGTCTTTCATGAGCACACAACTCATATAGGTATTATTCCTTAGGATACTTTAGTTCAATGAGAGTTTGTATGTAATACTTTGGTTCATATGAGTATTATTCCTTATGTTTCAATTTGAACAATTTTGTTGTTATTTATTTTTTGTAGAAATAAAGTTGATGGTTTATGTTTATATTTTGAACTCGCTTGTGTTTTCTTGTATGTAATAATTATATTACATTCAAAAGAATTTGGATTGATCTCCACTAAAGATTAAAAATAAGGACCAATTGGAAATAGACATGTTTGAGATCACATTGCATGTAATTTCCATGTCACTCATCCATATTTGATCTATGTCATTGAGTATATTAATATGGTGATCATCGTAATTTAATCACGCTTAAATTGTGATGAAAGTTGCAATAGTTTCATTGTCAATGTACAACATGGACCAGATTGTATTAAGAGGAAGTCTAGGGATAAATAGCATACTGGTGCGCCTAAGGAACTGAGTAATGTAATTTTTTCAAGAGAATATGAAGCCCAAGTAGGAGATTGTTAGAAAATTATAATTTCTTTTAATCATGTGGGTATTATATTTTAAATATAATTATATCAACTATTTATTTAAAGTGATTATAACCTTAAATGATCCAATTAAGTAATCGAATAGACTTCCTAAAAAGACTTGATATGGGCTTAATGAGTGGATACCCAAGTTGGCCTGTTAGGGGATAATGGGAACCTTATATGTAGGCTAACACATCAAGAAAGGTTATGATCCCCAATACACCAAACCGAAAACACATTCTCTATTCTCCCCATCAGAAAAGAGAAACGAAGGTCCCTAAAAGAGTTAAGGTGGTTTGGTTGAGGAAGATTACAAACCAATGAGTCGTAATTATTGAAGATTCTGCTGCAATCTCGTAGCAACTCCAAATGGATCTAGGTATTTATACAACTCTTATAGCTTTGATAATCTAATATGACAATAAGAACGAGGAATAAAAGGATAGGAAACCTCCAACAGGAATAAGAACATAAAGAATCTAAGAATAGGAAATTTTCGACACTTTATGTTTACTATTTATGCGCATCACGAAAAAGGGAAAAAATACCACTATTTCTATAAGTAAATTAATTAAAAATCTTATTAAAATTAACCTTTTGAACTTAGATGTAGTTATATAATTGTTTGTCAGTTGTAGCGGCCAGTGGGTCTTTACATTTTGTGAGTACCCATTGGATCCATTACTATTGGCATCCCTAGATCTATGATTAGTGATCTAGGAAAAAAAATATTTGTATTTATTTCATTTTCACATACATTTACAAGCAAGGTGTAATATACAATACATTAATTCTTAGAACAATTTGTATAATATCATTTTTTGTGTTTATTTCTCTCTATTTCATCATTAATTATATTACATACTTCTCTCTAATTTTTCTTTTTTTTTCTCTTTCTCTCTTTCTCTTTCTTTATTATATAAATTGTTGTATAAAATATTGTACAAATAAAAATTTATCTTTACAAACTGCTATGATATGTTATAACAATGTGATAATATGCCAACATAGGTAAGGGTTAGTGCAGTTGGCAAAGATTGAATTCATATCCTACAAAGACGTGAATAGGAATGACAAAAAAAATTGTATCCACAAATAAAATTCGTCAATGATAAAGTTGAAGATAGGTAAGATGATATTTATACTTGCAAGTACCCTCTATCTATTTAGTTTCTAAATTGAAATATTTTGATTAATATAATTGTATAGAGTAATTATGTAGAATATTTGAATAATATTAGTTGTATGACTTTAAGAATTTTTAAAAACAAATTGTCAAAATAATTAAAAATTATAGTTGAAATATTTTTCAAAATATTTTTTTATTCTTTTTAGTATACATTTATGGATACTCACAAATATTCGTAGATATTAAAAAAATAATCTGTAAATATCTACTTGACGAGTTTATGGGGATATGGAATCAGCAAAAAAAAGATATTTATCAAACAACATAGATAGTGAAGGACAGATTACTACTCGTACTTACGTTGTTGACATTCCTAAATATGAGTTCAAATCTCATTATCGACTTTATTAATAAATAATCTAAATATCTTTATAAATGTTTGTTTAACTAAAAGACACGTTAATAGCCTATGTGACCCGGATCACCTCAACTCTCATTAAAAAAAAAAAAAGTGGTAATGTGGAGATAGATTTGAACAAGAGATAATTGATTCATCACCCACCATTGTCCAAAGAGTAATGCCCCACTCTTTGCTTCAAATTTGTCTTATTGGCATCATCTTTCTCTATCCATCTGTAATGCCCCGTGAGTCGTTGTTGGTATGTGAAGTCAACTACGGAAAAATGTTCAAATAACCAAGAATCTAGTTCTATTTTAATATAAATTTTATGAGGCAGTGACAGTGAAGTTGTTCACACCTATCCCTTCGGCTACTCGCTCACACTATTCTACACACAACTCAAGAGGGAGAGTCGTCATCATGACGAGCAAATAGAGAACATAGCCGGATTTTCTGATATTTGTTTGGTTTTAAAAAATATCATACATACTTTACGTCAGTTTTTATAAAATGTTGTAAGAGAAAACAAAATAAAAATAAAACAATTAGTTAAGGCATTGTCAACAGAATTATTTCATTTAGTTCTCATCAATTCTTAATCATAAAAACAAAAAGTTAAATTCTTATAAAAAATAAGTAGTTTGCATATACATGTGTTTTATAGGTTTTTAATAATATAAAGTTACTTTTGTGTTTAATAAATTCAATAAAAATAAGAGATAAAATTAAGTTAAAAATTTAATTAAAAACTTTCAAGAGTAAATTTTTCTTAGAATTCTTAAATTTGATATGACATTGTAGCATCCACAAAAATAAATTAAAAACTCACTTAACCAATTAAATATTGAAGATACTCTATATAAAAAAAAATTAGAAATGTTATGACATGTAAAGTTTCGTAATTTTATGTTTTGACTTTTATTTTTAATGTGTCTAAAATAAAAGTGTTGATTTTAATCAAATTTTAGACTTTATAAGTGTATATTCTAAGTGTTTGAAATTCCTAAACCCTAAACTCTCCCTTTACAAGTCGAGTGTGTAGGGTTGAGTTAAATTCAAACTCATTCATATTTTTAAGATGATATTAGAGTATGTCTTGACAGTTGTTGTTCGACCTATCAAACCATCCGGTATCGAGCTGCTATTAGATCACTCTTAGATGTTTAGTCTTGTAAATTTCACCCTCAAGATGTCCAATCCTTAGTGTGACGGGTGTGCTAGAGATCCCACATCGACTAGGAGATAGTTCGAAAAAATATATGTAAATAGAAGACAACAATCATCTTATAAATTGTTGGTTTTGTAGGATTAAATTAAGCTAAAATATTTTTTTTTATAAGACTCCACACTCAAGATTTAATGCTGGTTCTAATCTTTGATGTGGTTGATGTGGTTGAGGTGCTTTCTCGTAATTTTCTAGAATGAATTTCCTTCTTCTCCACGAGATATATGATTCACAAGTATTTTAGAAGTCTTTTACCCAAGTGAGATAAACTAAAATGGATCATAACGCTGAGTCAAAGCGTCCCGTTACTCGGACTGGGTCTTAGGTCCAATATGAAATAATATCGTAATATGAAATAATATCGTAATATGAAATAATATCGTAATAAGATATAATATTGTCAGGTACTTTCTAACAAAAGGATCCAATTCAAGAAAAAAAAAAATATCGATCACACTGCAAGCACATCCCAAAACTTATTTTTCTAAATAAATAATTCAGGAACAGTTTCCCCTTTTTCATAGTTTATTAAATTGCACATTTAACATTTCCAATATTCATGAGCGATGATTATCCGATTGGTAACACGATAAAAAGATCCCTTAATAATTTGTTTTAGAAAAACAATAGTAGCAAGCACTAAATGAACTCTGAATCTGCAAGATAACAAGACATTGGGGTCAGAGTCAGAGCCAAAATTTGTTTGCAGAGTCATGGACCCAATATGCACGTTAACACATACTATAGTACTATAATAATCATATATAGGCCCTTGCTTATATTCCTTACTTTGCATTCAACCTTCACCCCATCACTGGGTTAGTACGGACACAAAGAAGCCACACACAACCACCCTCAAACCAACACCTTCTCAGATCTTACCATGCTATCTCAGTCATGTGTTATGATTGCAATATTGCTATTATTTGTTCTAGCACAAAGTGTTGTGGGAGTGAACTCACTTTCAGAAGCTGATAGGATAAGCACTTTGCCAGGGCAGCCGCCAGTCAAATTCCAGCAATATGCTGGTTACATTACAGTGGATGAGAAGCAGAAGAGAGCCTTGTTTTACTACTTTGTTGAAGCTGAAGTGGAACCAGCTTCAAAGCCACTAGTTCTATGGTTAAATGGAGGTAGATGCTGTTTGCGTCATGTATATGGCAAAACTTTTTTTATTTTTTTTATTTTGGAATCTGAATGAACCCTTTAGATGATTTGTGGGTTTTGAAGGGCCTGGTTGTTCTTCTGTTGGAGCTGGAGCTTTTGTTGAGCATGGCCCTTTCAAACCAAGTGAAAGTGGTCTTCTGAAAAATGAATATAGTTGGAACAAAGGTAATCCAACAACTCAAAATCTTATGCTAAGTGACCTTTGAGGTTTAATCAAAATTGATTACTGATTTGATTTCCTCCTTGTTGCAGAGGCAAATATGCTGTACTTGGAATCACCAGCTGGTGTTGGTTTCTCCTACTCTGCCAATAAATCTTTCTATGACTTTGTGAACGATGAAATAACAGGTTCTTCTCTTCTTCCATTTCATTTTGTGCAAAATGGCATGTAAATAGTACCAAATGAACCACAGTTTTGCTGTTTGGATTTCGAAGTCCGTTTGTTTGATGTTGAACGGAAATTTTACACTTTTCAATGCATAAACATAAAAGCAATGTGAGTGCTGGATAGGGTTTAGTTGGACGGAACTCATATCCAAACACACTAATAAGTTGAATTGAAATTGCTCAATAATTATCCATCTTTTTAGTTTAGTTTGCATTCAAATTATGATGCCACGTTTCTGCCATACAGCAAGGGACAATCTTGTTTTCCTACAGCGTTGGTTCACTAAATTCCCAGAGTTCAAAAGCAATGATTTCTTTATCACAGGGGAGAGCTATGCAGGTTATAATATATATATATATATTTGTGGTAAACGAATAATGTTTCATTTTGAAGCTGTTATAGGGTAATGCATGCTAGTTTTCAGGTCACTATGTACCCCAACTTGCACAACTCATCGTTCAAACCAAGAACAAGTTCAATCTCAAGGGGATAGCAGTGAGTACACAGATGACAGATTTTTAATAATTGATACATCAGAAACCCTTTGGTTAGTTTGAACAGCACAACTTGTTTCATATGTTGATATTTGCAGATAGGGAATCCTCTTCTGGAATTTAACACGGATTTCAACTCCAGAGCTGAGTTTTTCTGGTCCCATGGACTGATATCAGATTCAACTTATGAAATCTTCACCAAAGTATGCAACTACTCCCAAATTAGGAGACAATACCAAAGTGGGACCCTTACCCCCATTTGTGCAGGAGTAAATAGGCTAGTGTCAGCGGAAGTTAGTAGATATATTGATACATATGATGTTACTCTTGATGTCTGTCTTTCAACAGCAGATCAACAAGCTTATCTGCTGAATCGACTCACTCAACTGGTATCTTATGCTTCATCCATTCTGTTCGCATCTTAGTTCTCTTTTGCTCAAGTTGTTTTCTGTTACGATCAAATTGTAAGGTATGGGACTTGAGTCTTATATTATAAGAAAGAAATTTTAGTGTGGGATTTGTAAGGCTTTGGACTCTCCTATTACAATAGTTAGTTTTTGTAACGTGCTTCTTCCAAAATTCTTATCAAATTGGTATCAAAGTCTATTGCAGCGTTTATCTTTGGGCTCTCCCACTACGATAACCAATTTTTGTCATGTAGTTCTCTATCACTTTCCTGCTTATTTTGTTTTGCCTGCTTTCATCACTTGTGCAGAAAGAGGGAGGGAAGATAGATGTTTGTGTGGAAGATGAAACTATCGCATACTTGAATAGGAAAGATGTGCAAGAAGCTCTCCATGCTAGGCTCGTAGGGGTCAGCTCGTGGTCAGCTTGCAGCGAGTAAGTTGTGTAGCCTAAAAAATGGCATAGTAATCACAACCCAAAAGTCACTCAGGGAGTGTTTGGTTAGGACCAAATAGACATATGGGTTATATTTTTAAGGAAAAATAGGAAAAAAAAAAAAAAGAAAAAGAAAAAGAAAAGGTGAGAGTAGTATAAATGAAAATATTAAAATAGACACACAAGAAATGATAGAATACCAAATGATTATAAATCAGGAGATAGTAGAATGACACTGCTTAAGGAAAAAAATTATCTAATGAAAGTAGATTGCGTGATTTTTATCCTTATAAAAAAAAGAGACGAAGAAAGTTTTTAACCGAATTTAATAGCCTTGTGTAATCTATATAACCTTATCTAATGAGATATGGATAGAACAGAACAGAACATGGAGTTAGTCGGTGCATGTTGGTGGTATTCTAAAGGTGATGTTGGTAACTAAAACACTCGAGGAACTAAGTTATATCTGCAAATTACGCAGAAATTTTGAGCAAGAAGAAGAGTGATTAGGATTGAATAATTCTTTGTTTTAATTGCCTTTTTTCTTTTTACTTATTTTCTGCAATACATCCACTAAACAATTAAATATAAAGAAACAATTATTCAGTAAATACTCCACTAAACATTATTTAATATTTAAACATTTATTTCATGGCATTACTCAACATTGCATTCTAATTTCACTCAAAAGAGTGGAATGAAAGAGAATTGGGACGAAAGAGAAGTACCATTCCATTTTATTCACGCCCCAAACTTTCTAGATCAGGGTGCTTGTTAATACAATAATTGTTCTCCTTTTATTTTATACTTGTTCTAGATGTCTACTAATAATTACCCTCGTATTACAGTGTTCTTAAGTATGACACGCAGAATCTAGAGATTCCAACCATTTCAATTCTAGGGGCACTTGCAAAGTCAGGTATCGGGGTTCTGGTATACAGGTAAGTGAGTTTCTTACTCTGAATAAAGAGTCACATTTTTTTGTTTTGGTGGCTGAATTTGGAAGGCTCTGCCACTTGCTCTCTGGATCCAAAATTTTTTTTAAAAAAAATTTAAATATAAAATAAGTTTCTAAACTTAACTAATCACTGGGATTTTAATTTCTAAATATATGCTAATTGATCATATTTTTTTTAATTTTAAACTAAAGTGATTGTTAATTTACCTCTGCAAGATTTTCTTCGATTTAGAAACTGATGTTACATTGCCTTTCCAGGGATCAAATTACCCTTTATTCTTCTTACTTTCTATTTTATATCACCAACTTCTTAATCATGTCTTTACACTGCATTCCTATCACAATGATTCATCAAGACAACTTTTTTTAAACAAGAGAAGCAATTTCTTTGCAGTGGAGATCAAGATTCAGTCATCCCATTACTAGGGACAAGATCCCTGGTAAATGGATTAGCCAAGGACTTTGGACTGAACACAACAGTGTCCTATAGAACCTGGTTTGAGGGAAGACAGGTTAAGACCTGGAATGTGTTAAGATCCTGAAAAGTTTCACTACATTTTCATGCAACTCAACCTGTTTCTGATACTTTTTAGGTGGCTGGTTGGACACAAGTATATGGAGACATCTTATCATTTGCAACCATAAGAGGAGCTGCTCATGAAGCTCCATTTTCCCAACCAGAGAGGTCACTGGTGCTGCTAAAAGCATTTTTGGAAGGAAAGCCACTTCCACAACCATTCTGATATGAATAAACAGATAACACAGGTGCTCCTAGTAAAATAAGAAGAAACTCATTCAAATCTCTCAAATAAACTGATTATTCCTAATGGATCACCTTAAATCGTTATCAACATTCCTTCTATCTTTCTGCATTTTTTGTTTCCGCACATTGGCAATAAATAGTTGACCAAAACAAGGTCTTCCAAATGTACCAACTAATTTATTGGTTCTGCCTCTAAACATTCATTGTGATTTGAATTTTTAACCTTGTTAAACATGGATGTATTGTCAACTAATTTCGTGTATGCTACGCCCAAATAAGTACAAAAAATTAAAGAAAGGAAAAGGCACGTACACACAAAAAAAAAAAAGAAAAAAACAATTTTCAGGTGAAAGTGTGCTTTGCACTAAAAAAAAAAAGGCTATGCAATAACTTCACAATAAAAAAGAAAGGCTAACTAGAGTTTTTCCTATTTACATATCTCAAATTACTTCCTTTTTTTATGTAATTTTACTTAAATATTTTTTTTGTGGATTTTGTTTCAAATAATTGAATATTTTATTTTTCCCTTTTCTTGTTTTTTTAACATTTCCACTAAAGTTTCTCTATTTCTTTACGCCTTCTCTTTGCAAACATTTTTTTATATCGAACTTTTACAATTTTTGTCGTCATTATTTCTCAAGTCTTTCCAGTGTTTTTTCCTTCAAGCATTCTTTGTTCAATGAGAACATGTTTGTAATTTAACAATGGTGAAGGCAAATAACATTTCTGCGATTGCGAATATTAGATTAGATTTTAATTTATGAAAAAGAAGAAAAAATAATAAAATTGTAATAAAATAAAATTTTTAGAACTATCTTTTCAAAAATTTAAGTGTTCTGGAAATTAAGTTTAGAAACTTTGTTTTTAATTCTAAAACTTACAACTAAGGCACAAACAATGAAAATGTATGATAAAATACACATCCAATTAGAATAATCATCACAATTACAAACGAAAATGTAACTCACAGTATCTTTTAAACTATATTATTACATATAAGTTTGATATAATAAACGCACCATATTGTTATAAAAATAAAATATAAAATTAAAGAATAATGAAGATAAGGATAGAAGATCAAATTAAAGTTTAAAGAATAATGACAATAGAGTGTAACATTAGGATCTAAAGAATAATAGAGATGAAAATATAAAAATAAAATTTAAAAAATAATAAAAATAGATAAAAAATGAGATCTTTAATATTTTAAAATAATATTTTTATAATAACAAATATAAAAAAATGCACTTAATAAATTGAAAAGTGTAAATGGGAAAATCCTTTAACATAGAAGAAAAGCATTCAATGTCAGCTTATTTTATTTCTTTCTATAACAGAAAAAAAGGCTTTACAATAACTTTTTAACTATAAAAACAACCATATTTTACAATATTTTGTTATGCCTTTGTGGCAATAACACAGTCAAATTTTGTTATAGTTACATACATTACAAAATAAAATTCATAGTTAAAATTAACTAATATATATATCTCAATTTCATTCAACAATACAAAACTACTTGTTTTAAAATCAATTTACCGACATTTCAATTATATTCTATTATACAAAATCAATTTTATCTAACTTCAAATCAACCAAGTAGTCAATCTCATACTAGAATTAATTTTAGTCAACAACTCTACTTTTAGTCACCGTGAGTATATGATATTCAGTACCGCTGAAATTAATTTTATTATTTTACATTTATATTACCCCCAACCCGCATTTGAAAGAAAAGTATTGATACGCTTTTGATAAAAAAAAAAATAGTGAGAATCATGATTATTTTTTTGAAAAATATTTATAACACATTCTCTATCTTTTTCAACATATTCTTACTATTAATTAAAACTTATAAAAAATTATAACATTTTAAAATATGACTTTATTTAATTAGTCTGACTTATAATTTTGTAATTATTAATAAATTTTAACCGTAAAAAAATTTGTCAAAAGGTGTTGATAGTACTCTTATTTTATTTTTATTTTACTGTTCCGTCCTAAGATATCTAATCCAAAGTCCAAGCACAAAACGTAATTTCTACTATCTAAGCAAGAATAGCTTCCTCTAGTTTCGCGGATATGAAATGTCATTACTCATTGTAAGCAAAAAAATGAAAATATAAATAGTTTCCTCACAACAACAGAACGTACATATATAAAAAAAAATTACATCATCATCATGGAACTGCTCGAATAGCATAACGCGTAACATGTAAATTGCCAAGGCCTGAATCCAACAAATAGTTATGGATAACAAGAACATCAATCGTGCAGTGTCCCCTGTATATCTCCATCTCGAAATAGATGATACCTACGACGAGATAATTGAAGATATTTGTTACCAACCAGATGGATTTTCTTATGCATATGCTCCGTAAAGAGAAAGTATTACACATGAAGCTATCTTTAATATTACTGAAATATTTCTCATGTAGCAAGTATACAGGCTTTGGGATTTTGACTGTCGCAAGTTCAAATAGTCGCCTAAAACTAATAACTGACGGTGTTTGAAAACCTGCCTCAGATTTTACAAATTTCTCACCACAATAGGAGCAGCCACACTTTAGGATTTTAAAAAGAATTAGTTTTATTAGATTTGTAGTTTGGATTATAATATATTTATATTAAAAGAATTTATAAAATTATGAAAAACTTTATAAATTTATAAGATTTTAAAAAGACTTTATATAAACTAGCATTCTTTTTTTGACATCTTAAAGTGCAAGTCATTTTTTGCTTTAATGGGTTTTGCTATTCAAATTTGAAATATCTTTTATAACATCCCAATATAACTATTCTTCTCTTTATCTCTTTCTTCTTTTTTCATTAAATTAGAACTTTTTTCCTCAAAATTAGCAGCAACAATATCAATGGCAATAAATTTTTTTTTAAAACTTTGATATTATAGTTGGTTCAAACAAAGCTAGAACTCCTTCCATTTTCATATCTACTTTTATGATGACTTGATTCTTTAGTGGGAGCCTTCTCCTTTAACCTAAAGGAGAATAAGATGGTGAACTACACTAGTCATGTGGTGGAGGTTGCCAAGGTAGTTCAGAGTGATTTGGGGCTATAAAATCATCATTATTAGAAACATCAATTCAACAATTGAACAATCATATAAAACAACAATTATTATAGATAGAGTAATTAAATCAGTGCAACAAGTGCAAAAAAAAATTCACAAGACTTGATACACACAATAAATTCAATCAAACAAGTTGATAAAGACAAAAAACTAATTGTAAAGAAGACATGTAGGAATGAAAGAAAAAAGATAATAAACATAGAAGAAATTATGCATAAGAAGAGAAAGAAAAGTCTAGCATCAATTAAAAAACAGTCTCAGTTTTGCATGAAATTATTGAATTGATATGATATTTATACATCCTACTAAAAAGTCACGAAATTCATCCTACAAAATAATCTATCAAAATATGTATGTTTTAAATACCAAAAAGAATTTTTATAAGTCGAAAGAACTCTCAATTAAATACAATCAAATTTCGTTATCCTCTTAAAAAATCCTAATAGTCCTAATTAAATACCACTAAATTTTGTTATTTTCTTTAAAAAATCCTAATTGAATTCCACAAAATTTATTTAAATTATTTTAAAATCTTGATTAAATACCAAGGGATTTGTTCATCCTAAAAAATTCTTTTAAAATCTTAATCTAATGTACCCCACTTATAAACTTCTTCCAAGCTCTATCTCTATTCAAGTGGGACTTGGATTTTCCCCAATAGCTAGAATAAGATTTATATTCTATGAAAACACTTATCTTGTTGACAACTAGATTGCAGACAAATGAGTAAGTCTATTCTCAGAACTTGATATTTCCATTTGTGCAGATCATTGACATTTCTGACTCTTAGAATTAAAATTATAAAACCAAAAACAAAAAAATAAAAAATTGTGGTTTTGCATGACTTGCTATAATTCATGGCACACAGCCATAACTTGTTGCCTGTTAGTTGAATTAATACCTTCAGGGTAAATAGTCCTAAAGTTGCACCAAAGAGAGAATTCCCAACTATATCTTTTTAGTAAAGAAGGCCACCACTTTACATGATTTAATAAAGGAAAATGACAGAAATTGGACCAGCTTACTGAAAACACTGTATGTATAGGTATAACCGATATCAGAGTCATATCAGCATTAGAGACAGAACTACAGAGAAATGTAGCAAACTGAACAAGGAAATATACAAAGATAATCAAGATTTCAATTAGCTCTGATTCTCTCCCACCAATTTCTTCATTTACTAATTTCCTAGTTCCTTCCTACCTTTATTAGGTTTTTCCTCCCTCCCTATCACACCCCTCTTTTCCTAAAATACACCTCAGTCATCATAGGGTACCTAACAGAAAAACTGTCGAAGTTCAAGTGCGATCATAAAAAGGAAACAATTTCTTTGCTCATTGTAAGTCCTCAATGATAATACTACTACAATTTTAGGACCATTAACAAAAATCTCAGCTAATATTATTCATTTTACAAAAACCATTTGACATTTTTATTAAACAAAATGCAGCACAAATAAGAATTTTTTGTATTTTAAAAAGGGCAATGATCACATCAGTCGTGGTGTAGAGCCACACAGAATGATGAAAATGAAAGTATTGTACAGTTGTCCAAAGAAGTTATAAATGGAAGAGTAGAAGAAAGATGCACTTACTCTTTGTCATTAAGCTTCACCTCAGTCCCTCCATACTCAGGTAAAAGGACAGTGTCACCTTCCTTTACAGCTACAGGAATTAGCTTCCCTTCCTTATCATGAATTCCAGGACCAACAGCAATAACTTTTCCAGAATTCAACTAAAGCAACAAATTACAAATGTAAATAAATACCAGGCCATCACATGAACATCAAGAAATCAAGAATATAATAAATTCCATGTTTTAACACTATTTGAGCCAAGAAATTTGAACCAGGAAATCAAGTACTTAAAATTTTGGAACAGAAAACTGAAACAAGAAAGCTGAAAAGGATACAAAGTTCAAACAATCATTTTCCAAAGCTAGAAGGCCAAAGACAACAATAAAAAACTATGGGACTTTTCCTAGGTGGTCACTGTTTATAAATAAGTACAAGAATCAAATGTAAGCGTTTGACCCCAAACCAAAAATAAAGTTTTTTGCCTCAAAGTGCAATGCAAAATCTTAACTTTCTTTTCCCGTACTAGCTATTCACCCATTTCCATTAGTTATACGGCAATACAATTATACATTCAATCACCATAATAATTTGGCCTTTACATTTCGGAGGAAAAAACATTTTTCTACATGAAAACATTTTCAATGTCTGGTCAACAGGAACATTATGCTAAACTTTAACACATATCTGATGGGACCTAAAGACTCTATAGAATACAAAACCATTTCCTCGAGTCCCTTAACGTGGTTGCACAAAGGGTCCATTAATCACAAATGTAGCTTCTAACCTAGTTCAAATTGAATTAAGAACTCATATAACTTTCTTCTGCACAGTGGAGTGAAAAATATACCATAATATAAAAAGAATCAAGGCATGAAACCCAAGGAATGTTGAAAATCCACGTAGCATAGTGAAAAGTAACATTGTAACAGAAACCATGAGATGAAGCAAGATAAAATATTGAGAGTAAAAGCAAACACCCAGAAGCAGAAAATTAAATCGGTATGAATCAATAAGGAGATTGAGCACCTTGGCAGAAGTTTCTGGTAACAGAATCCCAGTATTCGTTTTTGATGAAGGGATGATTTTCTCAATCAAAACACGGTTGAACAGAGGAACCAAGCGCTTCGCCATTTGAAACACACAATACAAAGGACTTTCGTTGCAGGGAATATTGAGGTTTATTGACTCTGGCTTTTCACTTCGTAGGGCTTTAGAAGGGGTTCCTTCATTTTAAATTCATTGTTTGAGGAGCTTCTAGAATCTTGAAAGAACACTGTCCACTAAATTCTTCAAAATATTTCATCCTAACTTATTATTCTCTTCTAAATAATTTCTAAAATAAATAAATTATATAAATAGTATTAAAAATCATACTCAATAATGCTCTAAAGTCATTCAAATTAATTCCTAAACAATAATAAATTATATAAAAATATATATTAATAAATATTCAATCATTTATTTATATAATTTTATCACTTTAACAAATTATATAAAAAAATAAATTAATAAATATTTAATTATTTATTTATATAATTTAATTACTTTAAAAACTATTTGAAACATAGAATAATAATTGAAAAACCAAACTGTTAGCTTACTCAAACTTTCTTATAATTGAAATTTTGTCTCAAATTGTAAAAAGATTTATATCTTTCTTATTCAATCGTATATTATTTCACAAATTATTATATATAATAAATTTATAATAATTGTTTTTGTTCACATCTATAACTATGAGAATCACAAAGTGTAAACAATTTCTAGTTTAGTGAAAAAACTTTCATTTCTTCCACCCTTCAATCGACTTTTATAATTGTCTATATGGACTACTTTCTTGTAGGTTGTGTCATCTGACACCAACAAGCCTCCAAGCTTCCCCAGCACGTTGATTGACACCTGCGGCAGCATCTAACTACTACCAAGTCTTGTAGGTTGTGTCATCTGACACCAACAAGCCTCCAAGCTTCCCTAGCACGTTGATTGACACCTGCAGCAGCATCTAACTACTACCAAGTTCAGGAAGGATGCTTGTCATTTAGTTGCATTGTCTACACCGTGTTCAAGCATCAAGTAGCGCTTCCTATCAAATTAAATGTGACTTGTAAGACTTGAACTCAGGGGCCGGCTGGGTGCTGTCATGACTTAGGAAATCGGTCGGACGATTGGTCCACATCTCCACAAGCGTTACGTAAGACGAAAGTGCTTTAAGGAGCCGAGTTGACGTTGGGAACTATCTAGTGCTTTAGCATCTAGTCAGTCTACATGTTTGAAGGACCTAACCAATCCACACTCCCACAAGTCTGAGGCGAAAAACAAAAGCGCTTTAAATTGCTAAGTCAGCCTTCACCCTTCTCATAGGGCTCAAAGGCCACTATAGTGTGCAACGCTACTAAGTACTTGGCCCTTAAAGAGTGCTTAGAGGATAAATAACATACCTTGTTGGTAAAGGTGTCTCTTTTGGAGGGCTGAGTTGCTTTTTTTAAGGATAAGACGACCTCTCTTGAGGCCAAGTATAAGTAAAAAGACGAAATGCTTCACGAGAAGGATGAACTGTTTCACAAGAAAGACTTGGTGAATTTATGTCAATTTAAGCAGGTTTTGACCGAGCCTTGGAGCAAGTCTCCTTTTTGCACCCTAACTTAGATATTTCGGGGGTTGGAGTTTGTAAGGAAATAGTTGATGGTCAGTTAGTTAAGGTTGCTACGTCCCCCAGTTCTCCTTTTATAACTTTGACTTCTTTAATGAATTAGATTTCACTATTGGATAATTCTTTGTTCTTTTCTTCTTTTTTTCTTTTATCTTTTCCTTTATATATATATCATTGTATATCATTTGTTCCTATTCAAGATATTTGGCGTGTTGATTCTATCGTCGGTTTTCGCTTTTTAATTATGAAATACGCTAAGTTATAGGATGTTACCTTATTATTTTTTTTTTGTTTACGTCTTTGGTCGATCGTCTCATGTAGGTCTTTAGTTTTTACTCTGGGTCGTTGGTCAACTACCTCCCTTATGATAGGAAATGTTGATGGCATAGTCGGTCAGCGTGTTGGTCCCATATTTTGGTGATGGGTTGCGAGTTCAAGCCCTTTTTACACCCAAAAATACAAATATTTTTTCAAGTAGAATGAAATGATGCGTGACCGACCAGGATGAATAGTAATTTACAACTCTTTCATGACAGTAGATTGTGGTAGTTCATCTGGCGAATGTGTTAACCTTTCCTTCTAGTATTCTTGAGGTTAGGTCATGGGTTCAAGTCCTCAATGGTTGCAAAGTAGAACCTGGTTTAGTAGTGCAAAGGTAGGTTCTCCACTACTCCCCTCTCCGACGGAGATTTGATGTTCTTTCCGCAATTTCCCCCCCCCCCCCTTTTTCTCCAATCTCTTTACCTCCTATTTATAGGGAGAATCATGGATTATTTTACCCTTTTGGCACGTATTTCAACTTAGCCTGTTGATGTCAGAGGGGTGAAGCTTCTCTGGCTACTTTTCAGTCTGTCAGGGGTATGATATGGAACCACTTTTTCATCTTTAGTGTAATGAGTGGCTTGGAAATTAAAGTTTGAATAATTGATGATAGAGAATTTATCCTTATGAGATTTTTAACCTTGTACATTGATGACATGCATCTTGCCATTTTCTTCCTTCTTGTGGGATTTGCACATGTGTTGCTAGTTACTCTAGGTATTGTCTTAACTCTTTTTATGCCTCTTGTCTAATAGGCATTAGTGATTGATTTAGGCCTTCTTTTTTTATATCCATTAGTCAAATGGACTTGCCTTGTGTTAAATCCTTTGCTTACCACTTTTGAGCCTATCTAACCCTTTCTTTGATATTATAGCTCATTACAAGCCTAAAAGTGAACAACCATTATCACCCTAACCTTAGGGGTTAAAGGAGCTTTGGAATTGTTTTTGGGAATGGGTTCTAAACAAGTGTGGGGGGATGATACCCCAATGCTTTGCAAGTGGTACCTTGGTAATTTGGCTTTTACAAATGGTAATTGTGGTGTTTGGTTGATTTCCTTTTGAAAGAAAAGGAAAAAAAAAGTACATCAATGAAAAAAAATGCAACAAAAAGTTGTAGTAGTGCAAAAAGGAAGTGAAATTGAAATAGAAAGAAAGAATATAAAAAAAATAAGAGGAAAGGAGGCAAAGTGGATCTTACTTGTCTTTCATTGCTTTGCATTATTTTTGGTGACTTGTATTGTTATAGGAATGATCTTCATGCTTATTGACTTATTCCTCATTTTCCCTCTTCCCTCTTTGGTTGTGTAACCTTAAATTACTTCTCATAAAAGTGCTTTTGATCATTTGCACATGTATTTCAAGTTGTAGAAATTAGAGACTAATCAAAGCTTGGTAGTGCTAATTAGCATAAGGCACTTTAGTGTAAATATAAGCCTAAACATTTAAGAGATTGAGAGTATGTATCTTGAGAGGGTTCTATCGTTTATGGGTCATTCTTTAAGTTTTATTGTTCTCTTGTTTGCTTTAGATGTTAGAAGTAAATTCATAGATTGTTGGGCACTTTGATTCTAGGATTCTTGTACTCTTATTCCTTTTATTAACTTAAGGATTCGTTGGAAAATTTTTCACTTTATTTGTATTTACTTTAGTTTATTTACTTCATTTCCTTTTACTTTAGATTTTTTTCAACTCTTCATTTTGAGGCTTTTTATAGGCTTAGGATTAGGCCGGTCGTTGCCCCCATATCCCTTGATTCTTTCCTTAATTTTAGGATCTTAATATCTCATATTTTATCCTCTGTTTTTCATTCCTGATTCTCTCTTGGTAGGTGCTGAGTTTGTTGCAACTACCTTCCAAGATATTATTTTATATGTTAGTCAAGGTGGGTCCTGGGAAGACTCAGTCCCGGACAGTTTTTGGGTGCAACAGTTGCCCCCTCTTTATTTGTGCTTATCCAAAGAAGGTAGTGATCCTTTTGGATGAGCATAAATAAAGAATTGGGACAGGTTTGACGGGGTCATAAAAGTGGCAAGCGGAGTGCACACTGGCTAGCACCCAGGCTTGCAAAGTAAAAGCAGCAAGCGGAGTGTACACTGGCTGGCACCCAGGCTTGCAGTAAAAGCGGCAAGCGGGGTGTACACTAGCTGGCACCC
The DNA here is from genome assembly GCA_025330945.1 of Mucuna pruriens. Classification (NCBI taxonomy): domain Eukaryota; kingdom Viridiplantae; phylum Streptophyta; class Magnoliopsida; order Fabales; family Fabaceae; genus Mucuna; species Mucuna pruriens. The sequence continues at coordinate 1,373,795 of JAENHJ010000108.1, forward strand.
AGGCTTGCAACGTAAAATGTGACAAGCGGAGTACACACTGGCTGGTACCCAGGCTTGCAAAGTAAAAGTGGCAAGGAGTGCACACTGGCTGGCACCCAGGCTTGCAAAGTAAAAGTGGCAAGCGAAGTGCACACTAGCTGGCACCCAGGCTTTCAAAGTAAAAGTGGCAAGCGGAGTGTACACTAGCTGGCACCCAGGCTTGCAACGTAAAATGTGACAAGCGGAGTACACACTGGCTGGTACCCAGGCTTGCAAAGTAAAAGTGGCAAGGAGTGCACACTGGTTGGCACCCAAGCTTGCAAAGTAAAATGGCAAGCGGAGTGTACACTGGTTGGCACCCAGGCTTGCAAAGAAAATGCGACAAGCGGAGCACACACTGGCTGGTACCCAGGCTTGCAAAGTAAAAGTGGCAAGCGGAGTGCATACTAGCTGGCACCCAGGCTTGCAAAGTAAAAGTGGCAAGCGGAGTGCACATTGGCTATCACCCAAGCATGCAAAGTAAAATGGCAAGCGGAATGCACACTGGCTGGCACCGAAGCTTGCAAAGTAAAAGTGGCAAGCGGAGTGCACACTGGCTGGCACCCAGGCTTGCAAAGTAAAAGTGGAAAGCGGAGTGCACACTTGCAAGCACCTAGGCTGGCAAAGTAAAAGTGACAAGCGGAGTACACATTGGCTGGCACCCAGGCTTGGAAAGTAAATGTGACAAGCGGAGTACACATTGGCTAGTACCCTGATGGGTCATAAAATGCACATCTTAAGTGGACCTAAGAAGGGCACCATTGAACAACTCACGAGCTTAAAAGATGACTGTTAGCTAAGATCCAGATTAATGGCCTAAACTTGAAGTAAAACACAATCTGTGCTTAATCAAGATTTTTAGCTAACCATCTCCTCATTGCAGGTTCAGCCAAACTTAGCCCGCCATCAGAAGCCCAGGCCGAGAGCCTCTCGGCCAGGCCGGGACTCAACTTATGCAGAGAGCCCAATCAGGCAGGTCTAGGTGGAACTCCACGTTAGCAATCAGAAACACCGTGGATCCAGCTCAGCTTCACGTCACTACTGGGTAACTTGCAACGCAAGTCACAAAGAAAGGGTAGAGTAGGAATTGTTCATGTAATTCTGTTAGCATCGTTAGCTGTGTGCCCACTCATGTATAAATAGATAGAACTCTGAGCGAATGGGGGCTTCGGCATTCAAGCTTTTTTTCCGCATTCATAATTCTCTTCTCCTCCGCTCACGGTGGTACACAGAAGCTGTTAATGGCGTTTTCTCGATCGAGGAAATGCAGGCCGAGAACCGAGAGGCCAAAGGTTATCAGAGGAGACCGATTGGAGCACCAACGCACTCTGGTGGACCTGATCCTCAGCGTCTTAGCTAGTTGAGGTGAATCATCGCCGTCGTCCATGGCGATCGTCGTGGAAGATGGAATCATCGAATCCAGGCCCTGTGTTTCTATTTTGCTTTCAATATTATGAGCATTTTTTGAATTTTGAACTCCATTGCATTCCTGAAATCTAAGTTCAATTACTGTGTTGCGATTGCACCTGGTGACGGAACAAGGCTAAACTAAGCCGATTGGAACTGGTTTAGCTAATTCAGTAGGTAATCACTTAACGATTGTTGATTGAGAATCTAAAATCAGCTTGAACTTAATCTCTGCCAACTGATGAGGTGGCGATTGTGTAATTCCTCAGCATGGTAAGGGACGAACCCTTGGCGATTGCCATAAGAACACTGGAGGCTGATGAGGATTGTAATTGGAATGACTGAACCATAAAGAACTTGATTATTGGAACTAAAACATGAACACAAAGAATGATAATAGCGTTAGGAGTAAGCGTAATTGCATTTTGATTATAGTTAACTTCTGTTCTGATTCCAATTGCATTTCAACCCCCCTTGTTTACTGCTTTCTAAGTCTGAGACAGAGACAGTCCATCTCAGAAGCGTCATGTTCAGATTCAACCGAGACCAAGCCAGATCGTCTCTGTTGAGATCGACTCAGTTCAGTCTGTTGAGAGCAACTCGGCCATTTCCGAGACGAGTCAGTATCTTACACTTAGATTCAACTACTGTTCGCATCACACCAATTCACAACTGAACACACTGTGTCCTTGAGAAGAATGACCTAGGGTTAGCTATACTATAGTTAGCTTTAGTTATTTGATAAGCGCGTAAAACGACTGTAAAAACGCACATCATCATACCCACACTTGCAAAGTAAAATGGCAAGCCAAGTGCACATTGGCTGGCACCCAAGCTTGCAAAGTAAAAGTGACAAGCGGAGTGTACACTGGCTGGCACCCAGGCTTGCAAAGTAAAATGGCAAACGGAGTAAACACTAGCTGACACCCAGGCTTGCAAAGTAAAAGTGGCAAGCGGAGTGTACACTAGCTGGCACCCAGGCTTGCAATGTAAAATGTGACAAGCGGAGTACACACTAGCTGGTACCCAGGCTTGCAAAGTAAAAGTGGCAAGGAGTGCACACTGGCTGGCACCCAGGGTTGCAAAGTAAAAGTGGCCAGCGGAGTGCACACTAGCTGGCACCCAGGGTTGCAAAGTAAAAGTGGCAAGTGGAGTGTACACTAGTTGGCACCCAGGCTTGCAACGTAAAATGTGACAAGCGGAGTACACACTGGCTAGTACCCAGGCTTGCAAAGTAAAAGTGGCAAGGAGTGCACACTGGCTGGCACCCAGGCTTGCAAAGTAAAAGTGGCAAGCGGAGTGCACACTAGCTGGCACCCAGGATTGCAAAGTAAAATGGCAAGCGGAGTGCACACTGGTTGGCACTCAAGCTTGCAATGAAAATGCGACAAGTGGAGCACACACTGGCTGGTACCCAGGCTTGCAAAGTAAAAGTGGCAAGCGGAGTGCATACTAGCTGGCACCCAGGCTTGCAAAGTAAAAGTGGCAAGCGGAGTGCACACTGGCTGTCACCCAAGCATGCAAAGTAAAATGGCAAGCGGAATGCACACTGGCTGGCACCCAAGCTTGTAAAGAAAAAGTGGCAAGTGGAGTGCACAAGGGGTGGCACCCAGGCTTGCAAAGTAAAAGTTGAAAGCGGAGTGCATACTGGCTGGCACCTAAGCTTGCAAAGTAAAAGTGACAAGCGGAGTACACATTGGCTGGCACCTAGGCTTGCAAAGTAAATGTGACAAGTGGAGTACACACTGGCTGGTACCCACGCTTGCAAAGTAAAATGGCAAGCCGAGTGCACATTGGTTGGCACCCAAGCTTGCAAAGTAAAAGTGGCAAGCGGAGTGTACACTGGCTGGCACCCAGGCTTGCAAAGTAAAATGGCAAACAGAGTAAACACAGGCTGGCACCCAGGCTTGCAAAGTAAAAGTGGCAAGCGGAGTGCACACTGGCTGGCACCCAAACTTGGAAAGTAAATCTGACAAGCAGAGAACACACTGGCTGGTACCCAGACTTGCAAAGTAAAAGTGGCAAGTAGAGTGCACACTGGCTCGCACCTAGGCTTGCAAAGTAAAAGTTGCAAGAGGAGTGCACACTGGCTGGCCTCCAAGCTTGCAAATTAAAATGGCAAGCGGAGTGCACATTGGCTGGCACATAGGCTTGCAAAGAAAATGCGACAAGCAGAGCACACATTGGCTGGTACCCAGGCTTGCAAAGTAAAAGTGGTAAGCAGAGTGCACACTAGCTGGCACCCAGGCTTGCAAAGTAAAGTGGCAAGCGCAGTGCACACTGGCTGGCACCCAGGCTTGTAAAGTGAAAGTGGCAAGCGGAGTGCACACTGGCTGGCACCCAGGTTTGCAAACTAAAATGGCAAGCGGAGTGCACACTGGCTGGCACCCAAGCTTGCAAAGTAAAAGTGGCAAGTGGAGTGCACACTGGGTGGCACCCAGGCTTGCAAAGTAAAAGTGGCAAGTAGAGTGCACACTGGCTGGCACCCAGGCTTGCAAAGTAAAATGGCAAGCAGAGTGCACACTTGTTGGCACCCAGGCTTGCAAAGTAAAAGTGGCAAGCAGAGTGCACACTTGCTGGCACCTAAGATTGCAAAGTCAAATGGCAAGCGGAGTGCACACTGGCTGGCACCCAAGCTTGCAAAGTAAAAGTGGCAAGTGGCGTGCACACTGGCTGACACTCAGGCTTGCAAAGTAAAAGTGGCAAGCAGAGTGCACACTGGTTGGCACCTAGGCTTGCAAAGTAAAAGTGGCAAGCAGAATGCACACTAGCTGGCACCCAGGCTTGCAAAGTAAAATGGCATGCGGAGTGCACACTGGCTGGCACCCAGGCTTGTAAAGTGAAAGTGGCAAGCAGAGTGCACACTGGCTGGCACCCAGGTTTGCAAACTAAAATGGCAAGCGAAGTGCACACTGGCTGGCACCCAAGCTTGCAAAGTAAAGTTGCAAGTGGAGTGCACACTGGCTGGCACCCACGCTTTCAAAGTAAAAGTGGCAAGCAGAGTGCACACTAGCTGGCACCCAGGCTTGCAAAGTAAAATGGAAAGCGGAGTGCACACTTGTTGGCACCCAGGCTTGCAAAGTAAAAGTGGCAAGCGGAGTGCACACTTGCTGGCACCTAAGCTTGCAAAGTAAAATGGCAAGCGGAGTGCACACTGGCTGGCACCCAAGCTTGCAAAGTAAAAGTGGCAAGCGGCGTGCACACTGGCTGACACTCAGGCTTGCAAAGTAAAAGTGGCAAGCGGAGTGCACACTGGTTGGCACCCAGGCTTGCAAAGTAAAAGTGACAAACAGAGTACACATTGGCTAGCACCCAAGCTTGCAAGGTAAATGTGACAAGCGGAGTACACACTGGCTGGTACCCAAGCTTGCAAAGTAAAAGTGGTAAGAGGAGTGCACACTGGCTGACACCGAGGCTTGCAAAGTAAATAGGACAAGCGGAGTACACACTGGTTGGTACTCATGCTTGCAAAGTAAAAGTGGGAAGCAGAGTGCACATTGGCTGGCACCCAGGCTTCCAAAGTAAAAGTGGCAAGCAGAGTGCACACCTGCTAACACCGAGGCTTGCAAACTAAATGTGACAAGTGGAGTTAGTCAAGGGGAGACACTCGGCCTTCTGACGTCCGAATACCACTCGGTTTCCCAAGAGCCGGGGGCTACTCGATCCTCCGATATCGAGGTGTCATTCGGCTATGAGGTAAAGCCGGTTTGACGACCGTCTGGGATCTTAAGGCGAGTCATTCTCCAGAGTTGGGTTAATCAATGTGACTCTATGGGTATGCACAGTTTGGACAAGGGAATGCTGACTTAGGTATGTGTGGTAGGGGAATGTTGACTTAAGTATGTATGACAGGGGAATGCTGACTTAAGTATGTATGAGTGAATGAGTTGATTGGGAGGTTTAGAGCTGGTTTGGATGATCCTAGACTTTGGATTTGTTGGCCCCCATGTTCAGCTTCCATCCCCAACTCTGTGACAACAAAAGTCATAGATAGGAAACTTGTGTCCCTTCTTGACTTAGGGTTGAAAAATGTGGCATGAAACCAAATTGACTATCTTGAAGAGACAACTGACTTGGGGGTCGACATGACTAAGATGGCATGGGACCAAAATGACCACAACAAATTGAAAAAGTTGGCACTAAGCCATAAATGCCTAAGTTAGGACCGGAATGACTAACTTAGGGACAAACTGACTCAGGGTCAAAGTAATAGTGTTGGCATGGAGACTCGACACGAAGTCAGTAGAGAGACTCGACACCGAGTCAACATGGAGACTCGACACAAAGTCGGTAGAGAGACTCGACACAGAGTCGATAGAGAGACTCGACATGAAGTTGGCGGAGAGACTCAACACAGAGCCGGTAGAGAGACTCGACACGGAGTCAATGGAGAGACTTGAGATGAAGTTGGCAAAGAGACTCAACACGAAGTCGGTAGAGAGACTTGACACGAAGTTGATAGAAACACTCGACACAAAGTCGGCAGAGAGACTCGACATAGAGTCGACAAAGAGACTCAACACAGGGTGGGAGACTCAACATGGAGTCAAAATGGAGACTTGACACGAGGTTGGTAGAGAGACTCGACACGGAGTCGACATGGAGACTCGACATGAAGTTGGTGAAGAGACTCGACATGGAGTCAGTAGAGAGACTCGACACGGATTTGACAAAGAGACTTACACGGAGTTAACCCAAGACAGAGTGGGAAAAGGACTTAACATAGAGTTGGTATAGGCCTAGACATGGTGTTGGAAGGCGGGAATAACCATGGGATGGCCTGCGCTAGACATGGTGTTGGAATGCGGGAATAACCATGGGATGGCGTGCGTGCATGCTGTATGCATTTATGCATGTATGAAAAACTAATTAAGATTTTATTTTGGTGGGAGGACGGACATTTGGATGCTCGGAATGCATGTCATATGTGCGGATTACGGGATGCGTGAATTTTTGAAATGTATGTGGGTTGCATGGACGTTTGACGTGAAATGTTGGATGCATGGCTATATGGATGTATGGAGGTTTGCCATGGGTTGCTAGATGCATGGATTGCAAGGTATGGGTAATGGCAAGATGTGGAGTTGGATCAGGTACAAAGGGTGTGTCTTTAGCAAGGACAAGTCTTTAGTTTGCTATCCCAAGACTCGTGGTCTAGGGAACTGAGATTCTTTTGTTCCAGCTTTGGTGTTAGAGACGTCTTGGGTGTTGTTACCTTGTTATTGTTCGTGAGACTAGTCAAAGGCTCACTACTTTGAGTGGTCTTCAACTTTTTCATTTTAACTCTAACGCTCCTTTTGTTTCTTTTATTTTTAGTTTATGGAGGAGAAGATTGTGTTTATGTTGTTCCTGCGAAAGGGTTTACGGGGAGTGATGGGTCATAAAATGCACATCTTAAGTGGACCTAAGAAGGGCACCGTTGAACAACTCACGAGCTTAAAAGATGACTGTTAGCTAAGATCCAAATTAATGGCCTAAACTTGAAGTAAAACACAATCTGTGCTTAATCAAGGTTTTTAGCTAACTATCTCTTCATTGCAGGTTCAGCCAAACTTAGCCCGCCATCAGAAGCCCAGGCCGAGACCCTCTCGGCAAGGCCGAGACTCGACCCATGCAGGGAGCCCAGTCAGATAGATCCAGGTGGGACTCCATGTCAGCAATCAGAACCACCTTGGGTCCAGCTCAGCTTCACGTCACTACCTGGAGTAACTTGCAACGCAAGTCACAGCAAGGGCAGAATAGGAATTGTACATGTAATTACTGTTAGCATCGTTAGCTGTGCCCACTCATGTATAAATAGATAGAACTCTAAACGAATAGGGGCTTTTGGCATTCAGACTTTTTCCGCGTTGATAAAGCCTTTTTCGTGTCGTTTTAAACACTTTATCAGATACTAAAGCTAACTATAGCATAGCTAACCCTAGGTCATTCTTCTCAAGGACACAGTGCGTTCAATGGATATTTCAATAGGCGGTAAACAAAAATCGGAATCTGATTGTAAGTCACAGACTCATCTCAGCACTGGCCAAGTTGCACTTGGCAGAGACTAGGCCGAATTGATCTCGGCAGAGGCGATTCGGTTCGGTCTCAGCTGAGTGCAGACAGACGCTACAGAGGACTACCTCTGTCTCAGACTCGAAAAGCAACAAACAAGGGGGGGGAACTTAGGATGCAAACTAACTATAAACAGAATTGAAATAAACTGCTATGCTGAATACTACTTCTAAGACTAATATTAATACTGTGTCCATTTTCAGTCCCAATATCCAAGGTTTCTGGTTCAATCACTCCAATTACGGTCCATATCAGCCTCTGTCAGTCTTATGACAATCGCCATAGGTCCATCTTATGCCATACCGAGGATTTACACAATCGTTACCTCATCTGTTGGTAGAGATTAAGTTCAAGCTGATTTTAGAATCTCAATTAATTGTCGTTAAGTGATTTTCTACTGAATTAGTTAAACCAGTTCCAATCGGCTTAGTTTAACATTGTTCCATTACCAGATGCAATCGCGACACAGCAATGGAAATTGAACATCAGGAATGCAATGGAGTTTAGAATTCAGAAAATACTCATAATACTGAAACAGAATACAAACACAGGGCCTGGATTTTGATGGTTTCATCATCCACAACGATCGCCATGGACGACGGTGATGGTTCACCTCTGCTAGCTAGAGATCGAGGTTCGGATCCACCAGAGTGCGTTGGAACTCCAATCGGTCTCCTCTGATAATCTTCGGCTTCTCAATTCCTAGCTTGCATTTCCTCGATCGAGAGAAACGCCATTGAAAACACCGTGAACCACCGTGAATGGATGAGAGAGTTTTAGAGAAGGATAGAGAGTATGGGCGCGGGAAAGTTTTGAATGCCAAAAAGCCCCTATTCTATCAAAGTTCCTTCTATTTATACAAGTTTGGGCACAGCTAACGATGCTAACAGAATTACATGTACATTTCCTATTCTACCCTTCTTTGTGACATGCGTAGTAGTTGCACCAGTAGTGACGTGGAACTGAGGCAGTCCGGGGTGGCTGATATTCTTGACGTGGAGTTCCGCTTGGATCTTCCCGACTCGGTTCCAAGGCGGCCGAGAGTCTTGGCCGTAGGAGTCTCTCGGCTTGTACCTTTGGCTGGTTGGCTGATCCTGCAATGGAGAAATAGTTAGCTAAGAATCTTGATTAGGCACAACTTACGTTTTACTTGAGTTTTGACCATTAATTTGGATCTTAATAACAGTTATCTTTTAAGCTCGTGGGTTGCTCTGTGGTACTCTTGTTGGGTTCATTTGAGATGTACATTTTATGACTCATCAAACCCCCACACTTAGCCTTTTGCACTCTGGGCAAAATATGTGACTCAAACAAGGGAGATTTCGGTAGGAGATTCTTCATTCGACTTCCTTGGGCTGACTACACAGAGTTGGGAGATCTTCATCCGGTTTGGGAACGCTCATGCCATATGGGAGTCACTTGCCTTGGTTCTCGGGGGTTTCGACAGCTTTAATGGGGAAGAGGTGCCTTGAGTTGACCTTTGTTGCTAATGCCTAAATTTCTCATTTCTCTCGGGTGTCTGGCCGTGTTTACACTCAGCATTGCATGGAATTAGTGTAATTGTATCTTGACAGCTCTCCTCTTACACCTGCAACACACACAACAGTTATGATCACTAGGACTTTTATGGCTTGTAACGAGGTCAAGGTTATGGGTTGGATGGGTGGGACGAGAACTGGTTTGAGAACCCATGGGGAGGAGGGAGCAATGGGGAGTGAGTGTAACCAGTATGAAGGAGTCCCATTCTTTGTGGTCTTCTTTTGGGCTTTTATTTACTTGCTGCTCCTCGCACTTTTTCTTTCTTCTACTTGCATAGCTTGCTGATTTGTTTATCTCATTTCGTTTATTTTATTGGCTGCTTGTTTCTGTTTTTGTTTTTATATACCTTCTTTCTTCTTTTCTTACATCTTGTTTTCTCTTTTTTCTGCACCTTTAGCAGCCTTGTGACCGGATTCTGCTCCTTAGACTTCCCCCACTTGATTTTAACTCACTCCCGGGACAATTCCAAGGCTCCTCGGCTTCCAGGGGTAGGGTATGATAATGGTTTTTTTTTTTTTTTCTAGCCTCGGCTTGTAGTGAGATGTAAGAAAAATGGTCATATCAGGCTCAAAGGGGGTGACAAGGGTCAGCTTGTTTTGGGCAGCTTATTTGGCTCTGGGCTCTTAAGAAACATGGCCTAGATCATTTCATTCCTGCATGCGTACAACAGTTGTATCTAGAGAGTTAGGGCAAGATTCAGCACACAATTGACATGCATTGCAAAAATCACTCGAGAAAAAGAAGTGAGACGGCCTTGTTTCCGGCCGTCTTCATTGAAGGCTCAAATTCTCGCATTGTCTGATCTGTTTCTTCACCTGAAGGTTCCTGCTTCCCAATTCCGCTATTTACCGCCTAGGATCCGAAGGTTTGGCTCCTGTAGGTAGTGCGGGGAGAGTTCCTTTGGGGATGAAGAGATTCCTACTTGCTGATTCGCCAGTCTTTCGGATTCAACAAGAGATCTCTCTTTTTCTTTTATATTGTAATTCTGCTATTTAAATTTGTGGTGGAAACTGGTGGGAACTTTATTATTGAAATGAAATTCTGAATGGAAGAGAAAGGAAGTATTAAAAGTTTAAAAGAAGGAAAAAGAGGAAGAGGAGGGCAGATATGGTGGAAGTGATCCGGCTCTCCCCACACTTAGTCTCGGCATTGTCCTCGATGCTTAGATGGGAGGGTGGCTGAGTCGGCCTATCTTTGCCATCTGGCGGAGTCGGCTTGACCAAGGAAATATTCTCCATGTTTTCTCTTGTCGGTGCTGGACCTTCGAGGAATGGTTTAACTTGGTGCCCAGATTGACTGAAAGGTGCGATTGGTGTGCTCTTCCTTAAGCTGCACTTTGCACCATGGGGAAATACGTTAGTAATAACAAAAGGTCCATCCCATCTGGACCTGAGCTTACCTTGCTATGAGTTTTAATCGTGAATTGAACAACAACACTTTTTGGCCAATGTGGAGATCTTTTCTCGGGATCTGGTCATCATGGAATTTTTAACCTTTTGCTTGTAGATCCTAGCATTTTCATAGGCTTCGGCGAAGCTCATCTAGTTCTTGAAGTTGGAACTTCCTATGTTCTCCTGCTTGGTCATAAGCCATGTTGCATTGCTTGACAGCCCAGTAAGCTTTGTGCTCGAGCTCTACAGGTAGATGACAAGCTTTGCAGAAAACAACTTCGGTATGGGGACATTCCGAGAGGTGTTGGTATGCTGTTCTATGTGCCCATAGAGCATCTTCAAGGAGTCTGCTCCAGTCCTTCCTGCTGGGATTTGTCATCTTTTGCAGTGTGTGCTTGATTTCCCTGTTAAACACCTCGGCTTGCCCATTAGTCTGGGGGTGGTATGCTGTGGCTATCTGTGTGCCACCCCATATTTTTGAAAGAAGGAAGCCATAGCTCTATTACAGAAGTGACTCCTGGTCAGCGATGGCGCCTTTGGAACCCCGAACCTGCAAAAATATTGGACTTCAGGAAGTCCACTACTACTTTGGCATCATTGGTTCTGGTGGGGATGGCTTCTACCCATCTTGATACATAATCAGCGGCAAGCAGGATGTATGAATAGCCATTGGAGATTGGGAATGGTCCCATAAAATCTATGCCCCAGACGTCAAAGACTTCCTGAGAATAGGATGGGCTCTTTGGGGCATTTCATGCCTTTTGCTTAGGGCCATCCACGCTTTTTGACATCTGTCGCAGGTGGAGACGAATTTATGAGCGTCTCTGAAAATGGAAGGCCAATAGAGGCCACAGTCAAGCACTTTCCTGGCAGTCCGAGATGAGCCGTAGTGGCCTCCTCCGGGGGCTGAGTGACAGAAGTGAAGGACCGGCTTGATCTCGGTGTCGGGGAATGCACTGCGAATGATCTTGTCGTTGCATAATCTCCACAGATAGGGGGTCATCCCATACGTAATACTTGGCATCGCCGAATCTTCTCCTTGTAAGTTCGAGATGCCGTAGGTGAAATTGAGATGTTGCCACGAAGTTGCAAATGTCTGCATACCATGGTGGATCCGACTTGATGTGCGGGGAGGTGCTCATCGGGAACCCGTCTCGGATAGGCGGGTTGTTCGCTTTCTCTTTTAATCCTGCTTAAGTGGTCTGCTACAGCATTTTCGGCACCTTTCTTGTCTCTGATTTCCAAGTTAAATTCTTGGAGAAGAAGCATCCATTGGATCAGTCTTGGCTTGGCATCCGGCTTCTTTAATAAGTACTTGGAGGCTGCGTGATCGGAGAACACAACTATCTTAGAACCAGAAGGTAGGAACGAAACTTATCCGGGGCAAACACAATTGCCGAAGTTCCTTCTCGGTTGTTGTGTAGTTTTTGGGCGGGTCCATGGTTCTGGGCCGCATATGCAATAACATGCACTGGTTGGCCGACTCGTGCTCTGGCCGAGAACAGCTCAGGGCCGAATTGGATCGTCGCACATGAGTTCAAATGGCAGGTCCCGGCTTGGTGCTTGCAAGATGGGTGCTGATGTAAGTTTGCGCTTAAGCTCTTGAAATGCCTCAATGCAAGATTGGTCAAAGTTGAAATCGGCATCTTTACAGAGCAGTTTGGATAGCGGCGGGGCTAGTTCTTTGAAGTCTTTGATGAATCTTAGAAGCCTGCGTGTCCTAGGAATGAGCGAACTACCCTCGCACAGAGGTGGGGTTTGGAAGTGAAGAGATTATGTCTATTTTGCCTTGTCCACTTCGATGCCTCTGTTGGAGACTAGGTGTCCCAGTACTATTCCCTCAGTCACCATGAAATGACACTTTTCAAAATTTAAAACCAAATTCGTTTCGATTGCATCTCTTCAACACCTTGGATAGGTTGTTCAGGCATGCTTCAAGCGAGTCGTATATACCGTGAAGTCGTCCATAAACACTTCCATGCCCTCCTGTAACAAGTCCGAGAATATGCTCATCATGCAGCGTTGGAATGTACTCGGAGCATTGCACAGGCCGAATGGCATTCTGGTGTATGCAAATGTGCCAAAGGGGCATGTGAAGGTGGTCTTATGTTGATCTTCAGGTGCTATGTGTATCTGCATGTATCCTGAAAATCCATCTAGAAAGCAGTAATGGGATTTCCCTGCTATCTTTTCCAACATCTGGTCAATGAAAGGCAAAGGAAAGTGATCCTTGCGGGTTGCTTGATTTAATCTTCTGTAATCGATGCACACCCGCCAGCTGTTCTGAATCCTAGTAGGTACCAACTCGTCTTGTTGGTTTTTCTGACGGTCATCCCAGATTTCTTTGGCTTTACTTTGCACAGGACTCACCCATTGGCTGTCTGAGATGGGGTAGATGATGCACGACAAGTAGCTTTGTGACTTCTTTCTTGACTACATCTAGAATGGTAGGATTCAGTCTTCGTTGCTGTTGCCTTATGGGCTTAATATCTTCCTCCATTAATATTCTGTGCATGCATATGGAGGGATTGATACCTGGAAGGTCAGAAAGTTTCCACCCAATTGCCTGTTTGTGTTGCCTGAGGACTCCTAACAGCTTGTCTTCCTGCTCTGGGTGGAGATTGCTTGCAATGATGACCGGGAGCTGTTGTTCACTGTCCAGAAAGGCATATTTTTAAATGGCTGAGCAATGGTTTCAGTTCCATAGGTGGTGGAGATGGAGATTCTTGAGTTACAAATCTCGGATCCGACTGGCGGCTTGTTCGGATTCGGCATTAGGATCGCCATCATGGACTCGGCCTTGTCGCGCCGGCCGATTTGGCGGGATGGTTTCGGCTTTCCGTAAAGTCGAGTCGACGGTTCTCCTTTTCGGTCCTGGATCGGATGGGCGATGAGCTTCGGATTGAGCCTGGTCTTTAATGGCGAGATTGATTTGGTGTCGGCCTGTGTGTTTGACTTGTTGGCCGAGTTGACTTTTATCTGGCGTTGATTTCGGCCTTCTTGGCCCGACTTCACTTCTGTGAATATAGTTGCCAGTTGTGCAGATATGAGCTTTCTAATCTTGGCAACTTTTACCTCTGCACTATTCGCTCTCTACGAGGTCTTGAGATAGCAAGCTTGATTTATCAACTTGGTTAATTCTTCTTCAATTTGTCAAGTTCTGCTGATATCACTTGTGATTCTCCTCAAAGGCTGGGGTCTCCATTACTTCCTTGTGGTTAGCCCGGGCAGCTATTGGTGGCAGTAGTTCTAGCAAGATCTTCCAATCCCTCACTGCAGCTTTCTAGTTGGAAATATTCTTCCACTAATTCTTCCATTATATCCACACCAAAGAGTGAATGGTCTTCGGTGGGGTGCTTCATGGCTTCAAAGATATTGAACTGCACCAGTGTGTCACCGAATTCCATAGAGAGCGTTCCGGCATGTACGTCAATCTTCGTCCTTGCTGTCATTAAAAATGGTCTCCCCAATATCAAGGTTGATCTTTTGTCAGATGACTCGTCCTCCATGTCAAGCACATAAAAATCGGCTGGAAATATCAGTTCATCTACTTGGACGAGGACATCTTCGAGAACTCCCAGGGGTTGCACGATACTTCTATTAGCAAGCTGTATGGTCATCCTGTGGGTTCTAGATCTCAAGATTGAGGACCTGTAAGTTGATGCGAGGCATGGCGTTGATTGACGCTCCTAGGTCCAACATAGCGTCAGCAAATGTGCAATCACCTATGGTGCATGGGGCCAGAAGATCTGGGGTCTCGGCATTTCTTTGGTAAGACTGTGAAATTCCTGCAGTGGGGTGATTCTGGTTAAGCTTGAGACCACACCTCCAAGTTCTCGATTCCCCTTCATCTTCCTTCTTTTATGAAGCATAATTCCTTGAGGAATTTTGCGTATTTTTGGGATTTGCTTAATAGCATCGAGAAGTGGAATGTTGATTTCCACCTTAGGAACATCTTGTTGACTCGTCATCAGAATCGGCTTTTCGCCGAGGCGGTTCGGGATGGAAATGGTAATGGGACCTTTAATGAGAGTGAGGCGGTGAGTCGGCTGTCACTTCGAGTCGGCTTCATCTTGTTGCTGTACCTGATGCTGGCTCTGTACAGGTTGAGGTAATTCTTTGCCGCCACGAGTATTCTTTGCGTTAGCATTCCTACCGGATTCGGAATGGATTGGGAGGGAAGGTTACTCGAGCCGGCTGACTGTAGTTCACTCACAGTGTTTGCCAGCTGACCTATTTGCATCTTGAGGTCCTGGATGGTGGCGGTCATATTTTGCTGGAATTGTAAATTGCTGGAGCTTACTGATTGCTGAAATTCTATGTTACTTGCTGCCAGCTGCTTCATTAAATCTTCTAGTGATGGAGAGTTATCTTGGGTAGGAGTTTCTCTGTTCTTTGAGGTGGGAAGGATGATGTTGAGTATTGTGAACTCGGCTGCTGATAACTAGTTGTCCCATAGGGCGAATTCGGCATGAATCCGGCTCTTTGAGCCGCATATGGTCCTGGCTGTGGATTAGGCCGGAATGGTTGTTTCCCATATGATTGGTTATCGAATTGCCGGTTCTGATAGGGTTGCTTCCCATAGTGAAATCCTCCTACAGCTCCAACACTTTCGGTCTGGCTAGACTCGGTTTCTTGCAGAGTGGGGCACATATCAGTTGGATGCTCTGTTGAGGTACATATGCCACAGACTTTTGCTGCCATGGTTGGGTGATGTTGACTAACAGCCAGTTGTCTCACCAGAGATGTCAGTTCGGTCAGCTGGTTCTCCAGCCTTTGGTTGGAGGCTGCACCGATTTCGTTCACTTTGGCCGAGGCAGTTCGGCCCTCTGATCCCAAATTGTTGAGTGTTGCTTGCCATGTTCGAGATCAAATGCCTTGCTGCTACTGGTGTTTTGTCCATTAATGCTCCTCCACTGGCGGCATCAATCATACTCCTGTCCATCATGGATAATCCCTCGTAGAAGTATTGGATCAGCAGTTGCTCGCTGATCTGGTGGTGAGGACAGGTGGCCTGAGCTTGTTGAAGCGCTCCCAGTACTCGTGCAGAGTTTCTCCTGTGTGCTGCCTTATCCCACAGATTTCCTTCCTTATGGTCGCAGATCTAGAGGCTGGGAAAAATTTTTCCAGGAAGGTCCGTTTCATATCTCCCAGGTGTTGAAGAGTGCTGGCTGCAGATATAGCCAGTCCTTTGCAGCTTTCCGTCCGGAGAAGAATGGAAATGCCTTCATCTTGATGTAGTCTTAAGGATTCCTTGCGGCCTCATCGTGGAACAAACCACGTGAAATTCTTTAAGGTGCTTGTGGGGGTCTTCTCCTGCAAGACCATGAAATTTAGGCAGCAAATGTATCAATCCAGACTTCAATTCATATGTCTGAGCCGGCTCCAGTTGTGGATACTGGATACACCATGGTTGGTACACCACATCTGGAGTGGCTAGCTCCTTCAATGTCCTGTTAAGATTTCTCCATCTGCCCTGGCTCTCTACAGTTGTTAGCACTTATTAATGAAAATGTTAATACAAGAATGATCAGACCTATCAGCAGAGTTTACACTATTACTAATATTTCTTTGTGGTATTTCTACTTTTACGTAATCTTCGCAAAGTTAGTTCTATTTCTGGATCAAAAGTATACAGTGGGTCAGTGCTACTCCTAGTCATGCATCATGCAAATTCTTAAAGTAACAACAATCGGGATGTAGTCAGTATGTAATCTTTGAATGTAATGCAAAAGTCGATAAATTTTATGTATGCAATGCAGAATTAAGAATTTATTCCATATCTATATGCATGTACTTGTTTTTGATTATTTAATGAATTCACATACAAAATTATCAACAAATTCAGACTCAACAAATCTTGAAATAAAACTTCCTACAACTTCGGATTCGATTCGGTTTACTTGGCACCTTTGAAACACAAAAGAACTTGTATCCCGACAACGGCGCCAATTTGATAAAGCCTTTTTAGGTAATCGTTTTAAACACTTTATCAGATACTAAAGCTAACTATAGCATAGCTAACCCTAGGTCATTCTTCTCAAGGACACAGTGCGTTCAATGGATATTTCAATAGGCGGTAAACAAAAATCGGAATCTGATTGTAAGTCACAGACTCGTCTCAGCACTGGCCGAGTTGCACTTGGCAGAGACTAGGCCGAATTGATCTCGGCAGAGGCGATTCGGTTCGGTCTCAGCTGAGTGCAGACAGACGCTACAGAGGACTACCTCTGTCTCAGACTCGAAAAGCAACAAACAAGGGGGGGGAACTTAGGATGCAAACTAACTATAAACAGAATTGAAATAAACTGCTATGCTGAATACTACTTCTAAGACTAATATTAATACTGTGTCCATTTTCAGTTCCAATATCCAAGGTTTCTGGTTCAATCACTCCAATTACGGTCCATATCAGCCTCTGTAGGTCTTATGACAATCGCCATAGGTCCATCTTATGCCATACCGAGGATTTACACAATCGTTACCTCATCTGTTGGTAGAGATTAAGTTCAAGCTGATTTTAGAATCTCAATTAATTGTCGTTAAGTGATTTTCTCTTTGAATTAGTTAAACCAGTTCCAATCGGCTTAGTTTAACATTGTTCCATTACCAGATGCAATCGCGACACAGCAATGGAAATTGAACATCAGGAATGCAATGGAGTTTAGAATTCAGAAAATACTCATAATACTGAAACAGAATACAAACACAGGGCCTGGATTTCGATGGTTTCATCATCCACAACGATCGCCATGGGAGCGGTGATGGTTCACCTCTGCTAGCTAGAGATCGAGGTTCGGATCCACCAGAGTGCGTTGGAACTCCAATCGGTCTCCTCTGATAATCTTCGGCTTCTCAATTCCTAGCTTGCATTTCCTCGATCGAGAGAAACGCCATTGAAAACACCGTGAACCACCGTGAATGGATGAGAGAGTTTTAGAAGGAATGACAGAGAGTATGGGCGGGGAAAGTTTTGAATGCCAAAAAGCCCCTATTCTATCAAAGTTCCTTCTATTTATACAAGTTTGGGCACAGCTAACGATGCTAACAGAATTACATGTACATTTCCTATTCTACCCTTGCTGTGACATGCGTAGTAGTTGCACCAGTAGTGACGTGGAACTGAGCCAGGTCCAGGGTGGCTGATATTCTTTGACGTGGAGTTCCGCTTGGATCTTCCTGACTCGGTTCCAAGGCAGTAAAGTCTTGGCCCGGCCGAGAGTCTCTCGGCTTGTACCTTTGGCTGGTTGGCTGATCCTGCAATGGAGAAATAGTTAGCTAAGAATCTTGATTAGGCACAACTTACGTTTTACTTCGAGTTTTGACCATTAATTTGGATCTTAGCCAACAGTTATCTTTTAAGCTCGTGGGTTGCTCTGTGGTACTCTTGTTGGGTTCATTTGAGATGTACATTTTATGACTCATCACGCGTCCATAGTTCCGAACTCCCTCGTTCTCTCCTCCTCCGCTCACGGTGGTACACAGTGCTGTTAATGGCGTTTCTCTCGATCGAGGAAATGCAGGCTGAGAACTGAGAGGCCGAAGGTTATCAGAGGAGACCGATTGGAGCACCAACGCACTCTGGTGGACCTGAACCTCAGCGTCTTGGCTAGTTGAGGTGAATCATCGCCGTCGTCCATGGCGATCGTCGTGGAAGATGGAATCATCGAATCCAGGCCCTGTGTTTGTATTTTGCTTTCAATATTACGAGCATTTTCTGAATTCTGAACTCCATTGCATTCCTGAAATCTAAGTTCAATTACTGTGTTGCGATTGCACCTGGTAACGGAACAATGCTAAACTAAGCCGATTGGAACTGGTTTAGCTAATTCAGTAGGTAATCACTTAACGATTGTTGATTGAGAATCTAAAATCAGCTTGAACTTAATCTCTGCCAACTGATGAGGTGGCGATTGTGTAATTCCTCGGTATGGTAAGGGACGAACCTTTGGCGATTGCCATAAGAACACTGGAGGCTGATGAGGATTGTAATTGGAATGACTGAACCAGAAAGAACTTGATTATTGGAACTAAACATGAACACAGTAATAGTAATAGCGTTAGGAGTAGCGTAACTGCATTTTGATTATAGTAAACTTCTGTTTCGATTCCAATTGCGTTTCAACCCCCCTTGTTTACTACTTTCTAAGTCTGAGACAGAGACAGTTCATCTCTGTAGCGTTTGTCTGCACTTGACCGAGACCAAGCCGGATCGTCTCTGTTGAGATCGACTCAGTTCGGCCCCTGTTGAGAGCAACTCGGCCATTGCCGAGACGAGTCATACCTTTACATCTCAGATTCTACTCCACTTCACTTTACACCAATTCACAACTGAACATACTGTGTCCTTGAGAAGAATGACCTAGGGTTAGCTATACTATAGTTAGCTTTAGTTATTTGATAAGAGCGTAAAACGACTGAAAAATACGCATCATCAGGGAGGGGTGACAGGGTTGTCCTCATGTATGCAATTTTTTGAAGAGTATATCATCCAACGCCTTTAAGGATAATTTGGGTGTCTCTATGGGCTTCTTCTAGCTAGCTTTTCTTAAGGGGTCGCTTCTACTCCCTATGTTGATGGCTTGCCCCCCAGTATTGCATTTTCTCTTAGACTGCTCTTTTCAAGTTTTCAGTCTCAATGAACTTTTATTTGATCTTTTGGACTCTAACTTTTGCCTAGGTTTTTATTTTGAGGTTTCAACCTAGCGAGCCGCTTTCTCTTTTCCCTTTTCTTTTTTTTATGCTAACTTTTGTGTAGACCGTTTCTTTTGAGTTCCAAGAATTCGACCTGGATATCAGAGATAAGAAAGGTGCTGAGAATTCTGTAGCGGACCACCTCAGCAGGAATGAAAGAGAAAGCGAACAATTGCCTATCCGAGACAAGTTCCCTGACGAGCAACTCCTGCACCTCAAGACGACCACACCATGGTTTGCAGACATTTGTAATTTCGTGGCAACATCTCAATTTCCACCTGAGGCATCCCGAACTTACAAAGCGAAGATCAGAAGTGATGCTAAGTACTACGTATGGGATGACCCCTATCTATGGAGATTATGCAGTGATAAGATCATCCGCAGGTGCATTCCTGATGCCGAGATCAAGTCGGTCCTCCACTTCTGCCATTCGGCCCCTGGAGGAGGCCACTACGGCTCATCTCGGACTGCCAGGAAAGTGCTTGATTGTGGCCTTTATTGGCCTTCTATTTTCAGAGACGCTCATCAATTCGTCTCCTCCTGCGACAGATGTCAGAAAGCAGGAATGGCCTTGAACCAAAGACATGAAATGCCCCAGCAACCCATCCTGTTTTGTGAAGTCTTTGACGTCTGGGGTATCGATTTTATGGGGCCATTCCCAATCTCCAATGGCTATTCATACATTCTGCTTGCCGTCGATTATGTATCAAGATGGGTAGAAGCCATTCCCACCAGAACCAATGATGCCAAGGCAGTAGTGGACTTTCTTAAGTCCAATATTTTCTGCAGGTTCGGTGTCCCCAAAAAATTTCATTAGTGACCAAAGGAGTCACTTCTGCAACAGAGCCATGACCTCCCTTCTTCAAAAATATGGGGTCGCACACAGGATAGCCATAACATATCACCCCTAGACAAATGGGCAAGTTGAAGTGTTTAACAGGGAAATTAAGCATACTCTGCAAAAGATGACAAATCCCAGCAGGAAGGACTAGAGTAGACTCCTTGAGGATGCTCTATGGGCTCACAGGACTGCATATCGAACACCGCTAGGGATGTCTCCCTATCGAATTGTGTTCAGGAAAGCCTGTCACCTTCCTGTGGAGCTCGAGCATAAAGCTTACTGGGCAGTTAAGCAATGTAACATGGCTTATGACCAAGCAGGAGAGCATAGGAAGTTCCAACTTCAAGAATTAGATGAACTTCGCATGGAAGCCTATGAAAACGCCAGGATCTACAAGCAGAAAGTAAAAAAGTTCCACGACCAAAATATCCTGAGGAAAGATCTCCAGATTGGCCAAAAAGTGTTGCTATTCAACTCCAGATTAAAGCTCATAGCAGGTAAGCTTCGCTCCAGATGGGATGGACCTTTTGTCATTACTGACATATTTCCCCATGGTGCAGTGCAGCTAAGAGAAGAACAGACCAACCGCACCTTTCAGGTCAACAGGCACCAAGTCAAACCTTTCCTCGAAGGTCCAGCACCAGCAGGAGAAAATACAGAGAGCATCTCCTTGACGGAGCCAACTCCACCAGATGGCAGTGCCTAGGCCGACTTGGCCAACCCCAACCTTTTCACATTGAGGACAATGCCGAAACTAAGTGTGGGGGGGGCTCTGTCCATTTGGGTTTTGTCCTTTGTCATATCTGCTCTTCTCTTCTCTAACTTTTCCATTTCGTTTCTTATATATCTGACATACTATTTTAAGTCTCATTAGTATTTTTTCTGCTTAAGTTTGTGTTTAATAAAAGAGTCCCACTGTCGAGTCTGCCACAGCTGGAATGACCTCATCCTAGCAGAGTTACGTGTCCAAAAGAAGAGAGGAAATTCCTTGCTGAGTCCGAGAGCCTGACGAGCTAGTAGAAGGAATCTCTCCATTCCTGAGCAAAAGCTGCTATGCCTGAAGGGAACCAAACCTCTGGGTCCCAAGTGCTAAATAGCGAAAATGGGAAGAGGGAATCTTCAGAGTGAGGGAACAGAATCAGCCAGCGTGAGAATTTGAGCCTTGCAACAGAGACGGCTTACACTCTGCCATCTCCCTTCTTTCTGAGTGATTTTTGCAAGCATGTTAATTGTGTGTGCTGAATTTTGCCTTAACTCTCTGGATACAACTGTTTTACACATGCAGGAATGAAATGATCTAGGCCATATTTCTTATGAGCCCAGAGCCAAATAAGCTGTCCAAAAACAAGCTGACCCTTGTCACCCCCCTTTGAGCCTAAATTGACCACTTTTCTTGCAGCTCACTACAAGCCGAGACCAGAAAAACCATTCTTACCTCACCCTCGAGAAGCCGAGGAGCCGTGGAATCGTCTTGGGAGTGAGTTAGAATCAAGTATAGGAAGTCTAGGGAGCTGAAGTCGATCAAAAAGCAGCTGAAGGTTCAGAAGAAGAAGAAAAGAAAGAGAGAAGAAAATGGAGTGAAAGAAAAGAAAAGAAAGTACATAAAAACAGAAAACAGGCAGCTAGAATGAATGAGCTGAAATAAACAAGATCAGCAAGCTGCATGAGTAAAAGTAAGAAAGAATGAAAAACGGCGAGTAAATAAAGATCAAAGGAGACCACAGCAACCGGGACCGCCCTCATACTGGTTACGCTCACTCCCCATTGCTCCTCTCCTCCCCGTGGGTCCTGAAGCTAGTTTTCTTACATCTATTCGACCCATAACCTCAACCTTGCTACAAGCCAGAAAAGTCCTAGTGATCATAACTGCTGTGTTTTGCAGGTGTAAGAGGAGAGCTCTGTCAAGATATGGTGACACCAATCCCATGCAATGCTGAGTGTAAACACAGCCCAGACACTTGAGAGAAGCAAGAAAATTGAGCACATGAGTAAAAGTTCTATCACTCTGGGGGCACCCCTTCACAATTGGAAACCATGAAGGCCCCTGAGAACCAAAGGAAGTAGCTCCCCGACTGCATGAGCGCTTTGAACCGGGATGAAGAGAGGCCGACTCTGTAGAGTCAGCTTAAGAAAATCAAACAGGAAATTCTCTCACTAAAGTCACCCTTAATTGAGTCATATGTTTTGCCCAAGAGTGCAAAAGGCTAAGTGTGGGGGTTTGATGGGTCATAAAATGCACATCTTAAGTGGACCTAAGAAGGGCACCGTTGAACAACTCACGAGCTTAAAAGATGACTGTTAGCTAAGATCCATATTAATGGCCTAAACTTGAAGTAAAACACAATCTATGCTTAATCAAGGTTTTTAGCTAACTATCTCTTCATTGTAGGTTCAGCTAAACTTAGCCCGCCATCAGAAGCCCAAGGCCGAGACCCTCTCGGCAAGGCCGAGACTTGACCCATGCAGGGAGCCTAGTCAGATAGATCCAGGTGGGACTCCATGTCAGCAATCAGAACCACCTTGGGTCCAGCTCATCTTCACGTCACTACCTGGAGTAACTTGCAACGCAAGTCACAGCAAGGGCAGAATAGGAATTGTACATGTAATTACTGTTAGCATCGTTAGCTGTGCCCACTCATGTATAAATAGATAGAACTCTGAACGAATAGGGGCTTTTGGCATTCAGACTTTTTCCGCGTCCATAGTTCCGAACTCCCTCGTTCTCTCCTCCTCCGCTCACGGTGGTACACAGTGTTGTTAATGGCGTTTCTCTCGATCGAGGAAATGCAGGCTGAGAACTGAGAGGCCGAAGGTTATCAGAGCAGACCGATTGGAGCACCAATGCACTCTGGTGGACCTGAACCTCAGCGTCTTGGCTAGTTGAGGTGAATCATTGCCGTCGTCCATGGCGATCGTCGTGGAAGATGGAATCATCGAATCCAGGCCCTGTGTTTGTATTTTGCTTTCAATATTACAAGCATTTTCTGAATTCTGAACTCCATTGCATTCCTGAAATCTAAGTTCAATTACTGTGTTGCGATTGCACCTGGTAACGGAACAATGCTAAACTAAGCCGATTGGAACTGGTTTAGCTAATTCAGTAGGTAATCACTTAACGATTGTTGATTGAGAATCTAAAATCAGCTTGAACTTAATCTCTGCCAACTGATGAGGTGGCGATTGTGTAATTCCTCGATATGGTAAGGGACGAACCTTTGGCGATTGCCATAAGAACACTAGAGGCTGATGAGGATTGTAATTGGAATGACTGAACTAGAAAGAACTTGATTATTGGAACTAAACATGAACACAGTAATAGTAATAGCGTTAGGAGTAGCGTAACTGCATTTTGATTATAGTAAACTTCTGTTTCGATTCCAATTGTGTTTCAACCCCCTTTGTTTACTACTTTCTAAGTCTGAGACAGAGACAATTCATCTCTGTAGCGTTTGTCTGCACTTGACCGAGACCAAGCCGGATCGTCTCTGTTGAGATCGACTCGGTTCGGCCCCTGTTGAGAGCAACTCGGCCATTGCCGAGACGAGTCAGTACTTTACATCTCAGATTCTACTCCACTTCACTTTACACCAATTCACAACTGAACATACTGTGTCCTTGAGAAGAATGACCTAGGGTTAGCTATACTATAGTTAGCTTTAGTTATTTGATAAGAGTGTAAAACGACTGAAAAATACGCATCATCAGGGAGGGGTGACAGGGTTGTCCTCATGTATGCAATTTTTTGAAGAGTATATCATCCAATGCCTTTAAGGATAATTTGGGTGTCTCTATGGGCTTCTTCTAGCTAGCTTTTCTTAAGGGGTCGCTTCTACTCCCTATGTTGATGGCTTGCCCCCCAGTATTGCATTTTCTCTTAGACTGCTCTTTTCAAGTTTTCAGTCTCAGTGAACTTTTATTTGATCTTTTGGACTCTAACTTTTGCCTAGGTTTTTATTTTGAGGTTTCAACCTAGCAAGCCGCTTTCTCTTTTCCCTTTTCTTTTTTTTATGCTGACTTTTGTGTAGACCGTTTCTTTTGAGTTTTTAGTCTAGCAAGTCACTTTTTTTCCTTTTTCTCTTTTCTTTATTCCATTTTTCCTTGGGGGCATTAAGCCAATGGGAGTTTTAAGCATAGTGAAGTTTGATGTGGCATACCATCTTTCCTTCTTGGTTTGGAGGTCAAGTAGCCAAGCTAGATGCTTGAGGCTTTATGATTACCCTTATTATCCTTGCCGGTTTGATCGATGGAATATTCAAAATTTGAACATGAGATATTAGCATCAAGGATGGATTTTTATTGGTATTTTTAACTTGGTTTAAGTGCGGGAATGGAATCGTGGAGAGTCAAAGTATATTTCATTAATTATTCGAAGAGAGAGCATTACAGTCAATTTGAAAAAGGATTAAAGACTACAAAACAGGGGCTCTTCTTAGGATGCAACCTAATCAGAACTCGGCTTCACAGTTTTTGTTTCCTTTCTTTTTCCTTTTACGAGTCCTAGCCAGTTCATGAAGCTAGCAGTTGGGGATTCGAAGTCACAATCAGGTTTGTTCCTTCCTCTTCCTCGCTATCATAAGATGCATTGGTATGGGGGGTTGTCGCCTTTGGCACAATCCTCCCTTTCTTCATTCCTACTTCCGCCCTTTCTCCAATGAGGAGTAGATCCACAAAATTTGACAACACGTTCCCTACCATTTTCTCGAAGAATGGTGGGTGAAGCATGTCGACAAATATTGTTACCATTTCCTTGTCGGATAGAGGAGGCTGGATGCGGGCGGCTAGCTCCCTCCAACGTCTAGCATATTCCTTGAAGGCTTCCTTTTCTCCCTTGGTCATGTTCTGTGATTGGGATCGGGGGCCATGTCCATATTATACTTGCATTGGTTAAGGAAGTCGTTTGCCAAGCTTCTCCAGGTTGGGACATGTTCGCGCCTTAATCCCAAGTATCACCTGAGAGCTGCTCTCGTGAGGCTCTCTTGGAAGAAGTGGATTAGTAGAGTGTCATCATGAGTGTGTGGGGTCATCTTCCTACAGTACGTGGTGAGGTGACTTTTAGAACTTGTCGAATATTGGCAGCTCAAAATCCGGAGGAATAGTGATGCCGGGAAATAAGCATAGGTCAGCCACATCAAATCCAGTGTGCTTAAATCCCTCTAAGGCGTCCAGTCTTTCATCTAAAAGCTGTACCTTTCGAGTGAACCAGAAGTCTTCACTGGGGTGGATATGGGGTGGAACGGCTGCTTGGGCCCCACTATTTTCACAGTAAGGACCTTGATGCGAGGTTTGGTTTGAGGTGACCTGATGGGGGTGGCTCGAGGTTGCTCTAATTCCCCCCGGTTTGACGCTGACTCTACCATTTCTAGGATCTGGCCAATTTGTGCTCTTAATTGTCTAACATCATTTTTTAGTGCTTCTTGTTGTTTTGCTAGATCCCTTATGGCTGTCTTCATCCGTTTTGCCTTGGGAAGCGCCCCATAATGGTTTTTCGAAACTTGATCCTTGCCTTGTTATTGGTCTTGGTGAGCTAGTCGGGTGGAGAATGGAATGCAAACGTGATGAAATACAACACCTAATCTTAAATGCATGGTGGAGATGGATGTAGAATATGATGCATGTTATTTTTCTGCTTTTTTTTTTACAAGGTTAAAATTGAAGTGAAAATGGGATGAGCCATCTATGGAAATGCCGTGGGGGGTAGAAAAAATTGGGGAGATGGAAGAGAGCCAACTTAAATAAGAGGATGGCATGGGACCGGATGCGACTTGGAATCGACGCTAGGGTAGGGTTGAAGTTGGATAAATGGGAACGGCGTAGAGTCGGACTCGGATTGGAATCGACACAGGGGCCAAGATGAAATTGGTTAAATGGGGACGACACGGAGACGAGCTCGGATCGGCATAGGGTGTATTGGCTAACCCAGGTTCAAGTGTACTAGCCGACTTAGGCTCGAGTGTACTGGCCGACTCAGGCTTGGGTTTACTGGCAGACTTAGGCTCGGGTTTACAGATTGACTCAGGTTGGGGTTTATGGGTCGACGCAAGCTGAGGTTTACTTGGCCAGCTCGGACTAAGGTTTACTTGGCCGGCTCGGACTAGGGTTTGCTTGGTCAGCTCGGACTAGGGTTTGCTTGGCTGGCTCGGACTAGGGTTTGCTTGGCCGGCTCGGACTAGGGTTTGCTTGGCCAGCTCGGACTAGGGTTTTCCTCGGACTAGGGGCTTGGGGCTTGGGGGTTTCCTTGGCCGACTCGGACTAGGAGGGTTTCCTTGGCCGACTCGGACTAGGGTTTCTTGGCTGGCTCGGACTAGGTTTTCTTGGGTAGGCTCGGACTAGGGTTTTCTTTGGCTCGGGACTAGGGTTTCCTTGGCCGGCTTCGGACTAGGGTTTCCTTTAGGCTCGGGACTAGGGTTTACTTGGCCGGCTCGGACTAAGGTTTGCTTGGCTGGCTCGAACTAGGGTTTACTTAGCTGGCTCGGACTAGGGTTTAGTTGGCTGGCTCGGACTAGGGTTTAGTTGGCCGGCTCGGACTAAGTTTTGCTTGGCCGGCTCGGACTAAGGTTTGCTTGCCCAGCTCGAACTAAGGTTTGCTTCACAGACTCGGGTTAAGGTTTGCTTCGTAGACTCGGGTTAAGGTTTGCTTGGTAGACTCGGGTTAAGGTTTGTTTGGTAGACTCGGGTTAAGGTTTACTTGGTATACTTGGGTTAAGGTTTACTTGGTATACTCGGGTTAAGGTTTACTTGGTAGACTCGGGTTAAGGTTTACTTGGTAGACTCGGGTTAAGGAGTTTACTTGGTAGACTCGGGTTAAGGAGTTTACTTGGTAGACTCGGGTTAAGGAGTGTACTTGGTAGACTCGGGTTAAGGTTTACTTGGTATACTCGGGTGAAGGTTTACTTGGTAGACTCGGGTTAACGTTTACTTGGTAGACTCGGGTTAAGGTTTACTTGGTAGACTCGGGTTAAGGTTTACTTGGTAGACTCGGGTTAAGGTTTACTATGTAGACTCGGGTTAAGGTTTACTTGGTAGACTCTGGTTAAGGAGTTTATTAGACAGACTTGGTTTAAGGAGTTTGTTGGACAGACTCGATTTAAGGATTGACTCGGCTTAGGTAGCTTGTTGGACAGACTTAGTTTAAGGGGTTTATTGGACAGACTCGGTTTATATTCATTCTCTCGCTCTCGTTTCTCTCCATTCCACGGTGGTGCACGGTGCTGCTTTGGCACTTCTCTCGATCAAGGAAGTGCAAGTGTGAGACTGGGAAGCCGAAGTCTGTCAGAGGGGACCGATCAGATTACTGACGCACTCTGGTGGAGCTGATCCTCAACGCTCAGGCTAACGGGGGTGAACCACCACTATCAACCATGGCGATCGTTGTGGGAAATGGAACCACCTGAACCCAAACCACTGTATTTGTACTCTATTTCTGTTAAATCAATTTCATTCTGCATTTCTTATCTCCATTCTCTTCCTCTCCTTTAATTCATGATTTAATTCGTGATTGCAATTGAATTGTGAACAATGTTAAGCTAAGCCGATTGGAACTGGTTTAACGAATTTAGTAGGTAATCATTTAACGATTGTTAATCGAGAACTTAAAATCAGCTCTGAACTTAATCCCTACCAACTGATGAGGTAGCGATTGCATAAATCCTCGGTATGGTAATGGACGAACCTTTGGCGATTGCCATAAGACTCCCCAAGGTTGATATGAACTGAGAACTGGAGTGTGGAACCCGGACTGAACTTGGATTAATAGGACTGAACACGAACACAGTTAAATAATAATAATAATAGATAACTAGTAGCAGTAGTATAAGTTTACTGCATTCATACTCTTAGTTTAATTTCTACTTTGCTTACATTCAAAATCCCTCCTGTTTACTGCTTTCTAGTATGAGACAGAGATTGTCCATCTTTGTAGCGTCTGTCTGCACTCAGCCAAGACCAAGCCGGATTGTCTCTTCCGAGATCATCTCGGCTCAGTCCCTACCGAGAGCTACTCGGCCAGTGCCGAGGAGAATCAGTTAATACTTTACATCTTAGATTCGACATCATTTTACTTCACACAAATCAAAACTGAGCACACTGTGTCCTTGAGAAGAATGACCTAGGGTTGACTATGCTATAATTAGCTTTAGTTATTTGATAAGCACGTTGAAACGACTAAAAACAACCATTATCAAATTGGCACCGTTGCCGGGGACACAAGTTCTTTTGTGTAGATATGGAAACGCAACCATATATTGAAAAACATGTTATTGATATAGGGTTTGATACATGAAATGGATGAGAATAACTCAGCCTCCTACGCCGGTAGAGACCTTGGCAGAGACTGCGGTGGTTCACCGGAATTGGTCCAAGCCTTGAGGGTTCCTTCTACCATATTGTGCTGGCTATATTGGTCGATCACCTCTAATAGCCTCTGCCTCAAATTCAGAACCTGCACCCCCTCAACCGATTGGACGCCATACTGAGGAATCGTGAACCACCAAGCAACAATGGAACAAAATGAAGAAGATGAACAGAATGCAAGAATTAGAGTGAGTGTGCATTTGTATTAACCCCCTCAATTGTACCCTATGTTCTCCTTTTATACATTTCCCCAACTGATAACCTCCTGCAGCTATCACGATCTTCCTTTAACCTTCTTTGTGTGCCATGTGTCAGAGATTGCTGGAGCTGGTCTAAGTTTCAAAATAGATCCTACTCTTGAGGTTCCAAGTCGGCTGACTGTGCTGAGCCAGTGTTGGCTGATTAGGAGTCAAGCTCGGACTTAGGTTTGGATTGACCGAGACTTCTACTACAAATTGCACAATGAACTGAATCTTAGCTAATATGAGTTTCTAGTCACAAAACATGTTCTATTACGCCCATCTTAAGACCTTGTATAGTGGATAAAATATGACTTATCAACAACTTTTGGCCTCAGTTCTTGACCTACACCTCGTCAATCGAGAGAGATGCTGCTAAACATCATGCATCGTTATTTATGGTGGATGCGGGAATGAAATAATGGAGTGTTGATGAATATGGAATTAGGTCTGAATTCCAGCCCCTTAAAATGTGCACAAGGACCGTATATATACAAGAGCGGATTCCTTGTGTTGCACACTAACCCTAAATAACTTCCCTAACAGAATTACAAATCTTGGATTACCTATTCTACCCTTCAAATGATCTTCCTTGCTCTGAAGTTTCTCCAAGAGTGACGTGGCAACTGAGTTGAATACAGTTGATGTGGCACTGCACTTAGGATGCCAATTGATTGGGTGCTTTACTCTTCTTTGGGTTGCTGGACTGTAGAGTCGACCAGTTCGGGACGAAGTCGGTCTGGCTGGGATGGCTTCTCCTGGACTAGGACTCTCCTTGATGGGTCGAGATGTCCTTTACTTGGCCTGTAAAAAAAATCCAATCTTTTATTAGCTAAGATCCTCAAATTAGCATAGATTTATACTTTCCCTATTTCTAGGTCCATAATCTGAATCTTATCTAAGACACAATTCTTAAGTACCAAATAATCTCAAAAGAACCCATCTTAAGTCCTTGTGAGGTGTATACAAATGACTTATTAGGCATCAAGAACTACAACCATCAGGAAAGAAATCTGTGGGATAAGGCAACATTTTGGTGAAACTGTACATGAATACTGGGAAAGATTCAACAAGTTATGTGCCACATGTTTGCATCATCAAATGAGTGAACAATTGCTGATTCAGTATTTCTATGAAGGTTTGACGATGATGGACCGAAGTATGATTGACACTGTTAGTGGAGGAGCACTAATGGATAAGATTCCAACAGCAACAAGGCACCTAATCTCCAATATGGAAAGCAATACACTATAGTTTGGGATCAGAGGAGTCGGCCAACCTTAGATGGTCAATGAAATCGGTGCAGTTGACAACCTGAGACTGGAGAATCAACTAACCGAGTTGACATCACTGGTACGGCAACTTGCTATTGGATTGCACCAACCATGCATAACAGCTAGAGTATGTGGTATATGTACTTCTCTGGAGCACCCCATTGACATGTGTTCCACATTACAAGAGACTGAGTTGAACCATCCGGAGAGCGTTGGAGTAATAGGTGGTTATCAGTACGGGAAGCAGCCGTATCAGAGTCTGCAGTTTGATAATCAATATGGAAAGCAACCATTTCGGCCAGGGATAAGTGATTCGGATCCGCCCTGAATGCACCTCAAGGTCAAAGTGGTTATCGACAGCCGAGTCTGCAATACCAAGTACCACCGTTCCAACAACAGCAACAATAGAGAATGCCACCTCAAGGCAACTCACCATCTCTGGAGGACCTAATGAAGCAGTTAGCAATGAGCAATCTAGAGTTCTAGCAAAATATAAACTCCAGAAATATGCAATTCTAGCAAAATATGAGTGCCACCATCCAAGACCTCAAGACTCAAATAGGATAGCTAGCAAACATTGTGAGCCATTTACAGTCAGTCAGGTCCAGCAACTTACCCTTACAAATGGTCCTGAATCTGAGGGGAACGTGAGCAGAGTAACTCTAAGAAGTGGTGGAGAATTACCACCTCGCAACAAGAGTCGAGACCAACTGATACCGACTTTGAGCTAGATGCCAACTCACATGTACTTCACCAAGAGAAGTCTGTTCCAGTGCCATTTCCAACCCGAACTCCTTCAACGAGGAAACCCGAATCTGATGAAGAGTTGTTGAAGATGTTCTGGAAAGTGAAAATTAACATTCTAGTCCTAGATGCCATAAAGCAAATCCCTAAGTATGCAAAATTCCTTAAGGAGTTGTGTGTGCACAAGAGGAAGAAATGAAAGGAGGGGTAGAATTGGGAGGCATAGTGTCGGCGTTTACCAGAAATGATGAATTCATTGCCGGAGCACAACAACCATTGCCAAAGAAGTGCCTAGACCCCGGAATGTTCTCTATCCCATGCACCATTGGCGTTTGTACCTTTGTCAATGCCATGTTAGACTTAGGAGCTTCAATTAATGTCATGCCAACATCGATCTACAAATCCTTGAATTTTGGTGATTTGGAACCCATTGGGATGATAATAAAAGCTAGCAAACAGAAGTGTTGTTCAACCCCTAGGCATTCTCGAAAATGTATTGGTCCAAGTAAATGAGCTAATTTTCCCAGCCAACTTCTATGTGCTGGATATGGAGGACGAGACATCAGGGAAGGGATCCACCTTAATCTTGGGGTGACTGTTCCTAATGACTTCCAGAACAAAGATTGATATGCATGCTAGAACGCTCTTAATGGAATTTAGTGACACCTTAGTGTAGTTCAATATTTTTGAAGTTGTGAAGCACCCCATCGAGGACCATTCACTTTTTAGCATAGATCTAATTGATGAACTAGTTAAGGAGCACTTTCAACTAGACACTGATAGTGATGATATTTCAAATTTTGTTCGAGATACTGATATATTTGACTATTTAGGGTCCATAACAGATGAGGCCGATGATGATGAATTAGGTGAAGTACACAATCTTCCCAACTCCGAGGATGATATCACTGACCTTGCCGACTTGAGTTAGGAAGCCAAATTGCTTGACTTATTAGACCAAGTGTGCAAGTATGAAGACCTGGAGTGTTCAAATAATGAAGAAGTCCAAGTTGCCGAGACCAAAAAGCAATTAGCAGCAAAAGTGGCAGCAATGTTCACCACCAAGTATGAGTCAGCCAACAGAGACCGAGAGCAAAAGAAGGTTGAAGCCGACTCAGTTAGAAAGACAAGCGCCATGTTCGGCTTGATTATACATGCAATAGCTGAAAGAAACTCGGGCAGAAAAGACCGGAAGCAAGCAAAGTTGAGTCCTTTTCGGATAGCAAAGTTTGAAACCTAGTTCCAGCCGGATTCGATTCCAATACAAAGAAGAGTGCCGAGTCCAACTCCAACCTGACATGAGTCGGATCTAACTCGGCCAATACGAGTTGACCACAAAAGCAGAGGGCCGAGATCATGTCGGCACACCTGGTGCCGAATCCAATTCAAGTCGACCAGTCGGATACGAAACCAACTAATGATACCTCTTCATCTCCGCCACCACCTACAAAGCTCAAGCCATTGTCGAGTCATTTGAAATATGCCTACCTGGACGCTGAGCACAACTCTTGATCATCATTGCTAACAATCTCCACCGGGAGCAGGAGGAAAAATTGCTATATGTCCTAAGGCAGCATAAGAAGGCAATTGGGTGGAAACTATCTAACCTTCCAGGCATAAACCCCTCCATCTACATGCATAGAACTTTATTGGAGGAGGAAGCCCGACCCATAAGGAAACAACAAAGGAGACTGAATTCGACCATCCTAGACGTGGTTAAGAAAGAAGAGACAAAACTACTTGCCTCTAGGATTATCTATCCCATCTCAGACAGCCAGTGGGTTAGTCTTGTGCAAGTAGTACCCAAGAAGTTTGGGATGATCGTCATGAAAAACCAGCATGATGAACTGGTACCTATGCGGATTCAAAATAGCTGGCGAGTCTGTATCGACTATAGAAAATTAAACCAAGCGACTTGCAAGGACCATTTTCCTTTGCCTTTCATAGATCAAGTCCTAGAAAAACTAGTAGGAAAATCCCATTATTGCATTCTAGATGGATTCTCTGGATACATGTAAATCCATATTGCACCTTGATGAGTCATAAAATGTACATCTTAAGTGGACCTAAGAAGGGCACCATTGAGCAACTCACGAGCTTAAAAGATGACTGTTAGCTAAGATCCAGATTAATGGCCTAAACTTGAGTAAAACACAATCTGTGCTTAATCAAGGTTTTTAGCTAACTATCTCTTCATTGCAGGTTCAGCCAAACTCAGCCGCCATCAGAAGCCCAGGCCGAGACTCAACCCATGCAGGGAGCCCAGTCAGGTAGATCCAGGTGGAACGCCTCATCAGCAATCAGAGCCACCTTGGGTCCAGCTTAGCTCCACGTCACTACCTGGAGTAGCTTGCAACGCAAGTCACAATAAGGGTAGAATAGGAATTGTACATGTAATTTTGTTAGCATCGTTAGCTGTGCCCACTCATGTATAAATAGAGAGAACTCTGAATGAATAGGGGCTTTTGGCATTCAAACTTTCCCGCGTGCATAAAC
Organism: Mucuna pruriens; assembly: GCA_025330945.1. Lineage (NCBI taxonomy): Eukaryota > Viridiplantae > Streptophyta > Magnoliopsida > Fabales > Fabaceae > Mucuna > Mucuna pruriens. The sequence goes on from JAENHJ010000108.1 coordinate 1,406,841, forward strand.
CCGAACTCTCTCGTTCTCTTCTCCTCCGCTCATGGTGGTACTCGGTGCTGTTAATGGCGTTTCTCTCGATTGAGGGAATGCAGGCTAAGAACTGAGAGGCCGAAGGTTATCAGAGGAGATCGATTGGAGCACCAACGCACTCTGGTGGACCTGAACCTCAGCGTCTTAGCTAGTTGAGGTGAATCATCGCCGTCGTCCATGGCGATCGTCGTGGAAGATGGAATCATCGAATCCAGGCCCTGTGTTTGTATTTTGCTTTCAATATTATGAGCATTTTCTGAATTCTGCACTCCATTGCATTCTTGAAATTTAAGTTCAATTACTGTGTTGCGATTGCACCTGGTAATGGAACAATGTTAAACTAAGCCGATTGGAACTGGTTTAGCTAATTCAGTAGGTAATCACTTAACGATTGTTGATTGAGAATCTAAAATCAGTTTGAACTTAATCTCTGCCAACTGATGAGGTGGCGATTGTGTAAATCCTCGGTATGGTAAGGGACGGACCTTTGGCGATTGCCATAAGAACACTGGAGGCTGATGAGGACTGTAATTGGAGTGATTGAACCAGAAAGGCCGTGATTATTGGAACTAAACATGAACACAGTAATAGCAATAACATTAGGAGTAGCGTAATTGCATTTGATTATAGTTAAGCTCTGTTTTGATTCCAATTGCATTCCAACCCCCCTTGTTTACCGCTTTCTAAGTCCGAGACAAAGATAGTCCACCTCTGTAGCGTCTGTCTGCACTCAGCTGAGACCAAGCCGGATTCTCTCTATTGGGATCATCTCGGTTCAGTCTCTATTGAGAGCAACTCGGCCATTCGAGATGAGTCGGTATTTTACACTTAGATTCTACTTCCGTTTGCTTCACACCAATTCACAACTGAGCACACTGTGTCCTTGAGAAGAATGACCTAGGGTTAGCTATACTATAGTTAGCTTTAGTTATTTGATAAGCGCATAAAACGACTATAAAAACGCCCATCATCAAATTGGCGCCGTTGCCAAGGACACAAGTTCTTTTGTGTTTCGATGTGCCAAGTAAACCGAGTTGAATCCGAGTTGTAAGAAGTTTTGTTTAGAGTTGTTGAGTTTGAATCTGTCAATAAATCTCTACGTGAATTCACTGACAAAATAAAAACAAATATATAAAAATTCTTAATTCTGCATTGCATACATTAAATTTTCTAACTCTGCATTGCACTCAATTCAGCATTACATAATGACCACATTCTACTTCAGTAATCGTTGTTTTAGTTACTTTAAATCCAACATGATGCATGACTAGGAGTAGCACTGACCCACTGTATACTTTTGATCCAGAAATAGAACTAACTTTACGAAGACTGCGAAAAATTAGAAATATCACAGTAAATAATAGTAGTAGTGTGAATTCTGCTATTAACTCTGACCAGTTTTGTACTGACCATTTTATTGCGAGTACTAACAATTTCACAGAGCCAGGGCTGATGGAACACCAAGACAGGACGTTGAAAGAGCTAGCCACTCCGGATGTGGTGTACCAACCATGGTGTATCCAAGTATCCTGGCCGGGAGCCGGCTCGTACATATGAATTGAAGTCTGGTTTGATACACTTGTTGCCTAAATTTCATGGTCTTGCAGGAGAAGACCCCCACAAGCATCTCAAAGAATTTCATGTGGTTTGTTCCACGATGAGGCCGCAGGGAATCCTAGAAGATTACATCAAGATGAAGGCATTTCCATTCTCCTTGGATGGAGCTGCAAAGGACTGGTTATATCTGCAGCCAGCACTCTTCAACACCTGGGGAGATATGAAACAGACCTTCCTAGAAAAATTCTTTCCAGCCTCTAGGACTGCGACCATCAGGAAGGAAATATGTGGGATAAGGCAGCATACAGGAGAGACTCTGCACGAATATTGGGAGCGCTTCAACAAGCTTTGTGCCACCTGTCCCCATCATCAGATCAGCGAACAGTTGCTGATCCAGTACTTTTACGAAGGACTATCAATGATGGACAGGAGCATGATTGATGCTGCCAGTGGAGGAGCATTAATGGACAAAACACCAGTAGCAGCAAGGCATTTGATCTCGAACATGGCGAGCAACACTCAACAATTTTGGATCAGAGGACCGAATCTATCTTGACCAGTGAACGAAATCGGTGCAGCCTCCAACCAAAGGATGGAGAACCAGTTAACCGAACTGACATCTCTGGTGAGACAACTGGCTGTTAGTCAACATCACCCAGCCATGGCAGCAAAGGTCTGTGGCATATGTACTTCAATGGAGCATCCAACTGATCTGTGCCCCACTCTCCAAGAGACCGAGTCTGGCTAAACAGAAAGTGTTGGAGCCGTAGGAGGATTCCAGTACGGGAAGCAGCCATACCAGAACCGGCAGTTCGATAATCAACCATATGGGAGACAACCATTTTGGCCCAGCTCACAACAAGGACCATATGCAGCTCAAAGAGCCGGATCCATGCCGAATGCACCCTATGGAGTATCTGGTTACCAGCAGCCGAGTCTGCAATACCCAACACCATCCTTCCCACCACAACAACAGAGAACTCCTACTCAAAACAACTCTCCATCACTAGAATATTTAATGAAGCAACTGGCAACAAGCAACCTAGAATTCCAACAGTCAGTAAGTTCTAGCAACCTACAATTCCAACAGAATATGACCGCCACCATCCAGGATCTCAAGATGCAAATAGGACAGCTAGCAAATACTGTGAGCGAGTTACAGTCAGCCGGCTCAAGCAGCCTTCCCTCCCAACCCATTCTGAATCCGAGAGGGAACGCCAATGCAGTAATACTCAGAAGCGGCAAAGAATTACCTCAGCCTACACAACATCAGGTATTGCAGCCAACTGAAGCCGACTCTGAAACAATAGCCGACTCACCGTCTCACCCACAGACAACTGTCCCATTGCCATTTGCATCCGGGACCGTCTCGGCATGAAAACAAGATTCTGATGACGAGCTGCTGAAGATGTTCCGGAAGGTGGAAATCAACATTCCACTTCTCAACGCGGTCAAGCAAATTCCGAAGTACGCGAAATTCCTTAAGGAATTGTGCGTACACAAAAGAAGAAAGCTGAAGGGGAATCGAGAACTTGGAGGTGTGGTCTCAAGCTTAACGAGGAACAGTCCCACTACAGGGATTTCACAGGTCTTACCAAAGAAGTGCCGAGACCCTGGTATCTTCTCGGTCCCATGCGCTATCGGTGATTGCACATTTGCTGATGCTATGCTGGACTTGGGAGCGTCAATCAACGTCATGCCCGCATCAACTTATAGGTCCCTCAATTTCGGAGATCTAGAACCCACAGGGATGACCATTCAGCTTGCTAACAGAAGCATCATGCAACCCCTGGGAGTTCTCGAAGATGTCCTCGTCCAGGTGAATGAACTAATATTTCCAGCTGATTTTTATGTGCTTGACATGGAGGACGAAGCATTCGAAAAAGGATCAACATTGATACTGGGGAGGCCATTTCTAATGACGGCAAGGACGAAGATCGACGTACATGCCGGAACACTCTCTATGGAATTCGGTGATACGTTGGTGCAGTTCAACATTTTTGAAGCCATGAAGCACCCCACCGAAGATCACTCTCTCTTTGGCATAGACATAATGGAACAGTTGGTGGAGGAATACTTCCAACTAGCCAGTTGCAGTGAGGGAATGGAAGATCTTGCTAGAACTGCCGAAGCCAGTAGCTGCTCAAAGGCTGATCATGATGAAGCACTAGAGCCCCCAGACTTTGAGGATGATCACAGTGACATCAGCAACTTAGCATTTGAAAAAGAACTAACCAGGTTAATAAACCAAGTCTACTACCTTAACCCCTCAGAGAGTGAGAATAGTGCAGAGATAAAAGTTGCCGAGACTACGAAGCCTCTACTTGCACAATTGGCAACCATATTCACGGCTGAAATGAAGTCGGCTAAAGAAGACCAAGTCAACACAAGGTCAAAAGTCAACTCGGCCGAAGAGTTAACCACGCAAACCGACACACTTGCCGAATCCATCTCGGCCAGTAAGGACCAGACTCAATCCAAGCTCATTGTTCTGCCCAGATCCGTGGCCGAAACTGCACAAGCAGTCAGAGCCGACCTCAATCCACCAAGAACCGAAACCATCCTTCCGCGTCGGTCGACGTAGCACAAGGCCGAGATTATGACGGCAATCCTAATGCCGAGTCTAGAACAAGCCGGCCAGACGGATCCAAGAGCTGGAACTCAGGATTCTCCAATTCCATCTCCACCACCCACAGAGCTGAAACCATTGCCTAGCCACCTGAAATATGCCTTTTTGGACAATGAACAGCAGCTCCCGGTCATCATTGCAAGCAACCTCCTCTCGGAGCAAGAAGACAAGCTGCTGGAAGTCCTTAAGCAACACAAACAGGCAATTGGGTTCTGACCTTCCACGTATTAACCCCTCCATATGCATGCACAGAATATTAATGGAGGAGGGCATTAAGCCCATTAGGCAACAGCAACGAAGGCTGAATCCTACCATTCTAGATGTGGTCAAGAAAGAAGTCACGAAACTGCTTGCTGCAGGCATCATCTACTCTATCTCAGACAGCCAATGGGTGAGCCCTGTGCAGGTAGTACCAAAGAAATCTGGAATAACCGTCATGAAAAACCAACAAGATGAGTTGGTATCTACAAGGATTCAGAACAGCTGGCGGGTGTGTATAGATTACAGAAGGCTGAATCAGGCAACCCGCAAGGATCACTTCCCTTTGCCTTTTATTGACCAAATGTTAGAGAAAATAGCAGGGAAGTCCCATTACTGTTTTCTGGATGGATTTTCAGGATACATGCAAATACACATAGCACCGGAGGATCAACATAAGACCACCTTCACATGCCCGTTTGGCACTTTTGCGTACACGCGCATGCCATTCGGCCTGTGCAACGCTCCGAGCACATTTCAACGTTGCATGATGAGCATCTTCTTGGATTTGCTACATGACTGCATGGAGGTGTTTATGGATGACTTCACGGTGTATGCAGAATCATTTGACGCATGCCTGAACAACCTGTCCAAGGTGTTGAAGAGATGCATTGATACGAACCTGGTTCTTAACTTCGAAAAATGCCATTTCATGGTGACCGAAGGAATAGTGTTGGGACACCTAGTCTCCAACAGAGGCATTGAAGTGGACAAGGCGAAAATAGACATAATCACCTCCGTTCCAAACCCCGCTTCTGTGCGGGAAGTTCGCTCATTTTTGGGACATGCAGGTTTTTATAGAAAGTTCATCAAGGACTTCAGCAAAATAGCTCTGCCTCTATCCCAACTTCTACAGAAGGATGCGGATTTCAACTTTGACCAGTCCTGCATTGAGGCATTTCAGGAGCTGAAGAATAAACTCACATCTACACCTATCCTGCAAGCACCAGACTGGGCCCTGCCATTTGAGCTCATGTGCGACGCATCCAATTCGGCACTAGGAGCTGTTCTCGGCCAGAGCGCGTGAGTCGGCCAACCAGTCCATGCTATTGCGTATGCATCTAGAACCATGGACTCGGCCCAGCAAAATTACACGACGACTGAGAAGGAACTTCTGGCAATTGTGTTTGCCTTGGATAAGTTTCGCTCCTACCTTCTCGGTTCTGAGATAGTCGTGTTCTCCGATCACTCGGCTCTAAAGTACTTACTGAAGAAGCTGGATGCCAAGCCGAGATTGATCCGGTGGATGCTTCTTCTCCAAGAATTCGACCTGGATATCAGAGATAAGAAAGGTGCTGAGAATTCTGTAGCGGACCACCTCAGCAGGATTGAAAGAGAAAGCAAACAATTGCCTATCCGAGACGAGTTCCCTGACGAGCAACTCCTGCACCTCAAGACGGCCACACCATGGTTTGCAGATATTTGTAATTTCGTGGCAACATCTCAATTTCCACCTGAGGAATCTTGAACGTACAAAGAGAAAATCAGAAGTGATGCTAAGTACTACGTATGGGATGACCCCTATCTATGGAGATTATGCAGTGATAAGATCATCCGCAGGTGCATTCCTGATGTCGAGATCAAGTCGGTCCTCCACTTCTGCCATTCGGCCTCTGGAGGAGGCCACTACGGCTCATCTCAGACTGCCAGGAAGGTGCTTGATTGCGGCCTCTATTGGCCTTCTATTTTCCGAGACGCTCATCAATTCTTCTCCACCTGCGATAGATGTCAAAAGCAGGGATGGCCTTGAACCAAAGACATGAAATGCCCCAGCAACCCATCCTGTTTTGTGAAGTCTTTGACGTTTGGGGTATCGATTTTATGGGGCCATTCCCAATCTCCAATGGCTATTCATACATCCTACTTGCCGTCGATTATGTATCAAGATGGGTAGAAGCCATTCCCACCAGAACCAATGATGCCAAGGTAGTAGTGGACTTTCTTAAGTCTAGTATTTTTTGCAGGTTCGGTGTTCCAAAAGCGCTCATCAGTGACCAGGGGAGTCACTTCTGCAACAGAGTGATGGCCTCCCTTCTTCACAAATTTGGGGTGGCACAGAGGATAGCCACAGCATACCACCCCAGACGAATGAGCAAGCCAAAGTGTTTAACAGGGAAATCAAGCATACACTGCAAAAGATGACAAATCCCAGCAGGAAGGACTGGAGTAGACTCCTTGAGGATGCTCTATGGGCACATAGGACCGCATACCGAACACCGCTAGGGATGTCTACCTATCGAATTGTGTTCGGGAAAGCCTGTCACCTCCCTGTGGAGCTCGAGCACAAAGCTTACTGGGCAGTTAAGCAATGCAACATGGCTTATGACCAAGTAGGAGAGCATAGGAAGTTCCAACTCCAACAATTAGATGAACTTCGTATGGAAGCCTATGAAAACGCCAGGATTTACAAGCAGAAATTAAAAAAGTTCCACGACCAAAATATCCTGAGGAAAGATCTCCATATTGGCCAAAAAGTGTTGCTATTCAATTCCAGATTAAAACTCATAGCAGGTAAGTTTCGCTCCAGATGGGATGGACCTTTTGTTATTACTGACATATTTCCCCATGGTGCAGTGCAGCTAAAGGAAGAACAGACCAACCGCACCTTTCAGGTCAACGGGCATCAAGTTAAACCTTTCCTCGAAGGTCCAGCACCAACGGGAGAAAATACTGAGAGCATCTCCTTGACGGAACCGACTCCTCTTGATGGAACAGCCTAAGCCGACTCGGCCAACCTCTGATATACTATTTTAAGTCTCATTAGTAAGTTTGTGTTTAATAAAAGAGTCTGCCACAGCCGGAATGGCCTCATCCTATAAAATTACGTGTCCAAAAAGAAGAGAGGAAATTCCTGGTTGAGTCCAAGAGTCTGACGAGCCAACAGAAGGAATCTCTTCATTCCTGAGCAAAAAAACTGCCCTGCCTGAAGAGAGCCAAACCTCTGGTTCCTAAGTGGTAAGTGGCGGAAATGGGAAGAGGGAACCCTCAGAGTGAAGAAACAGAATCAGCCAGTGTGAGAATTTGAGCCTTGCAACAGAGATGGCTTACACTCTGCCACCTCCCTTCTTTCTGAGTGATTTTTGCAAGCATGTTAATTGTGTGTGCTGAATTTTGCCTTAACTCTCTAGATACAAGTGTTTTACACAGGCAGGAATGAAATGATCTAGGCCATATTTCTTATGAGCCCAGAGCCAATTAAGCTGTCCAAAAACAAGCTGACCCTTATCACCCCTTTTGAGCCTAAATTGACCACTTTTTCTTACAGCTCACTACAAGCCGAGGCCAGAAAAACCATTCTTACCTCACCCTCGAGAAGCCGAGGAGCAGTGGAATCGTCTTGGGAGTGAGCTAGAATCAAGTGTGGGGGAAGTCTAGGGAGCGAAATTCGGTCAAAAGCAGTTGAAGATTTAGAAGAAGAGAAAAAGGAGAGAAAATGCAATGAAAGAAAAGAAAAGAAAGTACATAAAAACAGAAAACAAGTAGCTGAAATAAATAAGCTGAAATAAACAAAATCAGCAAGCTGCATGAGTAGAAGAAAGAAAGAATATAAAACGGCAAGTAAATAAAGATTGAAGGAGACCACAGCAACCGGGACTGCCCTCATACTGGTTACACTCACTCCCCATTGCTCCTCTCCTCCCCGTGGGTCCTGAAGCTAGTTTTCTTACATCCATTTGATCCATAACCTCAACCGCGCTACAAGCCAGAAAAGTCCTAGTGATCATAACTGTTGTGTTTTGCAGGCGTAAGAAGAGAGCTCTATCAAGATATGGTAACACCAATTCCATGCAATGCTGAGTGTAAACACGGCCCAGACACTTGACAGAAGCGAGAGAATTGAGCACATGAGTAAAAGTTCTATCACTCTAGGGGCACTCCTTCCCAATTAGAAGCCATGAAGGCCCCTGAGAACCAAAGGAAGTAGCTCCCTGATTGCATGAGTGCCTTGAACTGGGAGGAAGGGAAGCCGACTCTTTAGAGTCAGCTTAAGGAAATCAAACAGAAAAATTTCTCACTACGGTCACCCTTAATTGAGTCATATGTTTTGCCCAGGAGTGCAAAAGGCTAAGTGTGGGGGTTTGATGAGTCATAAAATGTACATCTTAAGTGGACCTAAGAAGGGCACCATTGAGCAACTCACGAGCTTAAAAGATGACTGTTAGCTAAGATCCTGATTAATGGCCAAAACTTGAGTAAAACACAATCTGTGCTTAATCAAGGTTTTTAGCTAACTATCTCTTCATTGCAGGTCCAGCCAAACTCAGTCGCCATCAGAAGCCCAGCCCGAGAGCCTCTCGGCCAGGCCGAGACTCAACCCATGCAGGGAGCCCAGTCAGGTAGATCCAGGTGGAACGCCTCGTCAGCAATCAGAGCCACCTTGGGTCCAGCTCAGCTCCACGTCACTACCTGGAGTAGCTTGCAACGCAAGTCACAGCAAGGGTAGAATAGGAATTGTACATGTAATTCTGTTAGCATCGTTAGCTGTGCCCACTCATGTATAAATAGAGAGAACTCTGAACGAATAAGGGCTTTTGGCATTCAAACTTTCCCGCGTGCATAAACCCAAACTCTCTCATTCTCTTCTCCTCCGCTCACGGTGGTACACGGTGCTGTTAATGGCGTTTCTCTCGATTGAGGGAATACAGCCTAAGAACTGAGAGGCCGAAGGTTATCAGAGGAGACCGATTTGACCAATCCTGCATTGAGGCATTTCAAGAGCTTAAGCGCAAACTTACATCAGCACCCATCTTGCAAGCACCAAGCTGGGACCTGCCATTTGAACTCATGTGCGACGCATCCAATTCGGCCCTGGGAGCTGTTCTCGGCCAGAGAGCACGAGTTGGCCAACCAGTGCATGTTATTGCATATGCGTCCAGAACCATGGACCCGGCCCAGCAAAACTACACAACAACTGAGAAGGAACTTCTGGCAATTGTGTTTGCCCTGGATAAGTTTCGTTCCTACCTTACCGGTTCCAAAATAGTTGTATTCTCCGATCGCTATTTGCTTTGAAGTACTTGTTGAAGAAGCCGGATGCAAAGCCGAGACTGATCCGGTGGATGCTTCTTCTCCAAGAATTTGACTTGGAAATCAGAGACAAGAAAGGTGCCGAGAATGCTGTAGCAGACCACCTAAAGCAGGATTGAAGGAGAAAGCGAACAACTACCCATCCGAGGCGAGTTCACGATGAGCAACTCCTGCATATCAAGTCGGCCCCACCATGGTTTGCGGATATTTGTAACTTCGTAGCTACATCTCAATTTCCACCTATGGCATCTCGAACTTACAAGGAAAAGATCCGAAGTGATGCTAAGTACTACGTATGGGATGACCCCTATCTATGGAGATTATGCAATGACAAAATCATCGCAGTGCATTCACGAGGCCGAGATCAAGTCGGTCCTTCATCTCTGTCACTCGGCCCCGGAGGAGGCCACTACGGCTCATCTCGGACTGCCGGGAAAGTGCTTGATTGCGGCCTCTATTGGCCTTCCATTTTCAGAGGACGCTCATAAATTCGTCTCCCTGCGACAGATGTCAAAAAGCGAGGGATGGCCCTAAGCCAAAGGCATGAAATGCCCCAGCAGCCCATCCTATTCTGTGAAGTCTTTGGCGTCTGGGGCATAGATTTTATGGGACCATTCCCAATCTCAATGGCTACTCATACATCTTGCTTGCCGTTGATTATGTATCAAGATGGGTAGAAGCCATTCCCACCAGAACCAATGATGCCAAGGTAGTAGTGGACTTTCTTAAGTCAAATATTTTTTGCAGGTTCGGTGTTCCAAAAGCGCTCATCAGTGACCAGGGGAGTCACTTTTGTAATAGAGCCATGGCTTCCCTTCTTCAAAAATATGGGGTAGCACACAGGATAGCCCTGACATACCACCCCAAACTAATGGGCAAGCCGAGGTGTTTAACGGGGAAATCAAACATACACTACTGCAAAAGATGACAAATCCCGGCAGGAAGGACTGGAGCAGACTCTTGAGGATGCTCTATGGGCAATAGAACAGCATACTAGAACACCTCTCGGAATGTCCCCATACCAGAGTTGTTTTTCGGCAAGGCTTGTCATCTCCCTGTAGAGCTCGAACACAAAGCTTACTGGGCTGTCAAGCAATGCAACATGGCTTATGACCAAGCAGGAGAACATAGAAAGTTCCAACTTCAAGAACTAGATGAACTTCGCTTAGAAGCCTATAATGAAAACGCTAGGATCTACAAGCAAAAGGTAAAAAATTTCATGATGATCAGATCTGAGAAAAGATCTCCACATTGGCCAAAAAGTGTTGCTGTTCAACTCACGTTTAAAACTCATAGCAGGTAAGCTCAGGTCAGATGGGACGGACCTTTTGTTATTACTAACGTATTTCCCCATGGTGCGGTGCAGCTTAAGGAAGAACATACCAATCGCACCTTTCAGGTCAACGGGCACCAAGTTAAACCATTCCTCGAAGGTCCAGCAAACCGACAAGAAAAAACTTGGAGAATATGGCCTTGGTCAAGCCGACTCCACCGGATGGCGGTGCCTAGGCCGACTTGGCCTATCCCTCTATTTGGGCATTGAGGGCAATCTTAGGAGTTTAAGTGTGGAGGGGGTTCTGTCCATTTTGGAGCGGATCATTCACATCATATCTGCCCTTCTCTTCTCTAACTTTTTCATTTCCCTCTAACTTTTTCCATTTCGTTTCTTACATGCAGACATACCATTTTAAGTCTCATTAGTATTTTTTTTCTGCTTAAGTTTGTGTTTAATAAAAAGAGTCCTGCCGAGTCTGCCACAGTAGGAATGACCTTATCTTAGCAGAATTACGTATCCAAAGGAAGAGAGGAAATTCCTTGCTGAGTCAGAGAGTCGACAAGCCCGGTAGAAGGAATCTCTCATTCTCGAGCAAAAGCTGCTCTGCTTGAAGGGAACCAAACCTCTGGGTCCCAAGTGCTAAATGGTGAAAATGGGAAGAGGGAGCCTTCAGAGTGAAGGAAAAAAATCAGCTAAGCGTGAGAATTTGAGCCTTGCAACAGAGGCGGCTTACACTGCCGCCATCTCTCTTCTTTCTGAGTGATTTTTGCAAAGCATGTTAATTGTGTGTGCTGAATTTTGCCTTAACTCTCTGGATACAACTGTTTTACACATGCAGGAATGAAATGATCTAGGCCATATTTCTTATGAGCCCAGAGCCAAATAAGCTGTCCAAAAACAAGCTGACCCTTGTCACCCCCTTTTGAGCCTAAATTGACCACTTTTTCTTGCAGCTCACCTGGCCGAGGCCAGAAAAACCATTCTCACCTCACCCTCGAGAAGCCGAGGAGTCGTGGAATCATCTTGGGAGTGAGTTAAAATCAAGTGTGGGGGAAGTCTAGGGAGCTGAAGTCGACCAGAAAGCAGCCAAAGGCTCAGAAGAAAGAAAGAAAGAAGGAAATGGAATGAAAGAAAAGAAAAGAAAGTACAAAAAAATAGGAAACAGGCAGCTAGAATGAATGAGCTGAAATAAACAAAGATCAGCAAGCTGCACAAATAAAAGAAAGATAGAATGAAAAAAGCGAGTAAATAAAGATCGAAGGAGACCACGACAACGAGGACCGACCTCATACTGATTGCACTCACTCCCCATTGCTCCTCTCCTCCCCGTGGGTTCTGAAGCTAGTCTTCTTAAATCTGTCCGACCCATAACCTCAACCTCGCTACAAGCCAGAAAAGTCCTAGTGATCATAACTGCTGTGTTTTGCAGGTGGAAAAGGAGAGCTCTGTCAAGATATGGCAACACCAATCCCATGCAATGCTTAGAGTGAAAACACAGCCCGGATACTTGAGAGAAGTGAGAAAGTGGAGCACATGAGTAAAAGTTCCACACTCTGGGGCACCCTTTCACAATTGGAAACCATGAAGGCCCTTGAGAACCAGGAAGTAACTCACGACTGCATGAGCAGCTTTGGTAGAGATGAAAGAGACCGACTCTGTAGAGTCAGCTTAAGGAAATCGAGCGGAAATTCTCTCGCTTAAAGTCGCCCTTAAATTGAGTCGTATGTTTTGCCCGGGGAGTGCAAAAGGCTAAGTGTGGGGGTTTGATGGGTCATAAAATGCACATCCTAAGTGAACCTAAGAAGGGCACCATTGAGCAACTCACGAGCTTAAAAGATAACTGTTAGCTAAAATCCAAATTAATGGCCAAAACTTCGAAGTAAAACATAAGTTGTGCCTAATCAAGATTCTTAGCTAACTATCTCTTCATTGCAGGTTCAGGTGACCAGGTAGCGAAGGTACAAGCCGAGGAAGTATCTCAGCCAGGCCAAGACTCGGCCGTGCAGGAACCAGAGTCGGGGAAGAGCCACCTTGAACTCACGTCAGCAACAATATCCACCCTGGACCTAGCTCGGTTCACGTCACTACTGATGCAACTAATACGTATGTCACAGCAAGGGTAGAATAGGAGATGCACATGTAATTCTGTTAGCATCGGTAGCTGTGCCTTCTCTTGTATAAATAGAAGGAACTTTGATAGAATAGGGGCTTTTGGCATTCAAAACTCTCCGTGTCCATATTCTCTGAATTCTCTCTCACCTTTCTTCTCCTCCATTCACGGTGGTATACGGTCTTTGTCAATGGCGTTTCTCTCGATTGAGGAAATGCAAGCTAAGGAATGAGAAGCCGAAGATTATCGGAGGAGACCGATCAGACTCTTGGCGCACTCTGGTGGATCTGAACCTCGGTTCTAGCTAGCGAGAGGCGAACCATCACCGTCGTCCATGGCGTCGTTGTGGAAGATGGAACCACAGAATCCAGGCCCTGTGTTTGTACTTTGTTCTCAATATAATGAGTATTTTCTGAGTTCTAACTCCATTGCATTCTGATAATTCAATTCAATTACTAAGTTGCAATTGCACATGGTAATAGAACAAAGTTAAACTAAGCCGATTGGCTGGTTTAACTAATTCAGTAGATGATCAGTTAATGATAATTAATTGAGACTCTAAAATCAGCTTGAACTTAATCTCTATCAACAGATGATGAGGTAACGATTGTGTAAATCCTCGGTATGGTATGAGACGAACCTATGGTGATTGCCATAAGACCCATGGAGGCTGAGATGGACTGGTGGAGTGATTGAACCAGAAAACCCTGAATATTGGAGCGGAACATGAACACAGTAGTAGTAATAATCTTAGAAATAGTATTCAGCATAGTAGTTTATTTTAATTCTGTTTATAGTTAGTTACATCTTAAATCCTCCCCCCTTACTTGTTGCTTTTCGAGTCTGAGAGGCAGGCGGGTCCTCATGGCGTCTGTCTGCACTCAGTAGAGACCGAACCGAATCGTCTCTGCCGAGATCAATTCGGCCTAATCTCTGCCAAGTGCAACTCGGTCAGTCTTGAGACAAGTCTGTGACTTACAATCAGAGTCCGATTTTTGTTTTACGCCTATTGAAATATCCATTGAGCATACTTTGTGTCCAGGAAGAATGACCTAGGGTTAGCTATGCTATAGTTAGCTTTAGTATCGATAAAGTGTTCAAAGCGACAAGAAAGAAGGCTTTATCAAATTGGCGCCGTTGGGGATACAAGTTCTTTTGTGTATTTCAGTGTGCCAAATAAACCGAGTCGAATCCGAGTTGTAAAGTTTTGTTTTAAGGTTTGATTGAGTCTGAATTTGTTAATAAAATTTCACGTGAATTCACTGATAAAACAAAAACAAATATATACATATTGATATAGAATAAAATTACTCTGCATTGCATACATTAAATTCTCTAACTCTGCATCACATTCAGCATTACATATTGACTACATCCTGATTGTTGTTACCTTAGAAGTTTGCATGATGCATGACTAGGAGTAAGACTGACCCCTTGTATATTTTGATCCAGGAAATAGAACTAACTTTTACGAAGGTTACGTAAAATTAGAAATACCACAGTAAATATTAGTAATAGTGTAAACTCTGCTGATAAATCTAATCATTCTTGTACTAACATTTTCATTAATAGTACTGACAACTTTATAGAGCCAGGGCAGATGGAAAATCTTAACAGGACATTGAAGGAGCTAGCCACTCCAGATGTGGTGTACCAACCATGGTGTATCCGGTATCCACAACTGGGCCGGCTCGGACATATGAATTGAAGTCTGGATTGATACATTTGCTGCCTAAATTTCATGGTCTTGCGGGGAGAAGACCCCCACAAGCACCTTAAAAAGAATTTCACGTGGTTTGTTCCACGATGAGGCATAAGGAATCGAGAAGACTACATCAAGATGAAGGCATTTCCATTCTCTCTAGGCAGACTGCAAAGGACTGGCTATATCTGCAGCTTGACAACTCTTCAACACACACAGGGGAGATATAAACGGACCTTCTGGAAAAAATTTTTCCCGCCTCTAGGGCTGCGACCATAAGGAAGGAAATCGTGGGATAAGGCAGCATACAGGGAGAAACTCTGCACGAGCAGTACTGGGGGGCGCTTCAACAAGCTCTGTGCCACTGTCCTCACCACGGATCAGCGAGCAGCTGCTGATCAATACTTCTATGAAGGATTATCCATGATGGACGGGAGTATGATTGATGCCGCCGGTGGAGGAGCATTAATGGACAAAACACCAGTAGCAGCAAGGCATTTGATCTCGAACATGGCAAGCAACACTCAACAATTTGGGATCAGAGGGCCGAATCCGTCTCGACCAGTGAACGAAATCGGTGCAGCCTCAACCCAAAGGCTGGAGAACCAGCTGACCGAGCCCGACATCTCTGGTGAGACAAGCTGGTGTTAGTCAACATCACCCAACCATGGCAGCAAAAGTGCGTGGCATATGTACCTCGCCAGGCATCCAAGCGATATGTGCCCCACTCTGAAAGAAAACCAGAGTCTAGCCAAACCGAAAGTGTTGGAGCTGTAGGAGGATTTCAATATGGGGAAGCAACCCTATCAGGCGGCAATTCGATAACCAACCATATGGGAAACAACCATTCGGCCCAATCCACCAGGACCATATGCGGCTCAAAGAGCGGATTCATGCAATTGCCCTATGGGACAACTAGTTATCGCGGTAGGAGTTCACAATACTCAACATCATCCTTCCCACCTCAGCAACAGAGAACTCCTACCCAAGATAACTCTCCATCACTAGAAGATTTAATGAAGCGGTGGCAGCAAGTAACATAAATTTCAGCAATCGGTAAGTTCGCAATTTACAATTTCAGCAAAATATGGCCCGCCACCATCCGGGACCTCAAGATGCAAATAGGTCAGGCTGGCAAACACTTGTGAGTGAACTACGGTCAACCCGGCTCGGTAACCTTCCTCCCGATCCATTCCGAATCAGAGAGGAATGCTAGCCTTGATAATACTCGAAGCGGCAAAAAAATTACCTCGGCTGTCTGAGCCAGCATCAGGTACAGCAACAAGATGAAGCCGACTCTGAAGTGACAGCCGACTCACCGCCTCACTCTCGGACAAAGGTCCCATTGCCATTTCCATCGAGGCCGTCTCGTGAAAAAGCCAGATTCTGATGACGAGCTGCTGAAGATGTTAGGAAGGTGGAAATCAACATTCCACTTCTCGATGCTATTAAACAAATCCCAAAATAATAAAATTCCTCAAGGAATTATGCGTTCACAAAAGAAAGAAGATGAAGGGGAATCGAGAACTTGGAGGTGTGGTCTCAAGCTTAACAGGAACCACCCCACTGCAGGAATTTCACAGGTCTTGCCGGAGAAATCACAGAGACCCTAGTATCTTCTCGGTCCCATGCCATCGGTGACTCACATTCGCTGATGCTATGTTGGACTTAGGGGCGTCAATCAACGTCATCCGGCATCAACTTACAGGTCCCTCAATCTTGGAGATCTAGAACCCACGGGGATGACCATACAACTTGCTAATAGAAGTATCGTGCAACCCACAGGAGTTCTCGAAGATGTCCTCGTCAAGTGGATGAATTAATCTTTCCAGCTGATTTTTACGTGCTCGACATGGAGGGACGAGTCATCGGAGAAAGGATCAACATTGATCTTTGGGGAGACCATTTTTAATGACAGCAAAGGCGAAGATCGGCGTACATGCGGGAATACTCTCTATGGAATTCGGTGACAGTGCGGTTCAATATCTTTGAAGCTATGAAGCACCCAGAAGACCACTCACTCTTTGGCATAGATATCATGGAAGAATTAGTGGAAGAATATTTCCAATTGGACAAGCTGCGGTGAGGGAATGGAAGATCTTGCTTGGAACTGATGCCACCGATAGCTGCTCGAAGGCTGATCATAGGAAGCCTTTGGAGACCCCGGCCTTTGAGGAAGATGTGCGACATCAGCAACTTGACATTTGAAAAAGAATTAAGCGAGTTAATAAATCAAGTTTGCTATCCCAAGCCCTCGAGAGAACAAGAGCGTGTGGTAAAAGTTGCGAAACTAAACTCATACCAGCGCAATTGGCAACTATATTCCAAAGTAGAAGTGAAGTCGGCCAAAGAAGGAGTCAATGTCAGTCAATAGTCAACTCGGCCAGCGAGTCAAACACAAAAGCCGACAGCCATCTCGGCCGGTGAAGGCCAGACCGAAACCATAAGGAGGCCGAGGCCGACTCCCAATCGGAGGCTTGAAACAAGCCTTCCAAGTCGGCGAAGCACGACAAGGCCGAATCCATAACGGCAATCATGATCTTGAGAATCAAGAACAAGCCTACGATCGGATCAGAGTCGTAACTTCGAGAATTTCCATCTCCACCACCCATGGAGCTGAAACCACTGCCTAGCCATCTAAAATATGCTTTTCTGGCCCGGTGAACAACAGCTCCCGGTCATCATTGCAAACAACCTCCTCCCCGAGCAGGAAGATAAGCTGTTAGGAGTCCTCGGGCAACACAAACAGGCAATTGGGTGGAAACTTTCGACCTTCAGGTATCAATCCCTCCATATGCATGCACAGAATATTAATGGAGGAAGATATTAAGCCCATAAGGCAACAGCAAGCGAAGACTGAATCCTACCATTCTAGATGTAGTCAAGAAAAGAAGTCACAAAGCTACTTCTGCGGGCATCATCTACCCCATCTCGGACAGCCAATAGGTGAGTCCTGTGCAGGTAGTGCCAAAAAATCTGGGATGGCCAGTCACGAAAAACCAACAAGGCGAGTTAGTGCAGATGAGGATTCAGAACAGCTGGCGGGTATGCATCGACTATAGAAAACTAAATCGGGCAACCCAAGAGGATCATTTTCCTTTGCCTTTCATTGACCAGATGCTAGAAAAAATAGCAGGGAAATCCATTACTGCTTTACGGATGGATTTTCAGGATACATGCAAATACACATAGCTTTGAAGATCAACATAAGACCACCTTCACATGCCCCTTTGGCACGTTTGCTTACACGAGAATGCCATTCGGATTTGTGCAATGCTCCGAAGTACATTCCAAGCTGCTGCATGATGAGCATATTCTCGGACTTGTTGCAGGAATGCATGGAGGTGTTTATGGGCGACTTCACGGTATCGCCGACTCGTTTGAAGCATGCCTGAACAACCTATCAAGGTCTTGAAGAGATGTCCGATCTGAACCTAGTTCTTAATTTCGAAAAGTGTCATTTCATGGTGACCGGGGAATAGTATTGGGACACCTGGTCTCAAACAGGAATAGAAGTGGACAAAGCTAAAATAGATATAATTTCCTCCTCCCCCTAACCCCACAACTATGCGGGAAGTTCGCTCATTCTTGGGGCACACGAGGCTTCTGGAAGATTCATCAAAGACTTGACAAACTAGCCTGCCGCTGTCAAACTGCTACAGAAAGATGCTGATTTCAACTTTGACCAATCCTGCATTGAGGCATTTCAAAGCTTAAGCGCAAACTTACATCAGCACCCATCTTGCAAGCACCAAGCTGGGACCTGCCATTTGAACTCATATGCGGCGCGCATCAATTCGGCCACAGGAGCTGTTCTCGGCGAGAGAGCACGAGTTGGCCAACCAGTGCATGTTATTGCATATCGTCCAGAACCATGGACCCGGCCCAGCAAAACTACACAACAACTGAGAAGGAACTTCTGGCAATTGTGTTTGCCCTGGATAAGTTTCGTTCCTACCTTCTCGGTTCCAAAATAGTTGTATTCTCTGATCACGCTGCTTTGAAGTACTTGTTGAAGAAGCCGGATGCAAAGCCGAGACTGATCCGGTGGATGCTTCTTCTCCAAGAATTTGACTTGGAAATCAGAGACAAGAAAGGTGCCGAGAATGCTGTAGCAGACCACCTAAAGCGAGGATTGAAGGAGAAAGCGAACAACTACCCATCCGAGGCGAGTTCACGATGAGCAACTCCTGCATATCAAGTCGGCCCCACCATGGTTTGCGGATATTTGTAACCCGTAGCTACATCTCAATTTCCACCTATGGCATCTCGAACTTACAAGGAAAAAGATCCAGTGATGCTAAGTACTACGTATGGGATGACCCCTATCTATGGAGATTATGCAATGACAAAATCATCGCGGGTGCATTCACGAGGACCGAGATCAAGTCGGTCCTTCATCTCGTCACTCGGCCCACGGAGGAGGCCACTACGGCTCATCTCGGACTGCCGGGGAAAGTGCTTGATTGCGGCCTCTATTGGCCTTCCATTTTCAGAGGCGCTCATAAATTCGTCTCCACCTGCGACGGATGTCAAAAAGCAGGGATGGCCCCTAAGCAAAGGCATGAAATGCCCCAGCAGCCCATCCTATTCTGTGAAGTCTTTGGCGTCTGGGGCATAGATTTTATGGGACCATTCCCAATCTCAATGGCTACTCATACATCTTGCTTGCCGTTGATTATGTATCAAGATGGGTAGAAGCCATTCCCACCGAACCAATGATGCCAAGGTAGTAGTGGACTTTCTTAAGTCAAATATTTTTGCAGGTTCGGTGTTCCAAAAGCGCTCATCAGTGACCGGGGAGTCACTTTTTGTAATAAAGCCATGGCTTCCCTTCTTCAAAAATATGGGGTAGCACAGGATAGCCACGACAGATACCACCCCCAAACTAATGGGCAAGCCGAGGTGTTTAACAGGGGAAATCAAACATACCTTTGCAAAAGATGACAAATCCCGGCGAGGAAGGACTGGAGCAGACTCATGAGGATGCTCTATGGGCACATAGAACAGCATGCGAACACCTCTCGGAATGTCCCCATACCGAAGTTGTTTTCGGCAAGGCTTGTCATCTCCTGTAGAGCTCGAACACAAAGCTTCTGGGCTGTCAAGCAATGCAACATGGCTTATGACCAAGCAGGAGAACATAGAAAGTTCCAACTTCAAGAACTAGATGAACTTCGCTTAGAAGCCTATGAAAACGCTAGGATCTACAAGCAAAAGGTAAAAAAATTTCATGATGATCAGATCTGAGAAAAGATCTCACATTGGCCAAAAAGTGTTGCTGTTCAACTCACGTTTTAAAACTCATAGAGGTAAGCTCAGGTCCGGATGGGACGGACCTTTTGTTATTACTAACGTATTTCCCCGTGGTGCGGTGCAGCTTAAGGAAGAACATACCAATCGCACCTTTCAGGTCAACGGGCACCAAGTTAAACCATTCCTCGAAGGTCCAAAGACCGACAAGAAAAAAACTTGGAGAATATGGCCTTGGTCAAAGCCGACTCCACCGGATGGCAGTGCCTGGGCCGACTTGGCCTATCCCTCTGTTGGGCATTGAGGGGCAATGCCGAGTTTAAAGTGTGGAGGGGGGTTCTGTCCATTTTGGACGGATCATTCACATCATATCTGCCCTTCTCTTCTCTAACTTTTTCATTTCCTCTAACTTTTCCATTTCGTTTCTTACATACAGACATACCATTTTAAGTCTCATTAGTATTTTTTTCTGCTTAAGTTTGTGTTTAATAAAGAGTCCCCTTGCGAGTCTGCCACAGAGGAATGACCTTATCTTAGCAGAATGCGTATCAAAGGAAGAGAGGAAATTCCTTGCTGAGTCAGAATCTGACAAGCCAGTAGAAGGAATCTCTATTCTCGAGCAAAAGCTGCTCTGCTTGAAGGGAACCAAACCTCTGGGTCCCAAGTGCTAAATGGTGAAAATGGGAAGAGGAGCCAGTGAAGGAAAAAAAATCAGCTAAGCGTGAGAATTTGAGCCTTGCAACAGAGGCGGCTTACACTCTGCCATCTCTCTTCTTTCTGAGTGATTTTTTGCAAAGCATGTTAATTGTGTGTGCTGAATTTTGCCTTAACTCTCTGGATACAACTGTTTTACACATGCAGGAATGAAATGATCTAGGCCATATTTCTTATGAGCCCAGAGCCAAATAAGCTGTCCAAAACAAGCTGACCCTTGTCACCCCTTTTTGAGCCTAAATTGACCACTTTTCTTTGAGCTCACCACAAGCCGAGGCCGGAAAAACCATTCTCACCTCACCCTCGAGGCCAGGAGTCGTGGAATCATCTTGGGAGTGAGTTAAAATCAAGTGTGGGGAAGTCTAGGGAGCTGAAGTCGACCAGAAAGCCAAAGGCTCGGAAAGAAAGAAAGAAAGAAGGAAATGGAATGAAAGAAAAAAGAAAAGAAAGTACAAAAAATAGGAAACAGGCAGCTAGAATGAATGAGCTGAAATAAACAAAGATCAGCAAGCTGCACAAATAAAAGAAAGATAGAATGAAAAACGGCGAGTAAATAAAGATCGAAGGAGACCACAGCAACGAGGACCGGCCTCATACTGATTGCACTCACTCCCATTGCTCCTCTCCTCCGAGTGGGTTCTGAAGCTAGTCTTCTTAAATCTGTCCGACCCATAACCTCAACCTCGCTACAAACCAGAAAAGTCCTAGTGATCATAACTGCTGTGTTTTGCAGGTGGAAAAGGAGAGCTCTGTCAAGATATGGCAACACCAATCCCATGCAATGCCGAGTGAAAACACAGCCCAGATACTTGAGAGAAGTGAGAAAGTGGAGCACATGAGTAAAAGTTCCACACTCTGGGGCACCCTTTCACAATTGGAAACCATGAAGGCCCCTTGAGAACCAGTGAAGTAACTCCCTGACTGCATGAACGCTTTGAGCCGAGATGAAAAGAGACCGACTTCTGTAGAGTCGGCTTTTAAGGAAATCGAACGGAAATTCTCTCGCTTAAGTCGCCCTTAAATTGAGTCGTATGTTTTGCCCGGGGAGTGCAAAAGGCTAAGTGTGGGGGTTTGATGGGTCATAAAATGCACATCCTAAGTGAACCTAAGAAGGGCACCATTGAGCAACTCACGAGCTTAAAAGATAACTGTTAGCTAAAATCCAAATTAATGGCCAAAACTCGAAGTAAAACATAAGTTGTGCCTAATCAAGATTCTTAGCTAACTATCTCTTCATTGCGGAGGTTCATTGTGACCGGCCCGAAGGTACAAGCCGAAAGTATCTCAGCCAGGCCAAGACTCGGCCGTGCAGGAACCAAGTCGGGGAAGAGCCACACGGAACTCACGTCGGCAACAATATCCACCTGGACCTAGCTCGGTTCACGTCACTACTGATGCAACTAA
Source organism: Mucuna pruriens (assembly GCA_025330945.1). NCBI lineage: Eukaryota > Viridiplantae > Streptophyta > Magnoliopsida > Fabales > Fabaceae > Mucuna > Mucuna pruriens. Next base: position 1,428,793 of record JAENHJ010000108.1, read on the forward strand.
TACGTATGTCACAGCAAGGGTAGAATAGGAGATGCACATGTAATTCTGTTAGCATCGTTAGCTGTGCCTTCTCTTGTATAAATAGAAGGAACTTTGATAGAATAGGGCTTTTGGCATTCAAAACTCTCCGTGTCCATATTCTCTGAATTCTCTCTCACCTTTCTTCTCCTCCATTCACGGTGGTATACGGTCTTTGTCAATGGCGTTTCTCTCGATTGAGGAAATGCAAGCTAAGGAATGAAGCCGAAGATTATCAGAGGAGACCGATCAGACTCTTGGCACTCTGGTGGATCTGAACCTCAGTTCCTAGCTAGCAGAGGCGAACCATCACCGCGTCGTCCATGGCGATCGTTGTGGAAGATGGAACCACCAGAATCCAGGCCCTGTGTTTGTACTTTGTTCTCAATATAATGAGTATTTTCTGAGTTCTAACTCCATTGCATTCTGATAATTCAATTCAATTACTAAGTTGCAATTGCACATGGTAATAGAACAAAGTTAAACTAAGCCGATTGGAACTGGTTTAACTAATTGAAAGTAGATGATCAGTTAATGATAATTAATTGAGACTCTAAAATCAACTTGAACTTAATCTCTATCAACAGATGAGGTAACGATTGTGTAAATCCTCGGTATGGTATGAGACGAACCTATGGTGATTGCCATAAGACCCATGGAGACTGAGATGGACTGTAATTGGAGTGATTGAACCAGAAAACCCTGAATATTGGAACGGAACATGAACACAGTAGTAGTAATAATCTTAGAAATAGTATTCAGCATAGTAGTTTATTTTAATTCTGTTTATAGTTAGTTACATCTTAAATCCTCCCCCCTTACTTGTTGCTTTTCGAAGTCGAGACAGAGGCAGTCCTCTGTAGCGTCTGTCTGCACTCAGCCGAGACCGAACCAGAATCGTCTCTGCCGAGATCAATTCGGCCTAATCTCTGCCAAGTGCAACTCGGCCAGATCTTTGAGACAAGTCTGTGACTTACAATCGGAGTCCGATTTTTGTTTACCGCCTATTGAAATATCCATTGAACGCACTGTGTCCTTGAGAAGAATGACCTAGGGTTAGCTATGCTATAGTTAGCTTTAGTATCTGATAAAGTGTTCAAAACGACAAGAAAGAAGGCTTTATCATGGACCTGAACCTCAGCGTCTTAGCTAGTTGAGGTGAATCATCGCCGTCGTCCATGGCGATCGTCGTGGAAGATGGAATCATCGAATCCAGGCCCTGTGTTTGTATTTTGCTTTCAATATTATGAGCATTTTTTGAATTCTGCACTCCATTGCATTCCTGAAATTTAAGTTCAATTACTGTGTTGCGATTGCACCTGGTAATGGAACAATGTTAAACTAAGCCGATTGGAACTGGTTTAGCTAATTCAGTAGGTAATCACTTAACGATTGTTGATTGAGAATCTAAAATCAGTTTGAACTTAATCTCTGCCAACTGATGAGGTGGCGATTGTGTAAATCCTCGGTATGGTAAGGGACGGACCTTTGGCGATTGCCATAAGAACACTAGAGGCTGATGAGGACTGTAATTGGAGTGATTGAACCAGAAAGGCCGTGATTATTGGAACTAAACATGAACACAGTAATAGCAATAGCATTAGGAGTAGCATAATTGCATTTGATTATAGTTAAGCTCTGTTTTGATTCCAATTGCATTCCAACCCCCCTTGTTTACCGCTTTCTAAGTCTGAGACAAAGATTGTCCACCTCTGTAGCGTCTGTCTGCACTCAGCTGAGACCAAGCCGGATTCTCTCTATTGGCATCTTCTCGGTTTAGTCTCTGTTGAGAGCAACTCGGCCATTGCCGAGATGAGTCGGTATTTTACACTTAGATTCTACTTCTGTTTGCTTCACACCAATTCACAACTGAGCACACTGTGTCCTTGAGAAGAATGACCTAGGGTTAGCTATACTATAGTTAGCTTTAGTTATTTGATAAGCGCGTAAAATGATTGTAAAAATGCCCATCATCACACCTGAAGACCAATATAAGACAATCTTCACTTGCCCATTCGGTACCTTTGCGTACACAAGCATATTGTTTGGCCTATGTAATGCACCAAGCACATTTCAACACTGTATGACAAATATCTTCTTGGACTTGCTATAGGACTACATGGAAGTCTTTATGGACGACTTCATAGTGTATGCTGATTCATTTGATGCATGTCTGGAAAATCTATCCAAGGTGTTAACGAGATGCATGGACACAAATTTGGTGCTTAATTTTGAAAAATGCCATTTCATGGTGATTGGGGAATTGTGTTGGGACACATGGTATCCAATAGAGGCATCGAGATTGATAAATCAAAGATCGATATCATCACCTCTCTTCTAAATCCCGCTTCTGTGCGAAAGGTTCACTCATTCTTAGGACATCCAGGGTTCTATAGAAGATTCATCAAGAATTTCAGCAAAATTGCCCTGCCATTGTCCAACCTACTACAAAAGGATGTGGATTTCAAATTTAACCAGCTCTATGTTAAAGCATTCCAGGAGCTGAAGAACCGACTCACATCCGCCCCTATCCTCCAAGCACCCAACTGGGACTATCCATTCAAGCTTATGTGTGATGCCTCCAATTTGGCATTGGGAGCTGTCTTAAGCTAGAGAGCCGGAGTTGGCAAGCAAGTGCATGTGATTATGTATGCATCTCGAACAGTGGACCCAGCCAGTTGAATTACACAACAATTGAAAAGGAGTTGCTGGTAATTGTGTTTGCCTTGGACAAATTCTGCACATATCTACTTGGCTTCAAAATCATTGTTTTCTCTGACCATGTTGCCCTAAGATTTCTATTGAAGAAGTCGGATGTAAAGTCACGACTGATTCGATAGATGCTCTTTGTCTAGGAATTCAACATAGAGATCAGAGACAAGAAAGGTGGTGAGAATTCAATAGTAGACCACTTGAGTCGGATCGAGAGGGAGAGTGACCCGATGTCGATTCAAGATGAATTCCTTAACGAGCAACTGCTGCATATAAATACGACCACACCATGGTTTGTAGACATATGCAATTTTGTTGTCGCATCCTAGTTTCCACTAGAGGCATCCCGACTATACAAAGAGAAACTTAAAAGTGATGCCAAGTATTAAATATGGGATTATCCATACCTTTGGAGACTCTATAATGATCAAGTCATTCACAGGTGCATTCTAGATGCCGAGATCAAATCGATCCTCCAATTTTGTCATGCAGCATCTAGAGGCGGCCATTATGGATCAATTGGAACGACCCGAAGAAGTGCTTGATTCGGGTTCTATTGGCGCACCATTTTTCAAGATGCTTATCAATTTGTCTCCACCTGCGAGAAATGTTAGAAAGCAGGAATGGCCATAAGCAAAAGGCACAAAATGCCCCAACAACCCATCTTGTTATGTCGAGTTTTTGAAGTTTGGGGTATTGATTTAATGGAACCATTCCCAGTCTCCAATGGATACTCATACATTCTGCTTAGCGTCGATTATGTATCACGATGAGTAGAGGCCATAGCCACCAAGACCAATGATGCCAAAGTTGTAGTGGATTTTTTGAAATCCAATATCTTCTGCCAGTTTGGTGTGTCGAAAGCTCTCATAAGTGACCAAGGGAGTCACTTCTGTAATAGAGCCATGTCCTCCTTACTCCACAAGTAGGGGTGGTGCATCAAGTTTCCACAACATACCACCCTCAGACAAATGACCAAGCTGAAGTCTTTAACAGGAAAATGAAGAAAACACTGCAAAAGATGACCAATTCCAGTTGGAAGGACTGAAGCCGACTCTTTGAGGATGCTCTATGGGCACACAGAACTGTGTACCAGACTTTGTTGGGGATGTCTCCCTACCAGATTGTCTTCAGTAAAAGCCTTTCATCTCCTGGTTGAAATAGAACATCGAGCTTATTGGGCAGTTAAGCAATGCAATCTGGCCTACGACCAAGCCGACAACCAAAGAAAGCTCTAGTTGCAAGAACTGGAGGAACTTCACTTGGAAGCATATGAGAACTCCCGAATCTACAAGAAAAAGGTCAAAAAAATTTCATGACCAACAGATCCTGAGGAAGGAGTTCTAAGTCGGCCAGAAAGTGCTTTTATTCAAATCTCGCTTAAAACTCATTGTAGGTAAACTTTGTTCTAGATGGGATGGACCATTTGTTATCACTAATATTTTTCCCTATAGTGCAGTGGAATTGAAGGATGAAAATACAAATAGCACCTTTTCAAGACAACGGGCATCAGATCAAACTTTTCCATGAAGGTCCAGCGCCAACAGTGGGCGAGATGGAGTGCATTTCACTAATGGAATTGACCCTGCCGGGTGACACACCTTGAGTAAGCCTCAGGATCCACTCTGTATTCATGCCATGCATTGAGGACAATGCATCATTCAAGTGTGGGGTGTAGTCATCCAAGGCTTGCTCAATTCTGTTATAATTTGCTTTGATTAAACTCTATGGTGGCTCTATTTTGATTGTTTATGTTTTGTTCTTTCTAGTTTAAAGTCTATTTAATTGGTGTATTTTGCTTAAGTTTTGCTTAGGTTTTCATTTTGCATTCGTGTCTTAAGTTAATTTTACTTAAGTTTCATTTTCTATTCAAATAAAGCTAAAGCCAAGTCTGTGCCAACTCCGGTTCCATCTTGGTTGAAGCTGGACTAACTTTGGTTTTATTTCAATTTCTATTTCAAATTTTGATTTCCGTTTTGTTTTCCCTTAACCGAATTCTGATTTAGGATTGCTGAAAAATGCTTTGAAAAAGAATATAAGTGGATTTCGTTAGGATTGGATGAAACAGTCAGAGGTAGTGCATAACCTTGGAGGAAAGATCTTTCAACTTGACAGGGAGTGAAATTTCTGCATCCTTAAGTAATAAGTGATTGAAAAACTAAACAAGGAGAAACCATTAGTGGCAAAGCAATTATCCATGTGAGAATTTTTGAGCCTTGTATATATAAATCAGTTTACATCTTGCCATTCTCTCCTTTCTTGTGTGATGTTTGCATCCATGATGACTGTGTACTCTAGATTTTGCCTTGACTCTCTAGAAACATCTGGTTTCACATGCAGGAATGATATGATCTAGGTCATTTTTCTAACGAGCCACGAGCCAAACAGACCTAACTTGCAAATTAAATCCCTTATTTACCCTCTTTGAGCCTGAATAACCATTTTTTCTGATATGGCAGCTCATTACAAGCCAAAGCCAGAAAACCATGATCAACCTCAATCGTAAGGGTTAGAGGAGCTTTGGAATTGTTTTGGGAGTGGGTCTCGTTCAAGTATGGGGAGACCACCCGAGGACACAACAAGATTAGTGTATCTAAAAAAGGTTGAAAAGGAAAAGATAGAAAAATCGCAGAATGAAACAAAGAAAAGAAAAGCAGTAGAAAGCTAGAAGTTGCAACCAAAAAAGAAGAAAAAATACAACACAAAGCTGCAAAATAAAAAGTGAGAAAAAGAAGAAAAGAAAAATACAAAGGGAATGAAAAGAAGTGAGCATGGATGTTCTCAAACAAAATCAGTGTCCTGGGGGATGCTCTCCATGCTTGCAAACTCATTCCCCATTGCTCCTTTCCTCCCTATGGTTAGCAAACTCACTTTACCATCCTGTATCCTACCCTTTAACCTTGGCCATGTTACAAGCCAAAAAGAAATTCCTTTGATCGTGTCTGCATGTGTTTTTGAAGGTGTAGAAGGAGAGGCCAGTCAAGGTCTGGTAGTGCCGGTTGCATGGGATGTTTGAGTGTATATACAAACCCAAACGCTTGAGAGATTGAGAGGATATGCCTTGAGAGAGCTTGGTCCCTTCTTGGTTCCATAGATTGCTTGAATATCTTGATCTCGTGATGAATGTGTGCCGACTTTGTTTTGTTGAATCTAAGCAATTCATTTGAAAAATTCATTTTCTCTTTTGAAACTCCCTTGATGATCGAATCTGGTTTTGCCCAAGAGCGCAAAAGTGTAAGTGTAGGGGTCTGATGAGTCATATTTTATAAACTTTACAAGGGCTTAAGATGGGTACTTTTGAGATCATTTGGTAATCAAGAATCACATCTTAGCTAAGATTCAAATTATGAACCTAGAAATAGGGAAAGTATAAATCTGTGCTAATTTGGGAATCTTAGCTGATAAAAGATTGGATTCATTTTGCAGGCCAAGCAATGGACATCTCGGCCTATCAAGAAGAGTCTCGGTCCAAGAGAAGCCGTCTCGGCTAGACCAACTCCTTCCCAAACCGGCCGACTTTGCAGCCCAACAACCCAAGGGAGCAAAGCGGCCCAACCAAGTTGAGTGATCCAAATACAGTACCACCTCATTTGTATCCAGCTTAGTTGCCACGTCACTCTTAGAAGAAGCTTGTAGTGCAAGATTGATCATCAGAAGGGTAGAATAGGAAATCTAGAGTTATAATTCTGTTAGGGAAGTCCGAGACCGAGTCTAGTTCGACTCTGTCACATCCATCAAAATCGAATCCAGTCCGACTCTATTGCGTCCAAGTCTGCGCTTAGCTGAGACCGTGTCAGATCTGTCTCTACTGAGACCATATCGGATCAGTCTTTGCCGAGAGCAAGTCGATATTCTACACATAGCGTTTTCTGCATTACTTTGTTTTCCACAGTAACCCATAATAAAACACACTATCCTTGAGAGAATTTGACCTAGGGTTGACTATATTATAGTTAGCTTTAGTTTATTTGATGCACGTAAGATGGCTGTAAAACGAGTTATCAACCGCCGAAGCCTTACCTGAACTGGTCTCCTAGAAAATGTAAATAAATATATACATGTAAATAGGCCTTGGTGCCACCTTTCAAAGACGAGATAAATAAAACGTGTTGTGTACATTCATTTTCAAATACAATTGCTTTCTTTCCTATCTATTCTTTCCTTAATTTTCTTTCAAATTTCATTCATTCATTCATTCCAACCACACCTAAACATGTCCTTTTCTTTCTTTCTTTCTCTCGAAACACGCTAAAAACAAACAATATAAACACAGAAACCTCCCTTCGGATTGATAATGCGATTCTCGAGCTCAATAACGCGAATGAATCTTGTGGGCAAGATGAAGGGGAAGGTCTAGAAGAAGAAGCTTTGGTAGAGTTGGAAAGGTTACTAGAGCAGGAAAGACCGAAACTCCAATTCGAAGCTGAAGAGCTGGAGATTATTAACCTTGGCGAAAAGGAGGTGTCGAGAGAAATTCGGGTAGGGAAGCAAATGCTGCTTGACCTAAGATAGAAGCTAGTTGAATTATTGAGAGAATACACTGATGTCTTCGCTTGGTCATATTGCGACATGCCGAGTCTGGACACCACTATTGTGGAGCCTAGGCTACCCCTGATTCCTAACGTGATCCCGATTCGGCAGCAGCTCAGAAGGATGAAGCTAGAGGTGGCACTTAAGATCCAAGAGGAGGTGGAAAAGCAATGGAGTGCAGGCTTTTTGGTAGTAGCAAAATACTCGCAATGGGTGGCCAACATAGTGCTAGTCCCTAAGAAAGACAGGAAGGTTCGAATGTGCATTGACTATAGGGATCTCAACAAGGTGAGTCCCAAGAACAACTTCCCCATGCCTCATATCGATATGTTGGTGGATAACACTACTCAACATGCCTTCTACTCCTTCATGGTTGGCTTCTCCAGATACAACCAAATCCGGATGGCAGTAGAAGACAGGGAGAAAACCACCTTCATTACCACATGGGGAACATTCTGCTACAAGGTAATGCCATTCAGACTCAAGAATGCCAGAGCAATATATTAGAGGGCCATGGTGACCCTTTTCCATGACATGATGCCTAAGAAGTCTAAGTCTACGTGGACGATATGATCATAAAGTCAAGAAAACCGAACAACATGAGGAAGACTTGAGAAAGCTCTTTGAGAGACTACAAAAGTACAAGCTCAAGTTAAACCTAGCAAAATGCACCTTAGGGGTAAAAACGGGAAAGTTGTTGGGTTTCATAGCCAACGAGAGAGGAATAGAGGTAGATTCGGATAAAGTCAAAGCCATCCAAAACATGCCGCCTCCTAGAACCGAGATCGAAGTAAGAGGTTTCCTGGGAAGGGTCAATTACATAGTAATCATTTGATTGCCACATACAGCCCCATATTCAAACTCCTCTAAAGAACCAGAAAATGGAGTGGAATGAGGAGTGTCAAGAAGCCTTTGAAAAGGTCAAACAGTTCTTGGAAACACCTCTCATGCTCGTCCCGACAATACAAGGGAAGCCCCTAATCCTTTACTTGATAGTGTTGGAAGAATCAATGAGCTGTGTTCTGGGGCAACAAGACGCCTCAAGAAAGAAAGAATAGGCCACATATTATCTCAGCAAGAAATTCACAGACTACAAATAAAGATACCCAGCACTAGAGCAAACTTGCTATGCTTTGGTCTGGATGGCGAAAAGGTTGAGACAGTACATGCTGGCTCATACTATGTGGCTTATAGCCAAGATGGACCCCCTTAAGAATATCTTCGAAAAAACAACACTGACAGGGCGGATAGCTTGCTGGCAAATGGCTTTGTCAGAATACGATATAGTCTATACAAGCCAAAAGGCCATAAAAGGGAGCACCCTGGCTGAATAGTTGGCTCATCACCCCTTGGACAATTATCAACCGCTTCTGCATGAATTCCTGGATGAACACATCATGTTTGTAGATGATGCTGGATCTAAATTCGAGCCGGCTGGGTGGAAGCTATTGTTTGATGGGGCGTCGAACTTGTTGGGAAATGGGATAGGAGCAGTATTGGCATCTCTAAAAGGTCAATGCTTTCGTTTCTTGACCAGACTAGGCTTCAACTACACTAACAATATGGCAGAATACGAAGCCTACGCCATGGGAATCATGATGGCCATCGAGCATCAAGTCAAAAAGCTCAAGGTCTTCGACGATTCGGCGCTAGTCATCTATCAACTCCACGGGGAATGGGAGACGCGTGATACCAAGTTGATCCCGTACCACGACCACGTAATGGAAATGAGTGAACACTTTGACAAAATTACCTTCCATTATGTCCCGCGAGTCAAAAACCAGATGGTCGATGCCCTGGCCACCCTATCATCCATGCTTCTAGTAAACAAAGAGTAGGAGATGACCATCCAAGTTTAGTATCAAGCTAAGATGGCACACTGCCAACAATTAGACCAGGATGACGTAGAGGCGGTTGGTAAGCCCTAGTACCATTACATCAAGGGGTATTTGGAGAAAGGAGCCTACCTATTAGGTGCAACCAAAAATGACAAGAGGACGCTAAGAAGACTCACGACTAACTTCTTTCTAAGTGGTGCAATCCTCTACAAAAGAAGCGTTGACTGGATGCTGCTCCGCTACGTTGACGAGCAAGAAGCAAAGGGGATCATGGAGGAGGTACACGAAGGAACCTTCAGCACCCACACCAATGGCCATGCCTTAGCTCATAAAATTCTCAAAGCTGGTTACTATTGGACGAAAATGGAGTCTGATTGCTGTCAGCACGTAAAAAGATGTGTGAAATGTCATGTCTACGTTGATAACATCCATGTGGCCCCATTTGATCTACACAATATAACTTCCCTATGGCCATTCGCCATGTGGGGCTTGGATATGATTGGTCCTATAGAGCCTAAGGCGTCTAATGGACATAGGTTCATTCTAGTGGCCATGACTACTTCACAAAGTGCGTAGAAGCCATGTCTTACGCCAGTGTAATAAAAAGCGTAGTGGTCAAGTTCATCAAAATGGACATCATCTGATGGCTCACATAATCACAAACAATGGAACAAACCTGAATAACAAGATGATGATTGAGTTGTGCGAGCAGTTCAAGATCAAACACCACAACTCTACACCCTATTGTCCTAAGATGAATGGGGTCGTAGAGGCGGCAAACAAAAACATCAAGAAAATAGTGGTGACATATAAAGATTGACATGACAAGTTACCCTAAGCGTTACACGGATACCGTACCTCAGTACGAACCTCCACAGGGGAAACCCCCTACTTATTGGTGTATGGCACGGAAGTAGTTCTCCTAGTGGAAGTAGAGATACCCTCCTTAAAGGTCCTGGCCGAAGTCGAATTGAGCGATGCTGAATGGGTCTAGAGCCGGTTAGACCAATTCAACTTGGTAGAAGAAAAGCGGTTGACGGCTCTATGCCATGGGCAACTGTACTAGAATAAAAATGCCTTCGACAAGAAAGTAAGACCCACCGGTTCAAAGAAGAAGACTTAGTGCTCAAAAAAATACTACCCAATGCCAGATATCCGAGAGGCAAGTGGACCCCTAACTACAAAGGTCCCTACATGGTTAGACGTATCTTCTCCAGATAAGCTCTAATACTGACCCACTCAAAAGGACAAGAGCTCGAACATCCAGTCAACGCAAATGCAGTCAAGCTGTTCTACCCTTGAAAGCTCAACCAAGGAAGAATCCAAAGGGCTAACTGATGAGTCACAATTTATACATCTTTAAGACACCTAAGAAGGGTATTTGCAAGACTATTCTGTGCTTAAGAATTGATTGTTAGCTAAGATTCATTTTATGGGCTTAAATATAGAGAAAATACAAATCTGTGTTAATTCGAAAGTCTTAGCTAATAAAAGTATCAGCCCTTCTTCTGCAGGTCAAGCCGAGTCAACCAAGAGTCAACAGAAGAGCCTCAGCCGAGTTGAAGTCGTCCCGGCCAAGACCGACTCCGTCTCGGCCAACCAGACTCGTCTCGGCAACCCACACCTTGCAGTCCATCAGCCCAATAAAGAGCGGCCCAACTGTGTTTCCACATCGGCTATCCAGCTCAGAGGCCAGCTCAGCTGCCATGTCACTCTTAGAGAATCTGCCATGTCACGTTGGAAGATCTGCACAGGGGTAGAATAGAACATTCACATTGTAATTCTGTTAGGATATTTTGTAGCGTCACCCAACGCGCAACTCGTGTATATATAGGAGGAGCTGCGCACTTTTTCTGGGTCTTTGAATTCACTTTAATTCCACACTCACTGTATCCATTTTCTCGCTCCCGCTCTCTCCATTTTCACGGTGGTGCACGGTGCTGCATTGGTGCTTCTCTCGATTGAGGAAGTGCAGGTCTAAGACTGGGAAGCTGGACGTTTACCAGAGGGGACCGATCAGACTACTGACGCACTCTGGTGGAACTGATCCTCAGCGCTTAGGCTAACGGAGGTGAACCACCACCATCAACCTTGGCGATCGTTGAGGAAGATGGAGCCATCCGAATTCGGACCACTGTATTTGTATTCTGTTTCTGTTAATTGATTTCGTTCTGCATTTCATATCTCTGTTCTCCTTCCTCTACTTTAATTCACGTTGAATCCGCGATTGCAATTTAATTGTGAACAATGTTAAGCTAAGCCGATTGGAACTGGTTTAACTAATTCAGTAGGTAATCACTTAACGATTGTTGAATGAGAACCTAAAATCAGCTCTACACTTAATCCCTGTCAACTGATGAGGTAGCGATTGCATAAATCCTCGGTATGACAATGGACGAACCTTTGGCGATTGCCATATGACTACCAAAGGCTGATATGGACTATGAACTGGAGATTGGAACCTGGACTGGACTTAATTAATGGAACTGAATCTGAATACAGTTATATAATAATAATATATAAGTAGTAATAGTAGTATACATTCACTGCATTCATAGTCTTAGTTTATTTTCTGCTTACTTGCATTCAAAACCCCCCGTTTACTGCTTTCTTTACTGTTTTCTGGTTGGGACAGAGGTAGTCCCCCTCTGTAGCGTCTGTCTGCACTCAGCCGAGACCAAGCCGGATAGTCTCTGCTCAGTCTCTGTTGAGAGCAACTCGGCCATTGCCGAGACGAGTCAGTACTCTGCATCTCAGATTCTACTTTCACTTCACTTTACACCAATTCACAACTGAACACACTGTGTCCTTGAGAAGAATGACCTAGGGTTAGCTATACTATAGTTAGCTTTAGTTATTTGATAAGCGCGTAAACGACTGTAAAAAAACGCCATCATCAAATTGGCGCCGTTGCCGGGGACACAAGTTCTTTTGTGTCTTTGTGTGCTAAGTTAATTGATGCTGAATCCCGAGTCTGTAGAGTGTCTGTCAAGTCAGTCTATTGAGTCTTTCTAAATTTGTCTGTGTCTGTCTTTTGAATAAAATAGCATGCTGATAACACTAACTTTGCATCTTGATAATTGCAAACTTTCTGTTCCATTAGCCATAACACTAGCTCTTATTTTTCTGCATGATTGATTTTTTTTTTCTTTTTTTTACAATGCATAACTGTCTCTAACTTTTCTTTCTGTAAACCTGCTCTTTACTTGCTGCATATCTGACTTTGTTTCATTCTATAATCTCTATTCTCTTTTGTCTCATAAAAAAAAAAAAAAAAAGGGAGACCGAAGAGGAGTCGGCCAATGAGGACCGAGAGAGTAAGAAAGGATCCAAGTTCACTCGGCCAAGTAACTAAGAGCCAAGGCCGACATCACCTCGGTCAATAAAGACAAGAAGCAAGCAAGAGTCGAAGTCTCGTTCCAGTCGGATCCGACTTCATAGCTACACAAAGGGCTGAGTCTGACTCCATTTCGGCAAGAACTATTTCAGTAAGAAGGATTCAGCCAGAGCAGCCAAAGGCCGAGATCATGTCGGCACGCCTGGTGTCGAGTCGAAATCAAGTCGGCCAGCCGGATCTAAAGTCATCAACTTCTTTGTCTCTGCCACCACCCAAGGAACTGAAATCATTGCCAAATCATCTAAAGGCGCATGGAGATCATTTTCTGATAGAACTGGCTTCGGCAGATAGCATACCTTGAACCTGTTCCGTTATTCTCTCTCTGGTTATAGCATGCATTGAGGACAATGCAAATTTTAAGTGTGGGGGGGAGGATACCGTTGACATCATTTAAGCTTGCTGCATTCTGTCCACCATGTTTTATTTTGTTATGATTGTTTTGTTTCAATTTGAATTTCTTTTGAACTTTGTCATCGTTTTCCTTTGTTTTCCATAAAAAGCTGTCAAGCCGAATCCATTCGGCTGCGTGCCCCGTCTTGGCCGGATCCGAAGTGACTTCGGCTTGGTAAGATTTCAATTCCGTCATTTCGTTTTTTGTTGATGTCCTCCTAGCAGAATTCCAAATTGGATTGACGAAAATAAACTGTTTTGGAAAGAATCTTGAATTGGCTTCCGGAAATTTGGAAAAGACAGAAGAAGTAACTTCTGCAACTTTGGCAAGAGATTTCTCTAGCTTGAGGGAATGAAACTTTTGTGCTCTAGTCAGTGATTGACTGAAAAACTGAAAAGGAAACCCTCTGTGATAGAGCAAATGCAACCTGTGTGAGAGCTTGAGCCTTTGTAAATACTTATGGCTTGCATCTTGCCATTCTCCTTTTTCTTGTGTGATTTTTGCATTCATGATTAACTGTATATTCTGCATTTTGCCTTAACTCTCTGGATACAGTTGTTCTCACATGCAGGAATGATATGATCTAGGCCATGTTTCTGATTAGCTTTGAGCCAAATAAAGCCTACCTGAAGAAAATTCTCTCCCTTGTTTACCCCATTGAGCCGCATAACCGTCCTTTCTTACAGCTCATTACAAGCCAAAGCCAGAAAACCATGAATAAACCTCACCCTCAGGAAGCTGAGGAGCTTTGGAATTGTTTTGGGAGTAAGTCATTACCAAGTGTGGGGGAGTCACCAGGAAGCAGAATCAATTCAGCATCCTATAAAAGCCTGAAAATCCGAAGAAAGAAAAGAAGCGAGGGAAAGAAAGAAAAAGAAATAGTGGGAGCAGCAGATGAAAATATGAGCTGAAACGGATGAAGAAAGAAAGCTGCTGCATAAACTTGTATAGTAAGAGAAAGAAAAGAAAGTGAGCTGGATGAAGCAGGGAAAGAAAGAATTGACAACATCTTGGGTTTTCCCTCGTGCTGATAAAGCTTACTCCCCATTGCTTCTCTCTTCCTCATGGGTCCTGAAACAAGTTCTCCCATATTTTATCCTACCTGTGACCCAGCCTCGCTACAAACCGAAAAGAAGTCCTAGTGATCATAACTGTGTGTGTTTTTGCAGGTGTAAGAAGAGAGCTTTGTCAAAGTATGGTAATTTCAGCTTCAAGAATGTTGAGTGTAAATACAAGCCCAAACACAAAGGAGAGATGAGAGAGTTATGCGCTTAAATGAGAACTCTGTTACTCTTGGTTACCTTTTCTAGTTTGCAGGTCATGAATTTGACTAGAGCAAGAAGAAGTAATTTTCAGAAGGTTGAGTATCTTGATGCTAGGGTCAATGGGTGCACCGACTGCCTTGCTGGTTGATTTGAAGGAAGCCAAGTGAAAAATTCTTTCTATCTTTAAAAATTGCCCCTTGTTGATTTTCATTTTATTTTGCCCAGGAGTGCAAAAGGGTAAGTGTGGGGGTGTGATGAGTCACAATTTATACATCTTTAAGACACCTAAGAATGGTATTTGCAAGACTATTCTGTGCTTAAGAATTGATTGTTAGCTAAGATTCATTTTATGGGCTTAAATATAGAGAAAATACAAATCTGTGTTAATTCGAAAGTCTTAGCTAATAAAAGTATCAGCCCTTCTTCTGCAGGTCAAGCCGAGTCAACCAAGAGTCAACAGAAGAGCCTCGGCCGAGTTGAAGTCGTCGGCCAAGACCGACTCCGTCTCGGCCAACCAGACTCGTCTCGGCAACCCACACCTTGCAGTCCATGTTGACAAAAGCGGCCCAACTGTGTTTCCACATCGGCTATCCAGCTCAGAGGCCAGCTCAGCTGCCATGTCACTCTTAGAGAATCTGCCATGTCACGTTGGAAGATCTGCACAGGGGTAGAATAGAACATTCACATTGTAATTCTGTTAGGATATTTTGTAGCGTCACCCAACGCGCAACTCGTGTATATATAGGAGGAGCTGCGCACTTTTTCTGGGTCTTTGAATTCACTTTAATTCCACACTCACTGTATCCATTTTCTCGCTCCCGCTCTCTCCATTTTCACGGTGGTGCACGGTGCTGCATTGGTGCTTCTCTCGATTGAGGAAGTGCAGGTCTAAGACGGGAAGTTGGGCGTTTACAGAGGGACCGATCAGACTCTTGACGACTCTGGTGGAACTGATCCTCAGCGCTTAGGCTAACGGAGGTGAACCACCACCATCAACCTTAGCGTCGTTGAGGAAGATGGAGCCATCGAATTCGGACCACTTTGTATTTGTATTCTGTTTCTGTTAATTGATTTCGTTCTGCATTTCATATCTCTGTTCTCCTTCCTCTACTTTAATTCACGTTGAATCATGATTGCAATTTAACTGTGAACAATGTTAAGCTAAGCCGATTGGAACTGGTTTAACTAATTCAGTAGGTAATCACTTAACGATTGTTGAATGAGAACCTAAAATCAGCTCTACACTTAATCCTGTCAAGCGATGAGGTAGCGATTGCATAAATCCTCGGTATGACAATGGGACGAACCTTTGGCGGTGCCATATGACTACCAAAGGCTGATATGGACTATGAACTGGAGATTGGAACCTGGACTGGACTTAATTAATGGAACTGAATCTGAATACAGTTATATAATAATAATAGATAAGTAGTAATAGTAGTATACATTCACTTTGCATTCATAGTCTTAGTTTATTTTCTGCTTACTTGCATTCAAAACCCCGTTTTACTGCTTTCTTTACTGTTTTTCTGGTTGGGACAGAGGTAGTCCCCTCAGAAGGCGTCTGCATGCACTTTTCAGCCGAGACCAAACCCGGATAGTCTCTGCCAAGACCGTCTCTGCTCAGTCTCTGTTGAGAGCAACTCGGCCATTCTTAGAGGCAGTCGATACTCTGCATCTCAGATTCTACTTTCACTTCACTTTACACCAATTCACAACTGAACACACTGTGTCCTTGAGAAGAATGACCTAGGGTTAGCTATACTATAGTTAGCTTTAGTTATTTGATAAGCGCGTAAACGACTGTAAAAAAACGCCATCATCACTAACCCCTAAGTCTATAGGAGGAAGGAGTTAGTACCACCCAGCACGAGAGGAATCATTATCAATCCCTAATTGAAGCCATTAGGCCGAAAGTTGGTCTTGACCTCTAGACCCAAAAATCCAATCGGATCCTCCAGGAAGGACCCATACTTGTAATTTATACCATTAATAAAATTTTCTTCTCCTACATAGCATGCACTATTTTATCAAATCTTCGAAAGAAAAACCGAAACTACATTTTCTATTCAAAGACTACAAAGGGGTGATAAAAGCGGGTTTAGTCATGTTTTGTTTATCAAATAAACTAAAGCTAACTATAGCATAGTCAACCCTAGGTCGAATTCTCTCAAGGATACAATGTGCTCAATTATGAATTTGTGTGAAGATTAGAGGAATGCAGAAACTCAAGTGTAGGATGCAAACTCACTTTTGTCTAAGTGCCGAGATACTTTCAGCAGAAACTGAACCGAAATGGTTTCGGTGGAGTCTTATCCGACTTGATCTCAGCTGAATGCGGACAGATGCAACAAAGTTGGACTGACTTTGTTTCAAACTAAAAGCAGGAAACAGGGGGTTTTGGAGTGCAAGGAATGAAATGACTGAAAGTAAACTAAGAATGTAAGTGCTATTAAACTAAGCTACTCTACTGCTATTACTGTATTCATGTTCAGTCTCAATAATCAAGGTCATTCTGGTTCATTCACTCAGTCCATAATCCTTATCAACCTTTAATGTTGTTATGACATTCGCCAAACATTCGTTCAATTCCATACCGAGGATTTACACAATCGCTACCTCATTAGTTGGCAAGGATTAAGTCCAGAGTTAATTTTAGGTTCTCAATTAGATTCTCTAGTTGATTACCTACTGAATTAGTTAAACCAATTCCGATCGGCTTAGCTTAATGTTGTTCTCATTAATTTGTGCAATCGCAACGCAGTAAGAGAATTAGAGTTTAGGAATGCAATAGAAATCAGAAATCAGAAAACACTTATATTATTGGAAACAAAATATGAACACAGGGCCAAGATTCGATGACTCAGTCTACTACAGCGGTCACCATGGAAGAACGGTGATGGTTCACCTTTGCTAGCTAGGACGCTGAGGATCAGGTCCACCAAAGTGCATTGGTAATCCAATTGGTCCCCTCTAACAACCTTTAGCTTCTCAGTTCTTAACCTGCACTTCCTCAATCGAGAGAAGCACTAATGATAACACTGTGCACCACCGTAAGCGTAGAAGATGAGAGCAAGAGAATGGAAACAATGAGAATAGAAAATATGAATTCCAAAGACCCCGAAAAAGTGCACAGCTCCTCCTATATATACATGATTTGTGGCCTGCTACTCCTAACGACTCCTAACATAATTTCATAGTGGATTGCCTATTCTACCCTTGCGTAACTTATGCTGCAAGCTTCTCCAAAAGTGACATGTGATAGTGTGTTCTTTTAGTCGTCTTAAACGCCTATCAAATCACTAAAGCTAACTATAGTATAGTTAACCCTAGGTCATTCTTCTCAAGGACACAGTGCGTTCTAAATGTGTAGTAAACCGAAGCAAAATCTAAGTATGCAGCATTGACTCACCTCGGCACTGGCCGACTCGCTCTCGGCAGAGACTGGGCCGAATTGATCTCGGTAGAGACAATCCGGCTCGGTCTCGGCTAAATGCAGACAGACGCTACAGAGATGGACTATCTTTGTCTCGGACTTAAAAACAGTAAATGAGAGGGGTTGGAATGCGATCAAAATCAAAACAGAGATTACTACAATCAAATGCTGAAATTAACTACAATGCAAATGCAACTATGCTACTCCTAATGCGATTTCTATTACTGTGTTCATGTTCAGTTCCAATAATCAAGTTCTTTCTGGTTCAATCACTCCAATTACAGTCCACATCAGCCTCTAGTGTTCTTATGGAAATCGCCAAAGGTCTGTCCCTTGCCATACCGAGGATTTACACAATCTCTACCTCATCAGTTGGCAGTGATTAAGTTTAAGCTGATTTTAGATTCTCAATTAACAATCATTAAGTGATTACCTACTAAATTAGCTAAACCAGTTCCAATCGGCTTAGTTTAACATTGTTCCGTTACCATGTGCAATTGCAATACAGTAATTGAACTCAGCTTTTAGGGATGCAACAGAGATCCGAATTCAGAAAATACTTATATTATTGAAAGCGAAATACAAACACAGGGCCTCGATTCGATGATTTCATCTTCCACAATAATCGCCATGGCTGACGGTGATGATTCACCTCTGATAGCTAGGACGTCGAGGATCAGGTCCACCGAAGTGCGTTGGTGCTCCAATCGGTCTCCTCTGGTAACCTTCGGCTTCTCAGTTCCTAGCCTGCATTTCCTCAATCGAGAGAAATGCCATTAGCAGCACCGTGCACCACCGTGAGCGAAGGAGAGGGAAGCGAGAGAGAATCAAGATAATGGGCGATGAAAATCTGAATGCCAAAAGACCCCTAATTGTTCAGAGTTGCGCTTATTTATACAAGGCGCGAACTAACTAACTTAGCAGAATTACAATTAAAATTCCTATTCTACCCTTGCTGTGACTTGCGTTGCAAGCTACTCCAGGTAGTGACGTGGAGCTCAGCTGGAATTGATGTCTCTTCTGGATGGATGGCTGACGTGGAGTGGCACTAGACTTAGCTCCTGATTGGGCTCTTTGCATGGGCCGAGTTTCGGCCTGATTGAGGTGCCCTTGGCCTGATCGAGATGCTTTCGGACTGGGCCTTTAGTGGTGGGTTGCGAGCTTGGATGGACCTGCAATGAAAGAATAGTTAGCTTAATGCCTTGAATTAACACAGATTATGCTTTCCTTAGATTCTAGGCCTTTAATCTGAATCCTAGCTAACAATCATCTTTTAAGGTCATGAGTTGCTTTGTAGCACTCTTCTTAGGTCCACTTAAGATGTGTATTTTATGACTCATCAAACCCCCACACTTAGTCTTTTGCACCCATAGGCAAAATGTATGACTTAAACAAGGGAGATTTGAGGAAAATAATTTCTTCTGTTGACTTCCTTAAGTCTGACTGGATAGATTCAGCTTCTCTTCATTTCGGAACAAGGTGCTTTATGCAATTAGGGAACTACTTCCCTTGGAGTTAAGGTTCTTTCGTGACTTCCAAATGGGAGGAGATCCTAGAGTGGTAGAACCTCACTTAGGTGATTAATTCTCTCGATTCTCTCGAGTGTTTAGCTTGTGTTTGCACTCAGCATTGCATGGAATTGGTATCACCATATCTTGATAGAGCTCTCCTCCTACTCCTGTAAAACACAACAGTCATGATCACTAGGACTTTTTCGGCTTGTAGCGGGGTTAAGGTCAAGGGTAGGATAGAATGTGGAAAAACTGGCTTCATGACCCACGGGGAGGAGAGGAGCAATGGGGAGTGAGTTTTATCAGTATGGGGGCAGTCCTGGTTGCTGTGGTCTCCTTCCATCCATATTTACTCGCCCCTTTTTCATTCTTTCTTTCTTTCTACTCATGCAGCTTGTTGATTTTGTTTGTTTCAGCTACCTGTTTTTTGTTTATATGTGATTTCTTCTTTTCTTTTCTTTCATTATTTTTCTTTTTTGCTTCTTCTGAGCCTTCAAATGCTTTTTGAACGATTCTACTCCCTAGACTTCCCCCACACTTGATTATGACTCACTCCCAAGACAACTCCGAGGCTCCTCGGCTTCCCGAAGGTAAGGTAAGACTGGTTTTTCTGGCCTCGGCTTGTAGTGAGCTGTAAGAAAAAGTGGTCAAATTAGGCCCAAAGGGGGTGAACAAGGGTCAACTTGTTTTCGGGCAGCTTATTTGGCTCTAAGCTCATGAGAAACATGGCCTAGATCATGTCATTCCTGCATGTGTAAAGTAGTTGTATCCAGAGAGTTAAGGCAAAATACAGCATACACAATTAATATGTTCTACAAAAATCACTCAGGAAGGGGGATGGCGGGAATGTAAGCCATCACTACTGCAAGGCTCAAATTCTCACATTGGTTGCTTTTGTTCCCTCACTCTAAAGGTTTCTTCTTCCCATTTTCATCACTTACCGCTTAGAACCCAAAGGTTTGGTCCCCTTCAGGTAGAGGCTACCTCAACTTGGGAATGAGGAGATTGCTTCTGCTGGTTCGTCAGATTCTCGGACTCAATAAAGAATTTTCTCTCTAGTTTTGGCTCCGTAATTCTGCTAGGCCGAGACCATTCCGGTTGTGGCCGGCTGTGGCCGAAAGGCTTTTATTGAACAAATGCACATATGCAGGAATTCAAAGTACTAATGAAACTAGAAACAGCATAACAGATATGAAAGAAACAATTTAGAGTTAAAGAAAACGAAAAAGTTAAAGAAGAGAAGGGCAGATATAAAATGAATGATCAGTTCCAAATGGTTAGAACCCCCCCCCCCACACACACACTTAATTTTGGCATTGTTCTCAATGCGAAGATGAAAGGGGTGGCCGAAATGGCCTAAGCTGTGCCATTTGGTGGAGTTGGTTCCACCAATGAAATGATCTCAGTGTTCTCTCCAATTGGTGCTGGACCTTCATGGAATGGTTTGACTTGGTGCCCATTGACCTGAAAGGTGCGGTTGGTCTGTTCCTCTTTTAGCTGCACTGCACCATGGGGAAATATGTTAGTGATAACAAAAGGTCCACCCCATCTAGAGTGAAGCTTACCTGCTATAAGTTTCAATCTGGAGTTGAATAGCAACACTTTTTGGCCAATGTGGAGGTCTTTTCTCAGGATCTTTTGGTCGTGGAACTTTTTTGCTTTTTTCTTGTAGATCCTGGCATTCTCATAGGCTTCCATGCGAAGTTCGTCTAATTCTTGAAGTTGGAATTTCCTATGCTCTCCTGCTTGGTCATAGGCCATGTTGCATTGTTTGATTGCCCAGTAAGCTTTGTGTTCTAGCTCTACAGGGAGGTGGCAGGCCTTCCCGAAAACAATCTGGTAGGGAGACATCCCTAGCGGTGTTCGGTATACAGTACTGTGTGCCCATAGAGCATCCTCAAGGAGCTTGCTCCAATCCTTCATGCTGGGATTTGTCATCTTTTGTAGTGTATGCTTCATTTCCCTATTAAACACCTCAACTTGCCCATTTGTTTGGGGATGGTATGCTATAACTATTCGGTGTGCTACCCCATATCTCTGAAGAAGGGAGGCCATGGCTCTATTGCATAAGTGACTTCCTTGGTCACTGATGAGCGCCTTTGGTACACCAAAACTGCAAAAAATATTGGACTTAAGAAAGTCCACTACAACCTTGACATCATTGGTTCTAGTGGGGATGGCTTCTACCTATCTTGATACGTAGTCAACGGCAAGCAGGATGTATGAATAGCCATTGAAGACTGGGAATGGCCCCATAAAATGTATACCCCAGACATCAAAGATTTTGCAGAATAGGATGGGCTATTGGGGCATTTCATGTCTTTGGTTCAGGGCCATCCCTACTTTTTAGCATCTGTTGTAGGTGGAGACGAATTGTTGAGTGTCTCTGAAAATAGAAGGCCAATAGAGGCCACAATCGAGCACTTTCCTGGAAGTCCGAGATGATCCGTAGTGGCCCCCTCTAGGGGCCGAATGGAAGAAGTGGAGGACCGAATTGATCTCGGTGTCAGGAATGCACCTGCAGATGATCTTATCACTGCATAGTCTCCATAGGTAGGGGTCATCCCATACGTAGTATTTAGCATCACTTCTGATCTTCTCCTTGTAGGTCCGAGATGCCTCAGGTGGAAATTGATATGTTGCCACGAAGTTGCAGATGTCGGCAAACCATGGTGTGGCCGTCTTGATGTGTAGGAGTTGCTCATCAGGGAACTTATCTCGGATAGGCAATTGTTCGCTTTCTCTTTTCATCCTACTCAGGTGATCTGCTACAGAATTTTTAGCACCTTTCTTATCTTTGATCTCTAAGTCGAATTCTTGGAGAAGGAGCATCCACCAGATCAGTCTCGGCTTGGCATCCGGCTTCTTCAACAGGTATCTTAGAGCAACGTGATCAGAGAACACGACTATTTTGGAACCGAGAAGGTAAGAGCGAAACTTATCCAAGGCAAATACTATTGCCAAAAGTTCCTTCTCAGTTGTCGTGTAATTTTGCTGGGTCGAATCCATGGTTCTGGATGCATACCCAATGACATGGACTGGTTGGCCGACTCCAGCTCTTTGGCCGAGAACAGCTCCCAGTGCCGAATTGGATGTGTCGCACATTAATTCGAACGGAAGGTCCCAGCTTGGTGCTTGCAAGATAGATGCGGATGTAAGTTTGTTCTTCAACTCCTGAAATGCCTCAATGCAGGGCTGGTCAAAGTTGAAATCTACATCTTTCTGTAGCATCTTGGACAGAGGTAGAGCCAATTTGCTTAAGTCCTTGATGAACCTTCTATAAAAACCTGCATGTCCTAGGAATGAGCGAACTTCCCGCACAGAAGCGGGGTTTGGAAGGGAGGTGATTATGTCTATTTTCACCTTGTCCACTTCGATGCCTCTGTTTGAGACCAGGTGTCCTAACACTATTCCCTCGGTCACCATGAAATGACACTTTTCAAAATTAAGAACCAGGTTCGTGTTAGTATATCTCTTTAGCACCTTGGACAAATTGTTCAGGCATGCTTCAAAGGAATTAGCATACACCGTGAAGTCATCCATGGGTGGTAGAGATGGAGATTCCTCAATTATAGGCTTTGGATCCGTCTGGCCAGCTTGTTCTCGACTCGACATCGTGAGTGTCGACATGATCTCGGCCTTGTGCTGCTTCGGCAGACTCGGCAGGATGGTTTCGATTCTTGTCAGATTGAGGTTGACTTTGACTTCTTATGCAGCTTCAATCTCGGATCTGAGTGGAATAGTCAGCTTTTCGGCTTGAGTCTGATCTTTATTGGCCGTGATGGTTTCGGTAAACGTGTCGGCCTTCATGCTTGACTCTTCGGCCGAGTTGACTTTCATCCTTGCGTTGACTCGGTGATGAGTCACAATTTATACATCTTTTAGACACCTAAGAAGGAGGTTTGCAAGACTATTCTGTGCTTAAGAATGGATTGTTAGCTAAGATTCATTCTATGGGTTTGAATACAGAGAAAATACAAATTTGTGTTAATTCAGATTTCTTAGCTAATAAAAGTGTCACTCCTTCTTCTACAGGTCAAGCCGAGTTGACCAAGGTCAACAAAAAGAGTCTTAGCCGAGATGAAGTCATCCTGGCCAGTCCGACTCCATCTCGACAGGACTAGAGTCGTCTCGGCAACCCATGCCTTGCAGCCCAGCAGCCTAGTAGAGAGGCCCAATTGTATTGACCACATCAGCTATCCAGCTCGGAGGCCATCTCAGCGTCAGCTCAAATGCCATGTCACTCCTAGGAAATTTGCCATGTCACGTTAGAAGATTTGCATAGGGGTAGAATAGGGTCTTCACAGTGTAGTTTTGTTAGGATTCGTTAGGATTAGCATATCACAGCTCATGTATATATAGGAAGAGCTGTGCACTTTTTACACGTTTTGTCTTTGAATTCACTTTAATTCCATACTCACTGTACCCATTTTTCTCACTCTTGCTCTCTTCGTTTTCACGGTGGTGCACGATGCTCATTGGCATTTCTCTCGATTGAGGAAGCGCAGGTCTGAGACTAGGAAGTCGAAGTTTGTCGGAGGGGACCGATCAGACTATTGACGCACTCTGGTGGAGCTGATCCTCAGCGTTCAGGCTAACGGAGGTGAACCACCACCATCAACCATGGCGATCGTCGTGGAAGATGGATCCATCTGAATTCAAAACCACTGTATTTGTATTCCATTTCTGTTAATCAATTTCATTCTGCAACTCTTGTCTCCATTCTCTTCATCTACTTTAATTCATGATTTGATCCGCGATTGCAATTAAATTGTGAACAATGTTAAGTTAAGCCGATTGGAACTGGTTTGACTAATATAGTAGGTAATAATTTGGCAATTGTTAACTGAGAACCTAAAATCAGCTCTGAACTTAATCCCTGCCAACTGATGAGGTAGCGATTGCATAAATCCTCGGTATGGCAATGGACGAACCTTTGGCGATTACCATAAGACTTCCCAAGGCTGATATGGATTGAGAACTGGAGTGTGGAGCCTGGATTGAACTTGGATTAATGGGACTGAATATGAGCACAGTTAAATAATAATAATAATAATAATAGATAACTAGTAACAGTAGTATATGTTTATCGCATTTATAGTCTTAGTCCATTTTCAGCATTACTTGCATTTCCACCCCATTTACTGCTTTTTAGTCTAAGACAGAAATAGTCCATCTCTGTAGCGTCTGACTGTGCTCAACCGAGACCAAGCCGGATTATCTCTACTGGGATCATCTCGGCTCAGCCTCTGCCGAGAGCTACTCGGCTAGTTCCGAGGAGAGTCAGCACTTTACATCTCAGAATCTACGTCACTTCACTTAACACCAATTCACAACTGAACACACTGTGTCCTTGAGAAGAATGACCTAGGGTTAGCTATACTATAGTTAGCTTTAGTTATTTGATAAGCGCGTTGAAACGACTAAATACGCCATCATCACTCGGCCGTGAATATGGTTGCCACTTGTGCAGGTGGAGGCTTTTTAGTCTCGGCAACTTTTACCTCTACGCTATTCTTACTCTCTAAGGGCTTAGGGTAGCAGACTTAGTTTATCAACTTGGTTAGTTCTTTTTCAAATGCCAAGTCGCTGACGTCGCTATGATCATCCTCAAAGTCTGGGAACTCCAGTACTTCATCATGGTCGGCCTTTGAGCAGCTACTTACTTCAGCAGCTCCAGCAAGATCTTCCATTCCCTTAGTACAGTTGTCTAGTTGGAAGTATTCCTCCACTAGCTCTTCCATTATATCTATACCAAAGAGAGAGTGGTCTTCGGTGGGGTGCTTCATTTCTTCAAAAATATTGAACTGCACCAATGTGTCACCGAATTCCATTGAGAGTGTTCTGGCGTGCACGTCAATCTTCGTCCTTGCCGTCATGAGAAATGGTCTCCCCAGTATCAAAGTTGATCCCTTCCCCGACATCTGGTCCTCCATGTCAAGCACATAGAAGTCAGCTGGAAATATTAATTCATTCACTTGGACGAGGATGTCTACGAGAACTCCCAAGGGTTGCACGATACTTCTGTTAGCAAGCTGGATGGTCATCCCTGTGGGTTCCAGGTCTCCGAAATTGCGGGACCTGTAGGTTGATGCTGGCATGACGTTGATTGACGCTCCTAGGTCCAGCATAGCATCAGCAAATGTACAATCACCAATAGTGCATGGGACCGAGAAGATGCCGGGGTCTCGACACTTCTTTGGCAGAACTTGTGAAATCCCTATAGTTGAATTGATCTTTGTTAAGGCCGACACCACACCTCCAAGTTCTCGACTTCCCTTTATCTTTCTTCTTTTGTGTACACATAATTCCTTGAGGAATTTGGCGCACTTCAGAATTTGCTTGATTGCGTCGAGGAGTGGAATGTTGATTTCCACCTTCCGGAACATCTTCAGCAGTTCGTCGTCCGAATCTGGTTTCCTTGCCGAGATGGTCCAAGATAGAAACGGCAATGGGACAGCTATCTGTGGATGTGACTGTGAGTTGGCCCTTACTTTAGAGTCGGCTTCGGCTGGCTGCGGCATCTGATGCTGTACAGGCTGGGATAATTCCTTGCCACTTCGGAGTGTTACTACATTAGCATTCCCTCTCAGATTTGGAATAGATTGAGAGGGAAGGCTGCTTGAGCCGGCTGACTGTAACTCGCTCACAGTATTTGCTAGCTGTCCTATTTGCATCTTGAGATCCTGGATGGTGGCAGTCATATTCTACTGGAATTGCATGTTGCTGGAACTCACTGATTGCTGAAATTCTAGGTTGCTTGTTGCCAGCTGCTTCATTAAATCTTCTAGTGATGGTGAGTTGCCTTGAGTAGGGGTTCTCTGTTGTTGTAGTGGGAAGGATGGTGCTGTGTATTGAGGACTCGGCTGTTGGTAACCAGCTACTCCATAGGGTGTATTCGGCATGGATCCGGTTCTTTGAGTTGCATATGGTCCTTGTTGTGGGCTTGGCCGGAATGGTTGTTTCCCATATGGTTGGTTATCGAACTACCGGTTCTGGTATGGCTGCTTCCCATAATGGAATCCTCATACGGCTCCAACACTTTTCTGTTTAGCTTGACTCGGTCTCTTGTAAGGTGGGGCACAAGTCGGTTGGATGCTCCACTGAAGTACATATGCCACAGACCTTTGGTGCCATGGCTGGATGATGTTGACTAACAGCTAGTTGTCTGACCAGGGATGTCAGTTCGGTTAGCTGGTTCTCCAGCCTTTGGTTGGAGGCTGCGCCGATTTCATTCACTAGCTGAGACGGATTCGGCCCTCTGATCCCGAATTATTGAGTGTTGCTCGCCATGTTCGAGATCAAATGCCTTGCTGCTACTGGTGTTTTGTCCGTTAATGCTCCTCCACTAGCTGCATCGATCATACTCTTGCCCATCATTGACAATCATTTGTAGAAGTACTGGATCAGCAGTTGCTCGCTGATCTGATGGTGGGGACAGGTGGCACATTGCTTGTTGAAGCGCTCCCAATATTCGTGCAGAGTCTCTCCGGTATGCTGCCCTATCCCACAGATTACTTTCCTGATGGTCGCAGTTATAGAAGCTGGGAAAAATTTTTCTAGGAAGGTCCGTTTCATATCTCCCTAGGTGTTGAAGAGTGCTGACTGTAGATATAACTAGTCCTTTGCGGCTCCATCCAGGGAGAATGGGAACGCCTTCATCTTGATGTAGTCTTCTGGGATTCCCTACGGCCTCATTGTGGAGCAAACCACGTGGAATTTCTTGAGATGCTTGTGGGGGTCTTCTCCTGCAAGACCGTGAAACTTGGGCAACAGATGTATCAGACCAGACTTCAACTCATAAGTCTAAGCCGGCTCCAGTTGTGGATATTGGATGCACCATGGTTGGTATACCACATCTGGAGTGGCTAGCTCTTTCAACGTCCTGTTGTGATTCTCCATCTGCCTTGGCTTTGTGAAAATGTTAGTACTAGCAACAAAATTGTCAGTATAAGATTGGTCAGAGTTAATGACGGAATTTACACTACTACTGATATTTACTGCGGTATTTCTAATTTTTCGCAATCTACGTAAAGTTAGCTCTATCTCTAGATCAAAGGTAAGGAAGTGAATGTGGTTAATATGTGATGCAAAACTAAATGTAATGTAGAGTTAGAAATTACTCATATACCTATACGTATGTATATATTTTTGTTTTAACAGTGAATTCACGTAAAGATTTATTGACAAATTTAGACTCAACAGACTCTAAACAAAACTCTTACAGACTCGGATTTGACTCGGGTTACTTGGCACACGAAAACACAAAGGAACTTGATAGTGTGTTCTTTTAGTCATCTTAAACACTTATCAAATAACTAAAGCTAATTATAGTATAGTTAACCCTAGGTCATTCTTCTCAAGGACACAGTGCGTTCTAAATGTGTTTCAATTTGTAGTAAACGGAAGCAAAATCTAAGTATGCAGCACTGACTCACCTCGGCACTGGTTGAGTCGCTCTCGGCAGAGATTGGGCCGAGTTGATCTCGACAGAGACAATCTGGCTCGGTCTCGGCTAAGTGCAGACAGACGCTACAAAGATGGACTATCTCTATCTCGGACTTAAAAACAGTAAATGAGAGGGGTTGGAATGAGATCAAAATCAATACAGAGATTACTACAATCAAATGCTAAAATTAACTACAATGCAAATGAAACTATGCTACTCCTAATGCTACTGCTATTACTGTGTTCATGTTCAATTCCAATAATCAAGTTCTTTCTGGTTCAGTCACTCCAATTACAGTCCACATCAGCCTTCAGTGTTCTTATGGCAATCGCCAAAGGTCCGTCCCTTGCCACATCGAGGATTTACACAATCGCTACCTCATCAGTTGGTAGAGATTAAGTTCAAGCTGATTTTAGATTCTCAATTAACAATCGTTAAGTGATTACCTACTGAATTAGCTAAACCAGTTCCAATCGGCTTAGTTTAACATTGTTCCGTTACCATGTGCAATCGCAACACAGTAATTGAACTCAACTTTTAGGCATGCAACAGAGATCCGAATTCAGAAAATACTTATATTATTGAAAGAGAAATACAAACACAGGGCCTAGATTCGATGATTCCATCTTCTACAGCAATTGCCATGGCTGACGACGATGATTCACCTCTGATAGCTAGGACGCCGAGGATCAGGTCCACCGGAGCGCGTTGGTGCTCCAATCGGTCTCCTCTAGTAACCTTCGGCTTCTCAGTTCCTAGCCTACATTTCCTCAATCGAGAGAAATGCCATTAGTAGCATCGTGCACCACCGTGAGCGGAAGAGAGGGAAACGAGAGAGAATGAAGATAATGGGCGCGGCAAAATCTGAATGCCAAAAGACCCCTAATTGTTCAGAGGTGGATTGTTAGCTAAGATTCATTCTATGGGTTCGGTTACAGAGGAAATACAAATCTGTGTTAATTTAGATTCCTTAGCTAATAAAAGTGTCACTCCTTCTTCTGCAGGTCAAGCCGAGTTGACCAAGGTCAACAAAAGGAGTCTCAGCCGAGATGAAGTCATCCTGGCCAGTCTGACTCCATCTCGGCCAGACCAGAGTCGTCTCGGCAACCCATGCCTTGCAGCCCAACAACCCAGTAGAGAGGCCCAATTGTATTGACCACATCAGCTATCCAACTCGGAGGCCATCTCAGCAATAGCTCAGCTGCCATGTTACTCCTAGGAAATCTACCATGTCACGTTAGAA
This sequence comes from Mucuna pruriens, assembly GCA_025330945.1. NCBI lineage: Eukaryota > Viridiplantae > Streptophyta > Magnoliopsida > Fabales > Fabaceae > Mucuna > Mucuna pruriens. The sequence goes on from JAENHJ010000108.1 coordinate 1,457,583, forward strand.
GATCCGCATAGGGGTAGAATAGGATCTTTCACAATGTAATTCTGTTAGGATTCGTTAGGATTAGCATATCACAGCTCGTGTATTTATAGGAAGAGTTGTGCACTTTTTACACGTTCTGACTTTGAATTCACTCCAACTCCATACTCACTGTACCCATTTTTCTCGCTCTCGCTCTCCGTTTTCACGGTGGTGCACGGTGCTCATTGGCGTTTCTCTCGATTGAGGAAGTGCAGGTCTGAGACTGGGAAGCCGAAGTCTGCCAAAGGGGACCGATCAGACTACTGACGCACTCTGGTGGAGCTGATCCTCAGCAATCAGGATAACGGAGGTGAACCACCACCATCAACCATGGCGATCGTCGTGGAAGATGGATTCATCTGAAGTCAGAACCACTGTATTTGTATTCTGTTTCTGTTAATCGATTTCATTCTGCATTTCATATCTCCTTTCTCTTCCCTCTTCCTTAAGTCATGTTTGAATCGCGATTGCATTTCAATATGAACAATGTTAAGCTAAGCTGATTGGAACTGGTTTAACTAATTTAGTAGGTAATCAGTTAACGATAGTTAATCGAGAACCTAAAATCAGCTCTGCACCTAATCCCTGCCAACTGATGAGGTAGCGATTGCATAATTCCTCGGTATGGCAATGGACGAATGTTTGGCGATCGTCATAAGACTACCAAAGGCTGATATGGACTGAGAACTGGAGTGTGGAACCTGGACTGGACTTGAACTAATGGAACTGAACATGAACATAGTTGTATAATAATAACAACGGTAATCAGTAACAGTAGTATATGTTTACTGCATTCAAAGTCTTAGTTTACTTTCTGCTTTACTTGCACTCCAACCCCCCTTATTTACTGCCTTTAAGTCTAAGACAGAGGTAGTCCACCTCTGTAGCGTCTGTCTGCACTCAACCGAGATCAAGCAGGATCCTCTCTGTTGAGGTCGACTCGGCTCAGTCTCTGTTGAGAGCAACTCGGCCATTGCCGAGATGAGTCGGTACTTTACATCTCAGATTCTACTCCACTTCACTCTACACCAATTCACAACTGAGCACACTGTGTCCTTGAGAAGAATGACCTAGGGTTAGCTATACTATAGTTAGCTTTAGTTATTTGATAAGCGCGTTAAAACGACTAAAAAACGCTCCATCATCAAATTGGCGTCGTTGCGGGGGACACAAGTTCTTTTGTGTCTTTGTGTGCTAAGTTAAGTGAGGTCGAATTCCGAGTCTATAAAGTGTGTTTGTCAAGTCAGTCTTGAGTCTTTTGAACTTGTCTATATCTGTCTGTTTTGTGTATGGATCCTAAATAAAAAGCATGTTGACTATTATTTGTTTCTCTGCGTAAATTCACCGTTAAAAATAGCTACGTAGAATCAGCATTCTGTTTTGTATTCACTACTGCATCTTTCTTTCTGCATTACATTCTTGCATTCAGCTAGTTTTTCTGTTTTGCATTCTTGCTAGTTTAATTGCATTCTTTCTGTATGTCATTCTGTAGTTCCATTGGTTAGTTAACTGATAGTTGTAGTTTCTAATTCTGCATTTACTATTTCAAATACTATTTGTAATTCTGAAATTTTTGCATAACATGTACAATGCATGACTAGAAGTAGTACTGACCCATTGCATGTTTTTGACCCAGAAATAGAATTAACTTTACGTAGACTGCGCAAAATTAGGAACATTGCAATAAATACTAGTATCAATATAGATTCTGTAGCTGACTCTAACCAGTTTTACACTAACAATTTTGTTTCTAGTTCTAACGTCTTTGCAGAATAAGGACGAATGGAGAATAACGATAGGACGCTAAAGGAATTAGCCACTCCAGACGTGGTGTATCAACCTTGGTGCATCCAATACCCACAGCTGGAGCCAGCTCAAACATATGAGTTAAAATCTGGTCTTATACACCTGTTGCCTAAGTTTCATGGTCTTGCAGGAGAAGACCCCCACAAGCATTTAAAAGAATTCCATGTGGTCTGTTCTACAATGAGGCCGCAAGGGATATCGGAAGACTACATCAAAATGAAGGCATTTTCATTCTCCCTAGATGGAGCAGCGAAGGATTGGCTGTATCTTTAGCCAGTACTTTTCAATACCTGGGGAGACATGAAGCGCACCTTCCTGGAGAAGTTCTTTCCAGCATCCTGCACTGCGTCCATTAGAAAGGAAATATGTGGGATAAGGCAACATACAGGAGAAACACTGCACGAGTACTGGGAGAGATTCAACAAACTTTGTGCCACCTGTCCATATCATCAGATCAGCGAACAGTTGCTGATCCAGTATTTTTATGAAGGATTATCGCTGATGGACAGAAGTATGATAGACGCAGCCAGTGGCGGGGCTCTGATGGATAAAACACCAGCAGCAGCACGGCATCTGATTTCCAATATGGCAAGCAATACACAGCAGTTTGGGATCAGAGGGCCAAATCAACCACGGATGGTGAGTGAAATCGGTGCAGCTTCCAATCAGAGGTTGGAGAATCAGCTGACCGAGTTAACATCATTGGTGAGACAGCTTGTTGTTGGGCAACACCAACCAGCCATGGTAGCAAAAGTATGTGGCATATGTACTTCTGTGGAGCACCCCACTGATATGTGCCCCACTCTCCAAGAAACCGAGTCGGACTAGCCAGAAAATATTGGAGCCATAGGTGGATTTCAGTACGGGAAGCAACCGTATCAGAATCGGCCATTTGATAACCAGCAACAGGGAAGACAGCCATTTTGGCCAGGACCGAATCAAGGACCATATGCAACCCAACAATTCGGATCCACACCGAACACCTATCAGAGGCAAGCAGGTTATCAACAGCCGACTCCGCAAGACCAAGCACCACCTTTCCAGTAGCAACAACAACAGCAGAGAATGCCTACTCCAGGCAACTCCCAATCTTTGGAAGACCTGATGAAGCAGCTTGCAACCAGCAACCTGGAGTTCCAACAATCTGTGAGCTCCAGCAATTTACAGTTCCAGCAGAACATGACCGCCATTCGTCGTGGAAGATGGATTCATCTGAAGTCAGAACCATTGTATTTGTATTCTGTTTCTGTTAATCGATTTCATTCTGCATTTCATATCTCCTTTCTCTTCCCTCTTCCTTAAGTCATGTTTGAATCGCGATTGCATTTCAATATGAACAATGTTAAGCTAAGCTGATTGGAACTGGTTTAACTAATTCAGTAGATAAACCCTGAACCAAATAAAGCCCACCTGAACAAATGTGTTTGTTGTTTACCCCTTTTGAGCCTAATGTAACCATTCTTCCTAACAGTTCACTATAAGCCAAGGCCAGAAAAACCATGAATCAACCTCACCTTCGAGGAGTAGAGGAGCTTTGGAATTGTTGTGGGAGTAAATCATGATCAAGTGTGGGGGAACTCCAGGAAGCAAAAGGTTGTTCAGCACCCTCTAAGGCTTGAAAATGCAAGAAAAAGAATAAAAGCGAATGAAAGAAAGGAAAGAGAAAAAGAGGAAGCAGCAGCAGAAAATCTGAGCTGAAACGAATAAAGAAAGAAAACAGCTGCATAAGTTGTATAATAAGAAAAAGAAAAGAAAATGCGCCGGTAGCAGCAAGAAGGAGGAATTAACAGCTTCCTGGGTTATCCCTCAGGCTGATAAATCTTACTCCCCATTGCTCCTCTCTTCCTCGTGGGTCCTGAAGCTAGTTTTCCCATATTCTATCCTACTCGTGACCCAGCCTCGCTACAAGCCGAAAAGAAGTCCTAGTGATCATAATTGTGTGTTTTTGCAGGTGTAAGAAGAGAGATTCGCCGAAGTATGGTAATATCAGTTCCATGAATGTTGACTGTAAATACAAGCCCAGACACGTGAGAAATAAGGGAGTTATTTGCCTAAAAGAGAGCTCTATCACTCTTGGTTACCTTCTCTTGTTTGCAGGTCATGAATTTGCCTAGAGCACGGAAGGAGTAATTTCCGGATTGCTAGAGTATCTCGATCCCAGAGTGAATGAGTGCCGACTCTGTCTCGGTTGAACTAAAGGAAGGCAAGTGAAGAAAATTCTTTTCTATCTTTAAAAATTTCCCCCTTGTTGATTTTCATTTTATTTTGCCCAGGAGTGCAAAAGGGTAAGTGTGTGGGTGTGATGAGTCACAATTTATACATCTTTTAGACACCTAAGAAGGAGGTTTACAAGACTATTCTGTGCGTAAGAGTGGATTGTTAGCTAAGATTCATTCTATGGGTTTAATTACAGAGGAAATACAAATCTGTGTCTATTTAGATTCCTTAGCTAATAAAAGTGTCACTCCTTCTTCTGCAGGTCAAGCCGAGTTGACCAGGGTCAACAAAAGGAGTCTCAGCCGAGATGAAGTCATCCTTGCCAGTCTGACTCCATCTCGGCCGGACCAGAGTCGTCCCGGCAACCCATGCCTTGCAGCCCAGCAGCCCAGTAGAGAGGCCCAATTGTATTGACCACATCAGCTATCCAGCTCGGAGGCCATCTCAGCGTTAGCTCAGCTGCCATGTCACTACTAGGAAATCTACCATGTCACGTTAGAAGTTCCGCATAGGGGTAGAATAGGATCTTTCACAATGTAATTCTGTTAGGATTCGTTAGGATTAGCATCTCACAGCTCGTGTATTTATAGGAAGAGCTGTGCACTTTTTACACGTTCTGACTTTGAATTCACTCCAACTCCATACTCACTGTACCCATTTTTCTCGCTCTCGCTCTCCCGTTTTCACGGTGGTGCACGGTGCTCATTGGCATTTCTCTCGATTGAGGAAGTGCAGGTCTGAGACTGGGAAGCCGAAGTCTGCCAGAGGGGATCGGTCAGACTACTGACGCACTCTGGTGGAGCTGATCCTCAGCGTTCAAGCTAACGAAGGTGAACCACCACCATCAACCATGGCAGTCGTCGTGGAAGATGGATTCATCTGAAGTCAGAACCATTGTATTTGTATTCTGTTTCTGTTAATCGATTTCATTCTGCATTTCATATCTCCTTTCTCTTCCCTCTTCCTTAAGTCATGTTTGAATCGCGATTGCATTTCAATATGAACAATGTTAAGCTAAGCTGATTGGAACTGGTTCCACAGGGCCTGGATTCGATGATTCCATCTTCCACGACGATCGCCATGGACGACGGCGATGATTCACCTCAACTAGCTAAGACGCTGAGGTTCAGGTCCACCAGAGTGCGTTGGTACTCCAATCGGTCTCCTCTGATAACCTTTGGCCTCTCAGTTCTTAGCCTGCATTTCCTCAATTGAGAGAAACGCCATTAACAGCACTGTGTACCACCGTGAGCGGAGGAGAAGAGAATGAGAGAGTTCGGAATTATGAACGCGGGAAAGTTTGAATGCCAAAAAGCCCCTATTCGTTCAGAGTTCTCTCTATTTATACATGAGTGGGCACAGCTAACGATGCTAACAGAATTACATGTTCAATTCCTATTCTACCCTTGCTGTGACTTGCGTTGCAAGCTACTCCAGGTAGTGACGTGGAGCTGAGCTGGACCCAAGGTGGCTCTGATTGCTGACGAGGCGTTCCACCTGGATCTACCTGACTGGGCTCCCTGCGTGGGTTGAGTCTCGGCCTGGCTGAGAGGCTCTCGACCTGAGCTTCTGATGGCGGGCTGAGTTTGGCTGGACCTGCAATGAAGAGATAGTTAGCTAAAAACCTTGATTAAACGCAGATTGTGTTTTACTCAATCCTGTAGAAGAAGAAAAGAAAGCTTTTTGTTAGCTAAGACTTTCAATTTAACACAGATTTGTATCTTCTCTATTTTTAGGTCCTTAATGTGAATCTTGACTAACAATTAATCCTTAAACACAAAATAATCCTGTAACACTCTTCTTAGGTCCATAAAAGATGTATAATTTGTGACTCAGCAGACCCTCACACTTAACCCTTTGAACTCTTGGGCAAAATCAAATGAAAATCAACAAGGGAGATTCTTAAAGATAGAAAATAAATTTTCAATTTTGGCTTCCTTAAGTTCAACCGAGACAGAGTCGGCACTCATTCACCCTGAAATTAAGATACTCAAACAATCTAAAAACTACTTCTCTTGTGCTCCAGGTGAATTCATGACCTACAACAGCGAAAGGTAGCCAAAAGTGATAGAGCTCTCACTTAGGCAAGTATTCTCTCAGCCTCTCAAGTGTTTGGGTTTGTATTTACACTCAACATTGCATGAAACTGGCATTCCTTTACTTTGACAAGGCTCTCCTCTACACCTGCAAAAACACAAGCAGTCATGATCACTAGGGCTTCTTTTCGGCTTGTAGTGAGGTTAGGGACACGGGTAGGACAAAATATGGAAAGTAGTCTCAGAACCCGTGGGGAAGAGAGGAGCAATGGGGAGTAAGCTTCATCAGCATGAGGGGTAGCCCAGGATGTTGTGATCTCCTTCCTTTATTCCGCTCTTATCTGCTCACTTCTTTCCCTTTTTCTTATCTTTTCTTTTTCTTCTTTTCTGGTATTCATGCTGCTTTGCTGTAACTTTTTTTTTCAGCCTTGAACTCTTAACTGCTTCTCTACTTTTCTCTTTTTCTTTCATTCGCTTGCTTCTTTTCTTTTCTTTTCAAGCCTTTAGAAGATGCTGAACTTGTTCTACTTCCCGAAACTTCCCCAACACTTTGAAGATGACTTACTCCCAAAAAAATTCCAAGGCTCTTTTGCTCCCTATGGGTGAGGTTAAATCATGGTTTTTCTTGCCTTGGCTTGTAATGAGTGATGAGTAAAAAATCATACATGAAACAAGGACCTAAGAGTGGTGCTAGTAGGCAACTCATGCACCTAAAAAATGAGTGTTAGCTAAGATCTAGATTAAGAGACTAGAACCAGAGAAAAACGTAAATTTGTGCTAAAACAAGGTATAAAGCTAACAAATCCCTCATTGCAGGTCCAGACAAACTGGCAGCCTATACAAAGGAGGCCCAGCCGGAATTACCTCTAACTTGGCCGACTCCATCTCGGTCTAGTAACGTAGAATAAACCAATTGGAGGAACAACCCAATGAAGAGCGAAGCCCAGTGGCACCCCACGTCAGCGAGCCCTTAGGAAGCTACCCTAGCTCCAGCTCAGCAGTCATGTCACCTCCTGGAGTAGCTTGCAACACAAGTAATAGGAAGGGTAGAACAGGGATTTCAAATGTAATTTTGTTAAGTTAGTTAGGGACGTTAACCTTCGAGTCTTAAATTGAGTATGTATTTGTTAAACAAATCTTTACGTGAATTCACTGTAAAAAAAATAAATAAATAAATAAATTTGTTTTAGCATTGTACATAATTCTGCATTCCATATTACTAAGCATTCTATTATGCATCCATCGTTGTGTTGCATCCTTACGTTTTCATTAGAATTAACTGTTAACTGTAATCACTATCTAGAAACACTGACCATTTTTTTTAGACTTGCATGATGCATGACTAGGAGTAGCACTAACCCTCTATATGCTTTTGACTCTGAAATAGAGAAAACCTTACGTACATGAAGGAGGACTAGGAATCTAATAGTGAATTATAATAGAAGTTATGATTCTGTCGTCGACTCTAATTTGCTTTATACTGACATAATTATTTCAAGTTCTAATACTTTTATAGAGCCAAGACAGATGGAAAATCATGATAGGACGCTGAAGGAGCTAGCCACTCCAGATGTGGTGTACCAACCTTGGTGTATCCAATATCCACAACTGGAGCCGGCTTAGACATATGAGTTGAAGTCTGGTTTAATACATTTGCTTCCTAAATTTCATGGCCTTGCAAGAGAAGACCCCACAAGCATCCTCAAAGAATTCCACGTGGTTTGTTCCACGATGAGGCCGCAGGGAATCCCAAAAGACTATATCAAAATGAAGGCGTTCCGATTCTCCCTGGATGGAGCCGCAAAGGAGTGGCTATATCTGTAGCCAACACTCTTCAATACTTGGGGAGATATGAAACGGATCTTCCTAGAGACATTCTTCCCAGCCTCTAGGACTACGACCATTAGAAAAGAAATATGTGGGATAAGACAATATACTAGAGAAACTTGATGAGTCACAATTTATAGATCTTTTAGAAACCTAAGAAGGATGTTTGCAAGACTATTTTGTGCTTAAGAATGGATTGTTAGCTAAGATTCATTTTATGGGCTTGAATATAGAGAAAATACAAATCTGTGTTAATTCAGATTTGTTAGCTAATAAAAAGTATCACTCCTTCTTCTGCAGGTCAAGCCGAGTTGATCAGGGTCAGCAAAGGAGTCTCAATCGAGATGAAGTTGTCCCGGTCAGACCGACTTCATCTCGGCCGAACCAGAGTCGTCCAGGCAGTCCATGCCTTGCAGCCCAACAGCCTAGTGGAGAGGCCCAATTGTATTGACCACATCAGCTATCCAGCTCGGAGGCCATCTCAGCGTCAGCTCAACTGCCATGTCACTCCTAGGAAATCTGCCATGTCACGTTAGAAGATCTTCGTAGGGATAGAATAGGATCTTCACAGTGTAATTCTGTTAGGATTCGTTAGGATTAGCATATCACAGCTCGTGTATATATAGGAGGAGCTGTGCACTTTTTACACGTTATGTCTTTGAATTCACTTTAATTCCATACTCACTATACCCATTTTTCTTGTTCTCGCTCTCTCTGTTTTCACGGTGGTGCACGGTGCTCATTGGCGTTTTTCTCGATTGAGGAAGTGCAGGTCTGAGACTGGGAAGCCGCAGTCGGCAAGAGGGGACCGATCAGACTACTGACGCACTCTGGTGGAGCTGATCCTCAGCATTCAGGCTAACGGGGGTGAACCACCACCATCAACCATGACGATCGTCGTGGAAGATGGATTCACCTGAATTCAGAACCAATGTACTTGTATTCTATTTCTGTTAATCAATTTCATTCTGCAACTCTTATCTCCATTCTCTCCCTCTACTTTAATTCATGATTTAATCCGCGATTGCAATTAAATTGTGAATAATGTTAAGCTAAGCCGATTGGAACTGGTTTGACTAATGTAGTAGGTAATCATTTGACGATTGTTAACTGAGAACCTAAAATCAGCTCTGAACTTAATCCCTGCCAACTGATGAGGTAGCGATTTCATAAATCCTCGGTATGGCAATGGACGAACCTTTGGAGATTGCCATAAGAACCATGGAGGCTGATATGGACTGAGAACTGAAGTGTGGAACCTGGACTTAACTTGGATTAATGGGATTGAATATGGATACAGTTATATAATAATAGATAACTAGTAACAGTAGTATATGTTTACTGCATTCTCAGTCTTAGTTTACTTTCTGCTTTACTTGCACTCCATCCCCCCCTATTTACTGCTTTCTAAGTGTGAGACATAGATAGTCCATCTCTGTAGCGTCTATCTGCACTCAGCTGAGACCAAGTCGGATCGTCTCTCGCCGAGATCATCTCAGCTCTGTCTCTGCCAAGAGCGACTCGGCCAGTACCGAGAAGAGTCAGTCAAAACTTTACTACTTAGATTCGATAACATTTTACTTCACACCAAATCACAACTGAGCACACTGTGTCCTTGAGAAGAATGACCTAGGGTTGGCTATAGTATAGTTAGCTTTAGTTATTTGATAAGCGTTCAAACGACTGAAAAAGAAAACCATTATCAAATTGGCGCCGCTGCCGGGGACACAAGTCTTTTGTGTGTTAGTGTGCCAAGTTAAGTAAGGTCGAATCCCGAGTCTGTCAAGTCAGTCTTGAGTCTTTTGAACTTGTCTATGTCTGTCTGTTTCGTTTATGGATCCTAAATAAAGAGCATGTGGACTATTATTTGTTTTTCTGCGTGAATTCACCGCTAAAAAAAAGAGAGAAAGAAATCAAACATTCATTTCTGTAGCTATGTAGAATTGGCATTTTGTTTTGTATTCACTACTGCATCCTTCTTTCTGCATTGCATTCTTGCATCTAGCTAGTTTTTCTGTTTTGCATTCTTGCTAGTTTAATTGCATTCTTTCTGTATGCAATTCTTTAGTTCCATTAGTTAGTTAACTGATACCTGTAGTTTCCAATTCTGTACTTACTATTTCAAGTACTATTTTTAATTCTGATTTTTCTGCTTAATATGTACAATGCATGACTAGGAGTAGTACTGACCCATTGTATGCTTTCGACCTAGAGATAGAATTAACCTTACATAGATTACGAAAAATTAGGAACACTGCAGTAAATACTAGTAGTGATATAGATTCTGCAGCTGACTCTAACTAGTTCTACACTGACAGTTTTGTTTCTAGTTCTGACGTTTTTGCAGGATCAGGACGAATGGAGAATAACGATAGGACGCTGAAGGAATTAGCTACTCCAGACGTGGTGTATCAACCTTGGTGCATCCAATACCCACAGTTGGAGCTAGCTTAAACATATGAATTAAAGTCTGGTCTGATACACCTATTGCCTAAGTTTCATGGTCTTGTAGGAGAAGACCCCCACAAACACCTGAAAGAATTCCATGTGGTCTGTTCTATAATGAGGACGCAGCGGATATCGGAAGACTATATCAAAATGAAGGCATTTCCATTCTCCCTGGATGGAGCAGCGAAGGATTGGCTGTATCTTCAACAAATGCTTTTCAACACTTGGGGAGACATGAAACGCACCTTCCTAGAGAAGTTCTTTCCGACATCCCGCACTGCGTCCATCAGAAAGGAAATATGTGGGATAAGGCAGCATGCAGGAGAAACACTGCACGAGTACTGGGAGAGGTTCAACAAACTTTGTGCCACCTGTCCACATCACCAGATCAGCAAACAGTTGCTGATCTAGTATTTTTATGAAGGATTATTGCTAATGGACAGAAGCATGATAGATGTAGCCAATGGCGGAGCCCTGATGGACAAAACGCCAGCAGCAGCAAGACATCTGATCTCTAATATGGCAAGCAATACACAATAGTTTGGGATCAGAGGGCCAAATCAACCATGGATGATGAATGAAATCGGTGCAGCTTCCAATCAGAGGTTAGAGAATCAGCTGACTGAATTGACATCATTGGTGAGACAGCTTGCTGTTGGGCAACACTAACCAGCCATGGTAGCGAAAGTATGTGGCATATGTACTTCCGTGGAGCACCCCACTAATATGTGCCCCACTCTCCAAGAAACCGAGTCGGACCAACCAGAGAATGTTGGAGCCATAGGTGGATTTCAGTACGGGAAGCAACCGTATCAGAATCAGCCAATTGATGGCCAGCAGCATGGAAGACAGCCATTTCGGCCAGGACAGAATCAGGGATCATATGCAGCTCAACAATTCGGATCCACACCAAATACCTATCAGAGGCAGGCTGGTCATCAACAGCCGACTCCGAACTACCAAGCACCATCTTTCCAACAATAGTAGCAATAACAACAGCAGAGAGTGCCTGCTCAAGGCAACTCTCTATCTTTGGAAGACCTGATGAAGCAGCTTGCAACCAGCAACCTGGAGTTCCAACAATCAGTGAGCTCCAGCAATTTACAATTCCAGCAGAACATGACCGCCACCATCTAAGACCTCAAAACGCAGATTGATCAGTTAGCCAATACTATAAGTCAACTACAGTCGGTAGGATCCAGCAACCTACCCTCTCAAACCATTCTAAATCCGAGGGGGAATGCCAGTGTAGTCACTCTTCGAAGTGTGAAAGAATTATCTCAACCTACACTGCAACAGTTGCCGAGACCAGCTGACGCCGACTCCAAGCCAAATGTCAACTTACAATCTCGGCCAGAGACAACTGTCCCACTGCCATTTCCATCTCGGACAATTTCGGCAAGGAAGCCAGAGTCGGATGAAGAACTGTTGAAGATGTTCCACAAGGTGGAAATCAATATTCCACTCCTCAATGTTATTAAACAGGTCCCCAAGTACGCAAAATTCCTTAAGGAACTGTGTGTACACAAAAGGAGAAAAATAAAGGGGAGTAAGGAAACTGGAGGTGTGGTGTCGGCTCTGACACAGAATGGAGCAATCACTGCAAGTGCCTCAACTTGGCCAAAAAAATGGAGAGACCCTGGAGTCTTTTCGATCCCACGCACCATCGGCGAATGCACTTTTGCCAATGCAATGTTGGACTTGGGAGCCTCAATTAATGTCATGCCCACATCAATCTACAGATCCCTGAATTTTGTTGACTTGGAACCCACAGGGATGACCATTCAGCTGGCAAACAGGAGTATTGTCCAGCCCCTGGGAGTTGTCGAAGATGTTCTCGTCCAAGTCAATGAACTAATATTTCCAGCTGATTTTTACGTGCTAGACATGGAGGACGAAACATCCGGGAAGGAATCCACCTTAATTCTGGGAAGACCTTTCTTGATGACAGCCAGGACAAAGATTGATGTGTATGTAGGGACGCTCTCCATGGAATTCGGTGGCACCTTGGTGCAATTCAATATTTTCAAAGCTATGAAGCACCTAACCGAAGACCACTCTCTCTTTGGCATTGATATACTTGATGAACTAGTTGAAGAATATCTTCAACTAAATGGCCGTGCTGAAAACATTAAGGAGTTTGCTGAGAATGATGATGAAAGCAGCTGCCCAGGAGTTACAGATGAAGAGGCCGACTATGAAGAAGTACAGGACCTCTCCAACTCTGACGACAATCATAGTGATGTTGCTGACTTGGCCTTTGAAGTGGAACTACCCAAATTGTTAGACCGAGTCTGCAGCATAGAACACTCAGAGTATACAAATGATGCAGAAAACAAAGTCGCTGAAGTTGAAAAGTCTTCCATTGCACACTTAGCGACAATTTTTACGGCCAAGAATGAGTCGACCAGAGGAGGCCAAGTCAAGAAAGAAATGAAAGTCAACTCAGCCGAAGAGTCAAATAGCAGGGCCGACATGTTTGCCGAGACCAACTCGGCAACTGCAGACCAGACACAGGCTGAGGTAGAATACATTGTTCCATCCGGACCCGACTCTCGGCCGAGTAAACCAAAGGCCGAAATAATGTCGGCACACCTGATGCCGGATCTAGATCAAGTCGGCTAGTCGGATCCAACCTCAGAAACTGACAAATCTCCATCACCGCCACCACCCATAGAATTAAAAACATTGCCAAGTCACCTGAAATATCCCTACCTAAACAAGGAACAACAACTCCCGGTTATTATTGCTAGCAATCTCGACCTAGAACAAGAAGACAAGTTGTTGGAGGTTCTCAGGCAACATAACAAGGCAATAGGGTGGAAGCTAGCAGACCTTCTTGTCATAAACCCCTCCATTTGCATGCACAGAATATTAATGGAGGAGGAAATCAAGCCCATAAGGCAGCCGCAAAGAAGACTGAATCTGACACTCCTGGACGTGGTAAAAAAAGAAGTCACAAAGCTCCTTGCTGTAGGGATCATCTACTACCCCATCTCGAATAGCCAATGGATGAGCCCTATGCAAGTGGTGCCAAAGAAGTCCGGGATGACTGTCATGAAAAATCAGCAGGATGAGCTGGTACCAACAAGGATTCAGAAGAGTTGGCGAGTGTGTATCGACTACAGAAGATTGAACCAAGCAACTCGCAAGGATCACTTTCCTCTGCCTTTCATCGACCAAATGCTTGAAAAATTAGCAGGGAGATCCCATTACTGCTTTCTTGATGGATTCTCAGGCTACATGCAGATACATATTGCGCCTGAAGACCAGTATAAGACAACCTTCACCTGCCCATATGGTACCTTTGCGTACACACGCATGCCATTTGGCCTCTGCAATGCTCCGAGTACATTTCAACGTTGCATGATGAGCATCTTCTCGGACTTGCTGCAGGACTGCATGGAGGTATTCATGGACGACTTCACGGTGCAAGCTGACTCATTTGAAGCATGCCTAAATAATCTATCAAGGGTGTTGAAGAGATGCATTGACACAAACCTCGTAATCAATTTTGAAAAATGTCACTTCATGGTGACTGAAGGCATAGTGTTGGGCCATCTGGTATCCAACAGAGGTATTGAAGTGGATAAGGCTAAGATAGATATTATAGCATCCCTTCCAAACCCCTCTTCTGTGAGGGAGGTCCGCTCATTTCTAGGACACGCAGGCTTTTACAGGAGATTCATCCAGAATTTTAGTAAACTTACCCTGCCTCTATCCAAGCTGCTACAGAAGGATATGGAATTCAACTTTGACCAGCCCTGCATTGAAGCATTTCAGGAGCTGAAAAATAGACTTACATCCGCTCCTATCCTTCAAGCACCAAACTAGGACCTACCATTTGAACTAATGTGTGATGCGTCCGATTCGGCATTAGGAGCTGTTCTCGACCAAAGAGTTGGAGCCGGCACCCCTGTGCATGTAATTGCATATGCATCTCGAACTATGTATTCGGCGCAGCAGAATTACACAACAACTGAGAAGGAACTATTAGCAATTGTGTTTGCCTTGGACAAATTCCACTCATACCTTCTCGGTTAAAAAATCATTGTGTTCTCTGATCATGCCGCTTTAAGATACTTGTTAAAGAAGCCTGATGCCAAGCCAAGACTAATTCGGTGGATGCTTCTCTTTCAAGAATTCAACATAGAAATCAGAGATAAAAGAGGTGCTGAGAATTCTGTAGCCGATCACCTGAGCAGAATTGAAAAAGAAAGTGAACCACTACCTATCCGAGACGATTTTCCAGATGAACACCTGCTGCACATAAGAACATCTGCACCATGGTTTCTGACATTTGTAATTTTGTGGCAGCATCTCGATTTCCATCAGAGGCATCTCGGGCATACAAACATATACTCCGAAGCGATGCCAAATACTACATTTGTGATGATCCCTACCTTTGGAGACTATGCAGTGACAAGGTCATCCGCAGGTGCATTCGTGAAGCCGAGTTCAATTCGGTTCTCTAGTTCTGCCACTCGGCACCTGGAGGCAGCCACTATGGATCAACTCGGACTGCCAGGAAAGTGCTAGACTATGGCCTTTACTGGCCAACTATCTTCAGGGACGCGCATGAATTCGTCTCCACCTGCGAGAACTGCCAAAAAGCAGGAGTGGCCATGAACAGAAGGCATGAAATGCCCCAGCAACCCATCCAATTCTGTGAAATCTTTGATGTTTGGGGAATAGACTTTATGGGGCCATTCCCAGTCTCCAATGGCTACTCATACATTCTGCTGGTCGTGGATTATGTATCAAGATGGGTAGAAGCCATTGCCACCAGAACAAATGATGCAAGAGTGGTTGCGGACATTCTGAAGTCCAATATTTTCTACAGGTTCGGTGTGCCAAAAGCACTCATAAGTGACCAAGGCAGTCACTTCTGTAACAGAGCCATGGCTTCCCTTCTTCAAAAATATGGAGTAGCACACAGAATTGCTACTGCCTACCACCCCCAAACAAATGACCAAGCAGAAGTGTTCAACAGGGAAATCAAGAAAATATTGCAAAAGATGACTAATCCCAACAGGAAGGACTAGAGCCGCCTCTTGGAGGATGCTCTCTGGGCACGTAGAACTGCATATCGGACACCTTTAGGGATATCTCCCTATAGGATTGTTTTCGGTAAAGCCTGTCACCTTCCTGTGGAGCTAGAACATAGAGCATACTGGGCTATCAAGCAGTGCAATCTGGCTTATGACCAAGCAGGAGAGCCGAGAAAATTTCAGCTGCAAGAGTTAGATGAACTCCGCTTGGAAGCATATGAAAACTCTAGGATCTACAAGCAGAAAATCAAGCGATTCCATGACCAGCAGATCTTGAGAAAAGAATTTCGAGTTGGCCAGAAAGTCCTCTTGTTTAACTCATGCCTCAAGCTCATTGAAGGTAAACTACGTTCTAGATGGGATGGGCCTTTTGTTATCACTAATGTGTTTCCCCATGGTGCAGTACAGCTAAAAGATGAACACAATAGCAACACCTTCCAGGTCAATGGGCATCAGATTAAGCCATTCCATGAAGGTCCAACGCCTATCACTCATGACATTGAGATAATATCATTGATGGAACCAACATCACCAGATGACCCTACCTCGCATTGAGGACAATGCAGATTTTAAAGTATGGGGGAGGGATAAATATACAGTCATTTCAATTGCTGTGTTTTATTTCTATTCCCATCCTCCTGAACTCTACTAATTTTAATTTTTGTTTTGTTAGTTTTAATCACTTTGTTGTTTTCCTTCAATTGCGTTGTTTCATTTTATTTTTAAAATCTGTCATGTTTTTCAATAAAAGCTGCCTAAGCCGAGTCCATGCCGGTTCTAAGCCATCTCGGTCGGATCTGGAACATCTTCGGCCTGGCAGAGTTTCAATTCTATCATTTACTTTCAAGCTTTCCTCCTAAACAGAATTTCAAAGTGGATTGTCAAAAATAAAATTGTTTTGAAAAGAATCTTGAATTGACTTCTGTAGGTTTGAAAAAGACAGTAGGAGTAACTCTGCAACTTTGGCAAGAGATTTCTCTAGCTTGAGGGGAATGAAACTTTTGTGCTCTAGTCAATAGTTGACTGAGAATCTAAAAAGGAAACCCCCTATGTCAGAGCAGATACGATCTGTGTGAGATTTTGAGCCTTGAAAATATTGATGGCTTACATCCTACCATTTCTCTTCTTTTTCTAGTGTGATTTTTGCATTCATGTAACTGTATATTCTACATTTTGCCTCAACCCTCTGGATACAACTATTCTCACATGCAGGAATGACATGATCTAGGCCATGTTTCTTATGAGCCCTGAGCCAAATAAAGCCTACTTGAACAAATGTGTCTGTTGCTTTCCCCCTTTGGGCCTAATCTAACCATTCTTGCTGACAGCTCACTACAAGCTAAGGCCAGAAAAACCATGAATTAACCTCACCCTATGGGAGTAGAGGAGCTTTGGAATTGTTTTGGGAGTAAGTCATGATCAAGTATGGGGGAACTCCAGGAAGCAAAAAGTTATTCAGCATAAACCGAGGCTCAAAGAGCAATAAAAGAATAAAAGCGAGTGAAAGAAAGAAAAGGAAAAAGTGGAGCAATAGTTGAAAATCTGAGCTGAAACGAATAAAGAAAGAAAACAGTTGCATAAATGTGTGTAAGAAGGAAAAGAAAAGGAAATGAGCAGGTAGCAGCAAGAAGGAGAAATTGGCAGCATCCTAGGTTACCCTCAGGCTGATAAAAGCTATCTCCCCATTGCTCCTCTCTGCCTCACGGGTCCTGAAACCAGTCTTCCCATATTTTATCCTACCTATGACCCAGCCTCGCTACAAGCCGAAAAGAAGTCCTAGTGATCATAACTGTGTGTAGTTTTGCAGGTGTAAAAAGGAGAGCTTTGTCAAGGTGTGGTAATTTTAGCTCCATGAAAGTTGAGTGTAAATACAAGCCCAAGCATGAGAGAAGTAAGGAGGTGATCTGTCTAAGTAAAAGCTCTGTCACTCTTGGTTACCTTCTCTGGTTTATAGGTCATGAATCCGCCTAGGCGCAGAAAGAGTAATTTTCAGATTGTTGGAGTATCTTGATCCCAAGGTGAAGGAGTGTCGACTCTGTCTCGGTTGAACTAAAAGAAGCCAAGTGAAAAATTCTTTTCTATCTTTAAAAACTTCCCTTGTTGATTCTCATTTTATTTTACCAAGGAGTGCAAAAGGGTAAGTGTGGGGGTGTGATGAGTCACAATTTATACATCTTTTAGGCACCTAAGAAGGATGTTTGCAAGACTATTTTGTGCTTAAGAATGGATTGTTAGCTAAGATTCATTTTATGGGCTTGAATATAGAGAAAATACAAATCTGTGTTAATTCAGATTTGTTAGCTAATAAAAAGTATCACTCCTTCTTCTGCAGGTCAAGCCGAGTTGATCAGGGTCAGCAAAGGAGTCTCAGCCGAGATGAAGTTGTCCTAGTTAGACCGACTCCATCTCGGCCGAACCAGAGTCGTCCCAGTAGTCCATGCCTTTGATGAGTCGTAATTTATACATCCTTTAGACACCTAAGAAGGAGGTTTGCAAGACTATTTTGTGCTTAAGAATGAATTGTTAGCTAAGATTCATTTTATGGGCTTAAATACAGAGAAAATACAAATCTGTGTTAATTCAGATTTCTTAGCTAATAAAAAGTATCACTCCTTCTTCTTGCATCCAGCTAGTTCTTTTGCAGGTCAAGCCGAGTTGACCAGGGTCAACAAATGAGTCTCAGCCGAGATGAAGTCGTCTCGGCCAGGCCGACTCCATCTTGGCCAAGCCAGACTTGTCTCGGCAGCCCATGTTGTGCAGTCCAACAGCCCAATAAAGAGCGGCCCAACTGTGCTTGTCCAGGTCAGCTATCCAGCTCGGAGGCCACCTCGGCGCCAGCTCAGCCACCATGTCACTCTTGAAAAATCTGCCATGTCACGTTAGAAGATTTGCACAAGGTAGAATAGGACATTCACAATGTAATTCTGTTAGGATTCATTAGGATATTTTGTTAGCATCTAGCTGCTCAGCTCGTGTATATATAGGAGGAGCTGTGCACTTTTTCCGCGTCTTTTGAATTCACTCTTAATACACTTCATTTACTCCATTTCCTCGCTCTCATCCTTCCATTCCTGGTGGTGCACGGTGTTGCATTGCGTTTCTCTCGATTGAGGAAGTGCAGGTCTGAGACTGGGAAGCCGAAGTCTGCCAGAGGGGACCAATCAGACTACTGACGCACTCTAGTGGAGCTGATCCTCAACGCTCAAACTAATGGAGGTGAACCACCACCATCAACCATGGCGATCGTCGTGGAAGATGGATTCACCTGAATTCAGGACCACTGTATTTGTATGCCATTTCTGTCGATCAATTTAATTCTGCAACTCTTATCTCCATTCTCTTCCTTTACTTTAATTCATGATTTGATCCGCGATTGCAATTAAATTGTGAACAATGTTAAGCTAAGCCGATTGGAACTGGTTTAACTAATTTAGTAGGTAATCAATTGGCGATTGTTAACTGAGAACCTAAAATCAGCTCTGAACTTAATCCCTGCCAACTGATGAGGTAGCGATTGCATAAATCCTCGGTATGGCAATGGACGAACCTCTGGCGATTGCCATAAGACTTCCCAAGGCTGATATGGATTGAGAACTAGAGTGTGGAACCTGGACTGAACATGGATTAATGGGACTAAATATGAGCACAGTTAAATAATAATAATAATAGATAACTAGTAACAGTAGTATATGTTTATCGCATTCGTAGTCTTAGTCTAGTTCCTGCATTACTTGCATTCCCAACCCCCCTGTTTACTGCTTTTTAGTCTGAGACAGAGGTAGTCCATCTCTATAGCGTCTGTCTGTACTCAGCCGAGACCAAGCCGGATTATCTCTACCGGGATCATCTCGGCTCAGTCTCTGCCGAGAGCTACTGGGCCAGTGCCGAGGACAATCAGCACTTTACATCTCAGATTCTACGTCACTTCACTTAACACCAATTCACAACTGAACACACTGTGTCCTTGAGAAGAATGACCTAGGGTTAGCTATACTATAGTTAGCTTTAGTTATTTGATAAGCGTTCAAAACGACAAGAAAAACTCCCATCATCAACTTGGCGCCGTTGCCGGGGACACAAGTTCTTTTGTGTCTTTGTGAGCTAAGTTAAGTGAGGTCGAATTCCGAGTCTGTAAAGTGTGTCTGTGAAGTCAGTCTTGAGTCTTTCGAACTTGTCTATGACTGTCTGTTTTGTTTACGGATCCTAAATAAAGAGCATGTTGACTATTTTTTGTTTCTCTGCATGAATTCACCACTAAAAAAAAAGGAAGAAAGAAATCAAACATTTATTTTTGTAGCTACGTAGAATTGGCATTCTGTTTTGTATTCACTACTGCATCGTTCTTTCTGCATTGCATTCTTGCATCCAGCTAGTTTTTCTGTTTTGCATTCTTGCTAGTTTAATTGCATTCTTTCTGTATGCCATTATGTAGTTCCATTAGTTAGTTAACTGATAGCTGTAGTTTCCAATTCTGTATTTACTATTTCAAGTACTATTTCTAATTCTGATTTTTCTGCATAATATGTACAATGCATGACTAGAAGTAGTACTGACCCATTGTATGCTTTTGACCTAGAGATAGAATTAACCTTACGTAGATTACGAAAAATTAGGAACGCTGCAGTAAATAGTAGTATCAATATAGATTCTGTAGCTGACTCTAACCAATTTTACACTGATAATTTTGTTTTTAGTTCTGACGTTTTTGCAGAATCAGGACGAATGGATAATAACAATAGGACGCTGAAGGAATTAGCCACTCTAGGCATGGTGTATCAACCTTGGTGCATCCAATACCCACAGTTGGAGCCAGCTCAAACATATGAGTTAAAATCTGGTCTTATACACCTGTTGCCTAAGTTTCATGGTCTTGCAGGAGAAGACCCCCACAAGCATTTAAAAGAATTCCATGTGGTTTGCTCCACAATGAAGCCACAAGGGATATCGGAAGACTACATCAAAATGAAGGCATTTCCATTCTCCTTGGATGGAGCAGCGAAGGATTCGCTGTATCTTCAGCCAGTACTTTTCAATACCTGGGGAAACATGAAGCGCACCTTCCTGGAGAAGTTCTTTCCGGCATCCCGCACTGCGTCCATTAGGAAGGAAATATGTGGGATCAAGCAGCCTGCAGTAGAAACACTGCACGAGTACTGGCAGAGGTTTAACAAACTCTATGCAACCTGTCCACATCATCAGATCAGCGAACAGTTGCTGATCCAGTATTTCTATGAAGGATTATCGTTGATGGACAGAAGTATGATAGACGCAGCCAGTGGCGGAGCTCTGATGGACAAAACACCAGCAGCAGCACGACATCTGATTTCCAATATGGCAAGCAATACACAGTAGTTTGGGATCAAAGGGCCAAATCAACCACAGATGGTGAATGAAATCGGTGCAACTTCCAATCAGAGGTTGGAGAATCAGCTGACCGAATTGACATCGTTGGTGAGGCAGCTTGCTGTTGGGCAACACCAACCAGCCATGGCAGCAAAAGTATGTGTCATATGTACTTCCGTGGAGCACCCCACTGATACGTGCCCCACTCTCCAAGAAACCGAGTCGGACTAGCCAGAAAACGTTGGAGCCATAGGTGGATTTCAGTACAGGGAACAGCCGTATCAGAATCGGCCATTTGATAACCAGCAACAGGGAAGACAGCCATTTCGGCCAGGACCGAATCAAGGACCATATGCAACCCAACAATTCGGATCCACGCCGAACACCTATTAGAGGCAGGCAGGTTATCAACAGCCGACTCCGCAATACCAAGTACCACCTTTCCAGCAGCAATAACAACAGCAGAGAATGCCTACTCCAGGCAACTCTCCATCTCTGGAGGACTTAATGAAGCAACTTGCAACCAGCAATCTGGAGTTCCAGCAGTCTGTGAGCTCCAGCAACATGCAGTTTCAGCAAAACATGACTGCCACCATTCAAGACCTCAAAACGCAGATTGGACAGCTAGCTAACACTCTAAGCCAATTATAGTCGACAGGATCTAGCAACCTCCCCTCTCAAACCATCCCTAATCCGAGAGGTAACGCCAGTGTAGTCACCCTTCGAAGTGGAAAAGAACTACCTCAACCTACATTGGAGCAGGTGCCGAGATTAGCAGAAGCCGACTCCGAGCAAAATGTCGACTTACAGTCTCGGCCAGAGACAGTTGTCCCTCTGCCATTTCCACCTCGGACCACTTCGGTAAGGAAAGCAGAGTCAGACGAAGAGCTGCTAAAGATGTTCCGTAAGCTGGAAATCAACATTCCACTCCTCGATGCCATCAAGCAAAGTCCCAAGTACGCAAAGTTCCTCAAGAAACTCTGTGTGCACAAGCGGAAGAAGATAAAAGGGAGTATGGAGGTTGGAGGTGTGGTGTCGACACTAACCAGAAACGAAACTTCCACCACAGGAGCAAAAACACTGCCAAAGAAATGCAGAGATCCCGGAATCTTTTCTGTCCCATGTACCATTGGTGAATGTACTTTTACCGATGCTATGCTGGATCTGGGAGCTTCAATCATTGTCATGCCAGCATCAATCTACAGGTCCCTGAATTTCGGTGATTTAGAACCCACAAGGATGACCATTCAACTTGCAAACAGGAGTATTGTCCAACCCCTAGGAGTTCTTGAGGATGTTCTCGTCCAAGTCAATGAGCTAATATTTCCAGCTGACTTTTATGTGCTTGACATGGAGGATGAGACACCCGGAAAGGAATCAACCATAATTCTGGGAAGACCATTCCTGATGACAGCACGAACAAAGATTGATGTACATGCCGGGACTCTCTCAATGGAATTCGGTGACACTCTGGTACAATTCAACATCTTTGAAGCCATGAGGCACCCCACCGAAGACCATTCCCTCTTTGGCGTTGACCTTATTGAAGAGCTGGTTGAAGAATACCTTCAACTAGATAGCTGCGGCGGGAGCATGAAAGACTTTGCTGAAGTTACTGATATTATCAGTTGCTTAGGGACCATAACAGAAGAAGCCGACAATGAAGAAATACCTACTCTCTCCAGCTCCGAGGACGAATACTATGATATTGCTGACTTGGATTTCAAAGCCGAATTATTCAAAACAATGAACCAAGCATGCAATCAAGGAGACCCGGAGTGCTCGAAAATTGAAAGAGCTGAAGTTGCCGAAACTAAGCAGCCCTCATCTGCACAACTGGCAACAATCTTTTCAGCCGAACCCGAGTCGGCCAAAGAAGGCCGAGACAATGAAGAAGTCAAAGTCAACTTGGCCAAGGAAGTTAAAGCCGACAAGCTTGCCGAGACCATCTCGGCCACAGAAGACCTAACTCATACGTAGCAAAAATAAAGAGTCCATCCGGATCTGACTTAGAAGGAGCGCTTAAAGCCAATGCCGACTCCATTCCGACAATAACCAAATCCATGAAGTCGAGCCGGCCGAAGTAGACAAAGGCCGAAATCATGTCGGCACACCTGGTGCCTAATCAAGATCAAGTCGGCCAGTTGGATCCAACTTCAAAAACTAAGAAATCTCGATTACCGCTACCACCCATAGAATTAAAAATATTGCCGAGTCACCTGAAATATGCCTACCTGGACAAGGAACAGCAACTCCCGGTTATCATTGCTAGCAATCTTCGTCAAGAGCACGAAGACAAGTTGCTGGAGGTCCTAAGGCAACATAAGAAGGCAATAGGGTGGAAGCTGGCGGACCTTCCTAGCATAAACCCCTCTATCTGCATGCACAGAATCTTGTTGGAGGAGGAAATCAAGCCCATAAGGCAGCAGCAACGAAGACTAAATCCAACACTCCTGGACATGGTCAAAAAGGAAGTTACCCAACTCCTTGCTGCAGGGATCATCTACCCCATCTCGGATAGCCAAAGGGTGAGCCTTGTGCAAGTGGTACCAAAGAAGTTTGGGATGACTATCATGAAAAACCAGCAAGATGAGCTGGTCCCAACAAGGATTCAGAATAGCTGGCGAGTTTGCATAGACTACAGAAGATTGAATCAAGCAACTCGCAAGGACCACTTTCCTCTGCCTTTCGTTGACCAAATGCTTGAGAAGTTAGCAGGGAAATCCCATTACTGCTTTCTGGATGGATTCTCAGGCTACATGCAAATTCATATAGCCCCTAAAGATCAACATAAGATAACCTTCACCTGCCCATTTGGTACCTTTGCGTATACACGCATGCCATTTGGCCTTTGCAATGCCCCAAGCACATTTCAACGTTGCATGCTGAGCATCTTCTCGGACTTGCTGCAGGACTGCATGGAGGTATTCATGGATGACTTCACGGTATATGCCGATTCATTTGATGCATGCCTGAGTAATCTATCAAGAGTGTTGAAGAGATGCATTGACACAAATCTCGTGCTCAATTTTGAAAAATGTCACTTCATGGTGACTGAAGGAATAGTGTTGGGACACCTGGTCTTCAACAGAGGCATCGAGGTAGACAAAGTAAAGATAGACATCATTACTTCCCTTCCAAACCCTGCTTCTGTGTAGGAGGTTCGCTCATTCCTAGGACACGCAGGCTTTTACAGAAGATTCATAAAAAATTTTAGTAAACTTGCCCTGCCTCTGTCCAAGCTGCTACAGAAGGATGTGGAATTCAACTTTGACCAGCCCTGTATGGAAGCATTTCAGGAACTGAAGAGAAGACTCACATCCGCCCCTATTCTGCAAGCACCAGACTAGGACCTCCCCTTTGAATTAATGTGTGATGCATCCAACTCGGTATTAGGAGCCGTTCTCGGCCAAAGAGCTCGAGCCGGCCAACCAGTGCACGTGGTGGTCTATGCATCCAGAACTATGGATCCGGCCCAGCAAAACTACACAACAACTGAGAAGGAGCTCTTGGCAATAGTTTTTGCCGTGGACAAATTCCGTTCCTACCTTCTCGGTTCCAAGATAATTGTGTTCTCTAACCATGCTGCCTTGAGGTACTTGCTGAAGAAACCTGATGCTAAGCCACGACTGATTAGGTGGATGCTTCTTCAAGAATTCAACCTGGAAATCAAAGATAAGAAGGGTGCTGAGAATGCTATAGCAGATCATCTGAGCAGAATTCAGAAAGAAAGCGAACTGATGCCTATCCGAGACGAGTTCCCTGATGAGCACTTGCTACATATAAAAACGTCTTCACCATGGTTTGCTGACATTTGTAATTTTGTGGCAGCATCTCAGTTTCCACTAGAGACATCTCAAGCATACAAAGAAAAAATCCGAAATGATGCCAAATACTACATTTGGGATGATCCCTACCTTTGGAGAATGTGTAGTGACAAGGTCATCCACAGGTGCATTCTTGAAGCCGAGACCAACTCGGTCCTCCAGTTCTGTCATTCAGCACCTGGAGGCGGCCATTATGGATCCACTCAAACTGCCAGGAAAATACTTGACTATGGCCTCTACTGGCCTGCTATTTTCAGAGACGCGCATGAATTCGTCTCCACCTGCGAGAAATTCCAAAAAGCAGGAGTGGCCATGGATAGAAAGCACGAAATGCCCCAGCAATCCATCCAGTTCTGTGAAATTTTTGATGTCTGGGGAATAGATTTCATGGGACCATTCCCAGTCTCCAATGGTTACTCATACATTCTGTTGGCCGTGGACTATGTATCAAGATGGGTAGAAGCCGTTGCCACCAGAACCAATGATTCAAGAGTGGTTGTGGACTTTCTGAAGTCCAATATTTTCTGCAGGTTCGGTGTACCAAAAGTGCTCATAAGTGACCAAGGTAGTCACTTCTGTAATAGAGCCATGGCTTCCCTTCTTCAAAAATATGGGGTAGCACACAGAATTGCTACTACCTACCACCCTCAAACAAATGGCCAAGTAGAAGTGTTCAATAGGGAAATTAAGAAAACATTGCAAAAGATGACCAATCCCAGCAGGAAGGACTGGAGCCGCCTCCTTGAGGATGCTCCCTGGGCACATAGAACTGCATACCGGACACCTTTAGGGATGTCTCCCTATAGGATTGTTTTCGGTAAAGCCTGTCACCTTCCTGTGGAGCTAGAACACAGAGCATACTGGGCTGTTAAGTAGTGCAATCTGGCCTATGACCAAGCTGGAGAGCAGAGAAAATTTTAGCTGCAAGAGCTAGATGAACTCCGCTTGGAAGCATATGAAAATTCTAGGATCTACAAGCAAAAGGTAAAAAAATTCCATGACCAAAAGATCCTGAGAAAAGATCTCCGTATTGGCCAAAAAGTGCTGCTCTTCAACTCCAGATTAAAACTCATAGCAGGTAAGCTTTGCTCCAGATGGGATGGACATTTTGTTATCACTAATGTGTTTCCCCATGGTGTAGTACAGCTAAAATATGAACACAGCAACAGCACCTTCCAGGTCAATGGGCACCAGATTAAGCCATTCCATGAAGGTCCAACGCCTATCACTCATGACATGGAGATAATATCATTGATGGAACCAGCATCACCAAATGACCCTGCCTCGCATTGAGGACAATGCAAATTTTAAGTGTGGGGGGGATAAATATACAGTCATTTCAATTGATGTGTCTTATTTCTATTCCCATCCTCCTGAACTCTGCTAATTTTAATTTTTGTTTTGTTAGTTTTAATCACTTTGTTGTTTTCCTTCAATTGCGTTATTTCATTTTATTTTTTCTGTCATAATCACTTTGTTGTTTTCCTTCAATTGCGTTATTTCATTTTATTTTTTCTGTCATGTTTTTCAATAAAAGCTGCCCAAGCCGAGTGCATGCCGGTTCTGTGCCATCTCGGCCTGACCTGAAACATCTTCGGCTTGGCAGGATTTCAATTCAGTCATTTCGTTTTTGTTGATTTCCTCGTAGCAGAAGTCCAAAATTGGATCGTCGAAAAAAATGTTTGAAAAGGATCTTGAACTGACTTCTGGAAGTTCGAAAAAGGCAGTAGGAAGTATTTCTGCAACTCTGGCAAGAGATTTCTCTAGGGAATGAAACTTTTGTGCTCTAGTCAGTGATTGACCAAAAATACTGAAAAGGAAAACCTTTTGTGACAAGCAAAACAACCTGTGTGAGATTTTGACCCCTTGTAAATATTGATGGCTTACATCTTGCCATTTCTCTTCTTCTTCTAGTGTGATTTTTGAATTCATGATAACTGTATATTCTACATTTTGCTTCAACTCTCTGGATACAACTGTTCTCTCATGCAGGAATGACATGATCTAGGCCCTGTTTCTTATGAGCCCTAAGCCAAATAAAGCCTACCTGAACAAATGTATCTGTTGCTTTTCCCCATTTGAGCCTAATCTAACCATTCTTTCTGACAGCTCACCCCAAGCCAAGGCCAGAAAAACCAATAATTCACCTCACCCTATGGGAGTAGAAGAGCTTTGGAATTGTTTTGGGAGTAAGTCATGATCAAGTGTGGGGGAACTCCAGGAAGCAAAAGGTTGTTCAGCACCCTCTAAGGCTTGAAAATGCAAGAAAAAGAATAAAAGCGAGTGAAAGAAAGAAAAGAGAAAAAGAGGAAGCAACAGTTGAAAATTTGAGCTGAAACGGACAAAGAAAGAAATAGTTGCATAAAATTGTATAATAAGAAAAAGAAAAGAAAATGAGCTGGTAGCAGCAAGAAGGAGGAATTGACAGCATCCTGGGTTATCCCTTAGGCTGATAAAGCTTACTCCCCATTGCTCCTCTCTTCCTCGTGGGTCCTGAAGCTAGTTTTTCCCATATTTTATCCTACCCGTGACCCGGCCTCGCTACAAACTGAAAAGAAGTCCTAGTGATCATAACTGTGTGTGTTTTTGCAAGTGTAAAAAGAGAGCTTTGTCAAGGTGTGGTAATTGAAGTACCATGAACGTTGAGTGTAAATACAAGCCCAAGCACGAGAAAAGTGAGGAAGTGATCTGTCACTCTTGATTACCTTCTCTTGTTTGCAGGCCATGAATTTGCCTAGAGCGTGGAAGGAATAATTTCCGAATTGTTAGAGTATCTTGATTTCAGGGTGAATGACTGTCGACTCTGTCTCGGTTGAACTGAAGGAAGCCAAGTGAAAAATTCTTTTCTATCTTTAAAAATTTCCCCTTGTTGATTTTCATTTTATTTTGCCCAGGAGTACAAAAGGGTAAGTGTGGGGGTGTGATGAGTCATAATTTATACATCCTTTAGACACCTAAGAAGGAGGTTTGCAAGACTATTCTGTGTCTAAGAATGAATTGTTAGCTAAGATTCATTTTATGGGCTTAAATACAGAGAAAATACAAATCTGTGTTAATTTAGATTTCTTAGCTAATAAAAAGTATCACTCCTTCTTCTTGCATCCAGCTAGTTCTTCTGCAGGTCAAGCTGAGTTAACCAGGGTCAACAGATGAGTCTCAGCCGAGATGAATTCGTCCCGGCCAGACCGACTCCATCTTGGCCAAGCTAGATTCGTCTCGACAGCCCATGCCGTGCAGTCCAGCAACCCAATAAAGAGCGGCCCAACTGTGCTTGTCCAGGTTAGCTATCCAGCTCGGAGGCCACCTCGACGCCAGCTCAGCCACCATGACACTCTTGAAAAATCTGCCATGTCACGTTAGAAGATCTGCACAGGGGTAGAATAGGACATTCACAGTGTAATTCTATTAGGATTCGTTAGGATATTTTGTTAGCATCTAGCTGCTCAGCTCGTGTATATATAGGAGGAGCTGTGCACTTTTTCTGCGTCTTTTTAATTCACTCTTAATACACTTCATTTACTCCATTTCCTTGCTCTTATCCTTCCATTCCTGGTGGTGCACGGTGTTGCATTGACGTTTCTCTCGATTGAGGAAGTGCAGGTCTGAGACTGGGAAGCCGAAGTCTACCAGAGGGGACCGATCAGACTACTGATGCACTCTGGTAGAGCTGATCCTCAGCGCTCAGGCTAATGGAGGTGAACCACCACCATCAACCATGGCGATTGTCGTGGAAGATGGATTCACCTGAATTCAGGACCACTATATTTGTATGCCATTTCTGTTGATCAATTTCATTCTGCAACTCTTATCTCCATTCTCTTCCTCTACTTTAATTCATGATTTGATCCGCGATTGCAATTAAATTGTGAACAATGTTAAGCTAAGCCGATTGGAACTGGTTTAACTAATTTAGTAGGTAATCAATTGGCGATTGTTAACTGAGAACCTAAAATCATCTCTGAACTTAATCCCTGCCAACTGATGAGGTAGCGATTGCAAAAATCCTCGGTATGGCAATGGACGAACCTCTGGCGATTGCCATAAGACTTCCCAAGGCTGATATGGATTGAGAACTAGAGTGTGGAGCCTGGACTGAACTAGGATTAATGGGACTGAATATGAGCACAGTTAAATAATAATAATAATAGATAACTAGTAACAGTAGTATATGTTTATCGCATTCGTAGTCTTAGTCTAGTTCCTGCATTACTTGCATTCCCAACCCCCCTATTTACTACTTTTTAGTCTAAGACAGAGGTAGTCCATCTCTGTAGCGTCTGTCTGCACTCAGCCGAGACCAAGCCGGATTATCTCTACCGGGATCATCTCGGCTCAGTCTCTGCCGAGAGCTACTCGGCCAGTGCTGAGGAGAGTCAGCACTTTACATCTCAGATTCTACGTCACTTCACTTAACACCAATTCACAGCTGAACACACTGTGTCCTTGAGAAGAATGACCTAGGGTTAGCTATACTATAGTTAGCTTTAGTTATTTGATAAGCGTTCAAAACGACAAGAAAAATGCCCATCATCAGCCTTGCAGCCCAGCAGCCCAGTGGAGAGGCCCAATTGTATTGACCACATCAGCTATCCAGCTCGGAGGCCATCTCAGCGTCAGCTCAGTTGCCATGTCACTCCTAGGAAATCTGCCATGTCACGTTAGAAGATCTGCATAGGGGTAGAATAGGATCTTCACAGTGTAATTCTGTTACGATTCATTAGGATTAGCATATCACAGCTCGTGTATATATAGGATGACCTGTGCACTTTTTACACGTTTTGTCTTTGAATTCACTTTAATTCCATACTCACTATACCCATTTTTTTCGCTCTCGCTCTCTCCGTTTTCACGGTGGTGCACAGTGCTCATTGGCGTTTCTCTCGATTGAGGAAGTGCTGGTCTGAGACTGGGAAGCCGCAGTCTGCCGAAGGGGACCGATCAGACTATTGACACACTCTGGTGGAGCTGATCCTCAACGTTCAGGCTAACGGGGGTGAACCACCACCATCAACCATGACGATCGTCGTGGAAGATGGATTCACCTGAATTCAGAACCATTTTATTTGTATTCTATTTCTATTAATGAATTTCATTCTGTAACTCTTATCTCCATTCTCTCCCTCTACTTTAATTCATGATTTAACCCGCGATTGCAATTAAATTGTGAATAATGTTAAGCTAAGCCGATTGGAACTGGTTTGACTAATGTAGTAGGTAATCATTTGGCGATTGTTAACTGAGAACCTAAAATCAGCTCTGAACTTTATCCCTGCCAACTGATGAGGTAGTGATGATGCGTGTTTTTCAGTCGTTTACACGCTTATCAAATAACTAAAGCTAACTATAGTGTAGCTAACCCTAGGTCATTCTTCTCAAGGACACAGTGTGCTCAGTTCTGATTTAGTGTGAAGCAAACGGAAGTAGAATCTAAGTGTAAAATACCGACTCATCTCGACAATGGCCGAGTTTCTCTCAACAGAGACTGAACCGAGTCGACCTCGATAGAGACGATCTGGCTTGGTCTCGGTTAAGTGCAGACAGATGCTACAGAGGTAGACTACCTCTATCTCAGACTTAAAAAGTAGTAAACGAGGGGGGTTGGAATGCAATTGGAATCAACACAGAGGTTAACTACAATCAAAACTGAATTTAACTACAATGCAAATGCAATTACGCTACTCCTAATGCTATTGCTATTACTGTTTCATGTTTAGTTCCAATAATCAAGTTCTTTCTAGTTCAATCACTCCAATTACAGTCCTCATCAGCCTCCAGTATTCTTATGGCAATCGCCAAAGATCCGTCCCTTACCATACCGAGGATTTACACAATCGCCACCTCATCAGTTGGCAGAGATTAAGTTCAATCTGATTTTAGATTCTCAATTAACACTCGTTAAGTGATTACCTACTGAATTAGCTAAACCAGTTCCAATCGGCTTAGTTTAACATTGTTCCGTTACCATGTGCAATCGCAACGCAGTAAGTGAACTTAGATTTCAGAAATGTAACAGAGATTAGAAGTCAGAAAACACTTGTAATATTGAAAGCAAAATACAAACACAGGGCCTGCATTCGATGATTCCATCCTTCACGACAATCGCCATGGACGACGATGATGATTCACCTCTACTAGCTAGGATGCTGAGGTTTAGATCCACTAGAGTGCGTTGGTGCTCCAATCGGTCTCCTCTGATAACTTTCGGCTTCTCAGTTCCTAGCCTGCATTTCCTCAATCGAGAGAAACGCCATTGACAGCGTCGTGTACCACCGTGAGCGGAGGAGAAGAAAACGAGAGAATTCAGAAATTATAGATGCGGGAAAGTTTGAATGCCAAAAGCCCCTATTCGTTTAGAGTTCTATCTATTTATACAAGAGTGGACACAGCTAACGATGCTAACAGAATTACATGTACAATTCCTATTCTGCCCTTGCTGTGACTTGCGTTGCAAGCTACTCCAGGTAGTGACGTGGAGCTGAGCTGGACCCAAGGTGGCTCTGATTGCTGATGTGGAGTTCCACCTGGATCTACCTGACTAGGCTCCCTGCATGGGCCGAGTCTCGCCCTGGCCGAGAGGCTTTCGGCCTAGGCTTCTGATGGCGGGCTGAGCTTGGCTGAACCTGCAATGAAGAGATAGTTAGCTAAAAAGCCTTGATTAAGCACAGATTGTGTTTTACTCAAGTTTAGGCCATTAATCTGGATCTTAGCTAACAATCATCTTTTAAGCTCGTGAGTTGCTCAATGGTACCCTTCTTAGGTCCACTTAAGATGTACATTTTATGACTCATCAAACCCCCACACTTAGCCTTTTGCACTCCTGGGCAAAACATATGACATAAATAAGGGTGATTTCAGTGAGAGATTCTTCTGTTTGATTTCCTTAAGCTGACTCTACAGAGTCGGCCTCTCTTCATCCCGGTTCAAAGCGCTCATGCAATCAGGGGAGCTACTTCCTTTGGTTGTCGGGGGGCCTTCATGGCTTCAATTGGGAAGGGTGCCCCCAAAGTGATAGAACTTTTACTCATGTGCTCAATTTTTAAACCTTCTCTCAAGTGTTTGGGCTGTGTCTACACTCAGCATTGCATGGGATTGGTGTTACCATATCTTGACAGAGCTCTCCTCTTACACCTGCAAAACACAACAGTTATGATCACTAGGACTTTTTTGGCTTGTAGCGAGGTTGAGGTTATGGGTCGAATAGATGTAAGAAAACTAGCTTCAGGACCCACGGGGAGGAGAGGAGCAATGGGGAGTGAGTGTAACCAGTATGAGGGCAGTCCCGGTTGTTGTGGTCTCCTTTGATCTTTATTTACTTCGCGGTTTTACATTCTTTCTTTCTTCTACTCATGCAGCTTGCTGATTTTGTTTATTTTAGCTTATTTATTTCAGCTGCCTGTTTTTTGTTTTTATGTACTTTCTTTTCTTTTCTTTCATTCCATTTTCTCTCCTTCCTCTCTTCTTCTGAACCTTTAGCTGCTTTTTGACCGAATTCTACTCCCTAGACTTCCCCCACACTTGATTTTAACTCACTCCCAAGACGATTCCATGGCTCCTCGGCTTCCCGAGGGTGAGGTAAGAATGGTTTTTCTGGCCTCGGCTTGTAGTGAGCTGCAAGAAAAAGTGGTCAATTTAGGCTCAAAAGGGGGTGACAAGGGTCAGCTTGTTTTTGGACAGCTTATTTGGCTCTAGGCTCATAAGAAATATGGCCTAGATCATTTCATTCCTGCGTGTGTAAAACAGTTGTATCCAGAGAGTTAAGGCAAAATTCAGCACACACAATTAACATGCTTGCAAAAATCACTCAAAAAGAAGGGATGTGGCAGAGTGTACGCCATCTCTGTTGCAAGGCTCAAATTCTCACATTGGCTGATTCTGTTTCTTCACTCTGAAGGTTCCCTCTTCCCATTTCCGCCACTTACCGCTTAGGACCCAGAGGTTTGGCTCAATTCAGGCAGGGGCAGCTTTTGCTCCTTCTGCTGGCTCGTCAGACTCTCGGACTCAACAAGGAATTTGCTCTCTTCTTTTTGGACACGTAATTCTACTAAGATGAGGCCATTCCGGCTGTGGCAAACTCGGCAGCGGAGACTCTTTTATTAAACACAAACTTAAGCAGCAAAAATACTAATGAGACTTAAAATAGTATATCAGATAATGTAAGAAACGAAATGAAAAAGTTAGAGGAAATGAAAAAGTTAGAGAAGAGAAGGGCGGATATGTCGTGAATGATCAGTCCCAGATAGACAGAACACCCCCCCCCCACACTTAGTTTCGGCATTGTCCTCAATGTAAAGAGGTTGGCTGAGTTGGCTTAGGCTGTGCCATCTGGTGGAGTCGGTTCCACCAAGGAGATGCTCTCCGTATTTTCTCCAGTTGGTGCTGGACCTTCGAGGAAAGGTTTGACTTGGTGCCCGTTGACCTGACAGGTGCGATTGGTATGTTCTTCGTTGAGCTGTACTACACCATGGGGAAATATGTTAGTGATAACAAAAGGTCCATCCCATCTGGAGCGAAGCTTACCTGCTATGAGCTTTAATCTGGAGTTGAAGAGCATCAGTTTCTAGCCAATATGGAAATCTTTTCTCAGGATCTTTTGGTCATGGAATTTTTTTACCTTTTGCTTGTAGATCCTGGCATTCTCATAGGCTTCCCTACAAAGTTCGTCTAATTCTTGAAGTTGGAATTTCCTATGCTCTCCCGCTTGGTCATAGGCCATGTTACATTGCTTGACTGCCCAGTAAGCTTTGTGCTCTAGCTCCACAGGGAGGTGGCAGGCTTTCCCGAAAACAATTCGGTAGGGAGACATCCCTAGCGGTGTTCGGTATGCAATCCTGTGAGCCCATAGCGCATCTTCAAGGAGTTTGCTCTAGTCCTTCCTGCTGGGATTTGTCATCTTTTGCAGTGTATGCTTAATTTCCCTGTTAAACACCTCAGCTTGCTGATGAGTCACAATTTATACATCTTTTAGACACCTAAGAAGGAGGTTTGCAAGACTATTCTCTGCTTAAGAATGGATTGTTAGCTAAGATTCATTCTATGGGCTTGAATACAGAGAAAATACAAATCTATGTTAATTCAGATTTCTTAGCTAATAAAAGTGTCACTATTTCTTCTGCAGGTAAAGCCGAGTTGACCAGGGTCAACAAAAGGAGTCTCAGCCGAGATAAAGTCATCCTGGTCAGTCCTTCTCCATCTCGGCCGGACCAGAGTCGTCTCGGCAACCCATGCCTTGCAAGCCCAGCAGCCCAATAGAGAGGCCCAATTGTATTGACCACATCGGCTATCCAGCTCGGAGGCCATCTCAGCGTCAGCTCAACTGCCATGTCACTCCTAGGAAATCTGCCATGTCACGTTAGAAGATCTGCATAGGGGTAGAAAAGGATCTTCACAGTGTAATTCTGTTAGGATTCATTAGGATTAGCATGTCACAGCTCGTGTATATATAGGAGGAGCTGTGCACTTTTTACACGTTCTGTCTTTTGAATTCACTCTTAATACACTTCATTTACTCCATTCCCTCTCTCTCATCTTTCCATTTTTCACGGTGGTGCACGGTGCTGTATTGGCGTTTCTCTGGTGGAGTTGATCCTCAGCGTTCAGGCTAACGGAGGTGAACCACCACCATCAACCATGGCGATCATCGTGGAAGATGGATTCATCTGAATTCAAAACCACTGTATTTGTATTGTCTTTCTGTTAATCAATTTCATTCTGCAACTCTTATCTCCATTCTCTTCCTCTACTTTAATTCATGATTTAATCCGCGATTGCAATTAAATTGTGAACAATGTTAAGCTAAGCCGATTGGAACTGGTTTGACTAATATAGTAGGTAATCATTTGGCGATTGTTAACTGAGAACCTAAAATCAGCTCTGAACTTAATCCCTGCCAACTGATGAGGTAGCGATTGCATAAATCCTCGGTATGGCAATGGACGAACCTTTGGCGATTGCCATAAGAACCCTGGAGGCTGATATGGACTGAGAACTGAAGTGTGGAACCTAGACTGAACTTGGATTAATGGAATTGAATATGAACACAGTTATATAATAATAATAATAATAGATAAATAGTAACATTAGTATATGTTTACTGTATTCTTAGTCTTAGTTTACTTTCTGCTTTACTTGCACTCCAATCCCCCAATTTACTGCTTTCTAAGTCTGAGACAGAGATAATCCATCTCTGTAGCGTCTGTTTGCACTCAACCGAGACCAAGCCGGATTGTCTTTATCGAGATCATCTCGGCTCTGTCTCTGCCGAGTCGGTAAGTCAGTCAAAACTTTACTGCTTAGATTCGATAGCATTTTACTTTACACTAAATCACAACTGAGCACACTGTGTCCTTGAGAAGAATGACCTAGGGTTAACTATACTCTAGTTAGCTTTAGTTATTTGATATGAGTTCAAAACGACTAGAAAAATAAACATCATCAAATTGGCGCCGTTGCCGGGGACACAAGTTCTTTTGTGTCTTTGTGTGCCAAGTTAAGTGAGGTCGAATTCCGAGTCTGTAAAGTGTGTCTGTCAAGTCAGTCTTGAGTCTTTTGAACTTGTCTATGTCTATCCGTTTTGTTGTGGATCCTAAATAAAGAGCATGTTGACTATTATATGTTTCTCTGCGTGAATTCACCGCTAAAAAAAAAAGAAGAAAAGAGAAATCAAACATTTATTTCTGTAGCTACGTAGAATTGACATCCTATTTTGTATTCACCACTACATCCTTCTTTCTGCATTGCATTCCTGCATTTAGCTAGTTTTTCTGTCTGCACTCTTGCTAGTTTAATTGCATTCTTTCTGTATGTCATTTTTTTTAGTTCCATTAGTTAGTTAACTGATAGTTGTAGTTTCCAATTCTGCATTTACTATTTCAAGTACTATTTCTTATTCTGATTTTTTTTTGCATAACATGTACAATGCATGACTAGGAGTAGTACTGACCCATTGTATGTTTTTGACCCAGAAATAGAATTAACTTTACGTAGATTACGCAAAATTAGGAACACTGCAGTAAATACTAGTATCAATATAGATTCTGTAGTTGACTCTAACCAGTTTTACATTAACAATTTTGTTTCTAATTCTAACGTCTTTGCAGAATCAGGATGAGTGGAGAATAATGATAGGACGCTAAAGGAATTAGCCACTCCAGACGTGGTGTATCAACCTTGGTACATCCATGATGAGTCACAATTTATACATCTTTTAGACACCTAAGAAGGAGGTTTGCAAGACTATTATGTGCTTAAGAGTGGATTGTTAGCTAAGATTCATTCTATGGGTTCGATTACAGAGGAAATACAAATCTGTGTTAATTTAGATTTCTTAGCAAATAAAAGTATCACTCCTTCTTCTGCAGGTCAAGCCGAGTTGACCTGGTCAACAAAAGGAGTCTCAGTAGAGATGAAGTCATCTGGCCAGTCCGACTCCATCTCGGTAGGAAGCAGTCGTCTCGGCAACCCACGCCTTGCAGCCCAGCAGCCCAGGAGAGAGGCCCAGTTGTATTGACCACATCAGCTATCCAGCTCGGAGGCCATCTCAGCGTCAGCTCAAATGCCATGTCACTGCTAGGAAATCTGCCATGTCACGTTAGAAGATCTGCATAGGGGTAGAATAGGATCTTTCACAATGTAATTCTGTTAGGATTTGTTAAGATTAGCATATCACAGCTCGTGTATATATAGGAAGAGCTGTGCACTTTTTACACGTTCTGTCTTTGAATTCACTAAAATTCCATACTCACTGTACACATTTTTCTCGCTCTCGCTCTCTCCGTTTTCACGGTGGTGCACGGTGCTCATTGGCATTTCTCTCGATTGAGGAAGTGAAGGTCTGAGATTGGGAAGCCGAAGTATGCTAGAGGGGACCGATCAGACTACTGACACACTCTGGTGGAGCTGATCCTCAGCGTTCAGGCTAACGGAGGTGAACCACCACCATCAACCATGGTGATTGTCGTGGAAGATGGCTTCATCTGAGTTCAGAACCACTGTATTTGTATTCTGTTTCTGTTAATCGATTTCACTCTGCATTTCATGTCTCCTTTCTCTTGCCTCTTCTTTAATTCATGATTGAATCAAGATTGCATTTGAATATGAACAATGTTAAGCTAAGCCGATTGGAACTGGTTTAACTAATTGAGTAGGTAATCAGTTAACGATAGTTAATCGAGAACCTAAAATCAGCTCTGCACTTAATCCCTGCCAACTGATGAGGTAGCGATTGCGTAGTTCCTTGGTATGGCAACGGACGAATGTTTGGCGATCGTCATAAGACTACCAAAGGCTGATATGGACTGAGAACTGGAGTGTGGAACCTGGACTGGACTTGAACTAATGAAACTGAACATGAACACAGTTATATAATAATAACAATAGTAATTAGTAACAGTAGTATATGTTTACTGCATTCATAGTCTTAGCTTACTTTCTGCTTTACTTGCACTTCAACCCCCCCTTGTTTACTGCCATTAAGTCTGAAACAGAGGTAGTCCACCTCTGTAGCGTCTGTCTGCACTCAACCGAGATCTAGCAGGATCGTCTCTGTTGAGGTCGACTCGGCTCAGTCTCTGTTGAGAGCAACTCGGCCATTGCCGAGACGAGTCGGTACTTTACATCTCAGATTCTACTCCACTTCACTCTACACCAATTCACAACTGAGCACACTGTGTCCTTGAGAAGAATGACCTAGGGTTAGCTATGCTATATCTAGGTTTAGTTATTTGATAAGCGCATTGAAACGACTAAAAACACCCATCATCAAATTGGCGCCGTTGCCGGGGACACAAGTTCTTTTGTGTCTTTGTGTGCCAAGTTAAGTGAGGTCGAATTCCGAGTCTGTAAAGTGTGTCTGTAAAGTGTGTCTGTCAAGTCAGTCTTGAGTCTTTTGAACTTGTCTATGTGTGTCTGTTTTGTTTATGGATCCTAAATAAAAAGCATGTTGACTATTATTTGTTTCTCTGCATGAATTCATCGCTAAAAATAGCTACGTAGAATCAGTATTCTGTTTTGTATTCACTACTGCATCTTTCTTTCTACATTACATTCTTGCATTCAGCTAGTTTTTCTGTTTTGCATTCTTGCTAGTTTAATTGCATTCTTTCTGTATGTCATTCTGTAGTTCCATTAGTTAGTTAGCTAATCGCTGTAATTTCCAATTCTGCATTTACTATTTCAAATACTATTTCTAATTCTGATTTTTCTGCTTAATATGTACAATGCATGACTAGGAGTAGTACTGACCCATTGTATGCTTTTGACCCAGAGATAGAATTAACCTTACGTAGATTACGCAAAATTAGGAACATTGCAGTAAATACTAGTATCAATATAGATTCTGTAGCTGACTCTAACCAATTTTACACTAACAATTTTGTTTCTAGTTCTATCGTCTTTGCAGAATCAGGACGAATGGAGAATAACGATAGGACGCTGAAGGAATTAGCCACTCCGGACGTGGTGTATCAACCTTGGTGCATCCAATACCCACAGCTGGAGCCAGCTCAAACATATGAGTTAAAATCTGGTCTTATACACCTGTTGCCTAAGTTTCATGGTCTTGCAGGAGAGACCCCCACAAGCATTTAAAAGAATTCCATGTGGTCTGTTCTACAATGATGCCGCAAGGGATATCGGAAGACTACATCAAAATGAAGGCATTTCCATTCTCCCTGGATGGAGCAACGAAGGAATGGCTGTATCTTCAGCCAGTACTTTTCAATACCTGGGGAGACATGAAGCGCACCTTCTTGGAGAAGTTCTTTCCGGCATCCCACACTGCGTTCATTAGAAAGGAAATATGTGGGATAAGGCAACATACAGGAGAAACACTGCACGAGTATTGGGAGAGGTTCAATGAACTCTATGCCACCTGTCCACATCATTAGATCAGCGAACAGTTGCTGATCTAGTATTTTTATGAAGGATTATCGTTGATGGATAGAAGTATGATAGACGCAGCCAGTGGCGGAGCTCTGATGGACAAAACACTAGCAGCAGCACGACATCTGATTTCCAATATGGCAAACAATACACAGCAGTTTGGGATCAGAGGGCCAAATCAACCACGGATGGTGAATGAAATCGGTGCAGCTTCCAATCAGAGGTTGGAGAATCAGCTGACCGAGTTAACATCATTGGTGAGACAGCTTGCTGTTGGGCAATACCAACCAGCCATGGAAGCAAAAGTATGTGGCACATGTACTTCCGTGGAGCACCCCACTGATATGTGCCCCACTCTCCAAGAAACCGAGTCGGACCAGCCAGAAAATGTTGGAGCCATAGGTGGATTTCAGTACGGGAAGCAGCCGTATCAGAATCGGCCATTTGATACCCAGCAACAGGAAAGACAGCCATTTTGGCCAGGACCGAACCAAGGACCATATGCAACCTAACAATTCGGATCCACGCCGAACACCTATCAGAGGCAGGCAGGTTATCAACAGCCGACTCTGCAATACCAAGTACCACCTTTCCAGCAGCAACAACAACAGCAGAGAATGCCTACTCCAGGCAACTCTCCATCTCTAGAAGACCTGATGAAGCAGCTTGCAACCAGCAACCTGGAGTTCCAACAATCTGTGAGCTCCAGCAATTTACAGTTCCAGCAGAACATGACCGCCACCATCCAAGACCTCAAAACGCAGATTTGACAGCTAGCTAACACTGTAAGCCAATTACAGTCGGCAGGATCCAACAACCTTCCCTCTCAAACCATTCCAAATCCGAGAGGTAACGCCAGTGTAGTCACTCTTCGAAGTGGAAAAGAACTACCTCAACCTACACTGGAGCAGGTGCCGAGATCAAAAGAAGCCGACTCCGAGTCAAATGCTGACTTACAGTCTCGGCCAGAGAGAATTGTCCCATTGCCATTTCCATCTCGGACCACTTCGGGAAGGAAGCCAGAGTCGGATGAAGAATTGTTGAAGATGTTCCGCAAGGTGGAAATCAATATTCCACTCCTCGATGCTATTAAACAGGTCCCTAAGTACGCAAAATTCCTCAAGGAATTATCTATACATAAAAGGAGAAAAATAAAGGGGAGCAAGGAAACTGGAGGTGTGGTGTCGGCTCTGACACAGAATGGAGCAATCAGTACAAGTGCCTTAACTCTGCCAAAAAAATGCAGAGACCTGGGAGTCTTTTTGGTCCCATGCACCATCGACGAATGCACTTTTGCCAATGCCATGTTGGACCTGGGACCCTCAATTAATGTCATGCCCACATCAATCTACAGGTCCCTGAATTTTGGTGACTTGGAACCCATAGGGATGACCATTCAGCTGGAAAACAGGAGTATTGTCCAGCCCCTGGGAGTACTTGAGCATGTTCTTGTCCAAGTCAATGAACTAATATTTCCAGCTGATTTTTACGTGCTAGACATGGAGGACGAAACATCCGGGAAGGAATCCACCTTAATTCTGGGAAGACCTTTCTTGATGACAGCCAAAACAAAGATTGATGTGTATGCATGGACGCTCTCCATGGAATTCGGTGACGCCTTAGTGCAATTCAATATTTTCGAAGCTATGAAGCACCCAACCGAAGACCACTCTCTCTTTGGCATTGATATACTTGATGAACTAGTTGAAGAATATCTTCAACTAAATGGCAGTGGTGAAAACATTGAGAAGTCTGCTGAGAATGATGATGAAAGCAGCTGCCTAAGAGTCATAGATGAAGAGGCCGACTATTAAGAAGTACAAGACCTCTCCAAAATCATAGTGATGTTGCTGACTTGGCCTTTGAAGTGGAACTGTCCGAATTGTTAGACCAAGTCTGCAGCACAGAACACTCAGAGTATACAAATGATGCAAAAAACAAAGTCGCTCAAGCTAAAAAATCCTCCATTGCACACTTAGCGACATTTTTCACGGCCAAGAATGAGTCAGCCAGAGGAGGCCGAGTCAAGGAAGAAATGAAAGTCAACTCAGTCGAAGAGGCAAATAGCAAGGCCGACACGTTTGCCGAGACCGACTCGGCAACTGTAGACCAGACACAGGCTAATGTAGAATTCATTGTTCCATCCGGATCCGACTCTGAAGGAGCGTTAGAAGCCAAGGCCGACTCCCTTTTGACCATAACCAAATCCATGAAGTCGAGCCGGCCGAAGCAGACAGAGGCCGAAATCATGTTGGCACACCTAGGGCTTGATCAAGATCAAGTCGGCCAGTCGGATCCAACCTCAGAGACTGACAAATCTCCATCACCGTCACCACCCATAGAATTAAAAACATTGCCGAGTCACCTGAAATATGCCTACCTGAAAAGGACCAACAACTCCCGGTTATTATTGCTAGCAATCTCGACCAAGATCAAGAGGACAAGTTGTTGGAGGTTCTCAGGCAACATAAGAAGGCAATAGGGTGGAAGCTAGCAGACCTTCCTGGCATAAACCCCTCCATTTGCATGCACAGAATATTAATGGAGGAGGAAATCAAGCCCATAAGGCAGCCGCAAAGAAGACTGAATCCAATACTCCTGGATGTGGTTAAAAAAGAAGTCACCAAACTCCTTGCTGCAGGGATCATCTACCCCATCTCGGATAGCCAATGGGTGAGCCCTGTGCAAGTGGTGCCAAAGAAGTCCGGGACGACTGTCATGAAAAATCAGCAGGATGAGCTGGTACCAACAAGGATTCAGAACAGCTGGCGAGTGTGCATTGATTACAGAAGATTAAACCAAGCAACTCGTAAGGATCACTTTCCTCTACCTATCATTGACCAAATGCTTAAGAAGTTAGCAGGGAAATCCCATTACTGCTTTCTGGATGGATTCTCAGGCTACATGCAAATTCATATAGCCCCTGAAGATCAACATAAGACAACCTTCACCTGTCCACTTGGTACCTTTGCGTACACACGCATGCCATTTGGCCTCTGCAATGCTCCAAGATAATTGTGTTCTCTGACCATTCCGCCTTGAGGTACTTGCTGAAGAAGCCTGATGCTAAGCCAAGACTGATTAGGTGGATGCTTCTTCTTCAAGAATTCAACCTGGAAATCAGAGATAAAAGAGGTGCTGAGAATTCTGTAGATGATCATCTGAGCAGAATTGGGAAAGAAGGCGAACTGATGCCTATCCGAGACGAGTTCCTTGATGAGCAATTGCTACATATAAAAACGTCTCCACCATGGTTTGCTTACATTTGTAATTTTGTTGCAGCATCTCGGTTTCCACCAGAGGCATCTCGGGCATACAAAGATAAACTCCGAAGGAATGCCAAATACTACATTTGGGATGATCCCTACCTTTGGAGACTGTGCAGTGACAAGGTCATCCGCAGATGCATTCCTGAAGCCGAGTTCAATTCGGTTCTCCAATTCTGCTACTCGGCACCTGGAGGCGGTCACTATGGATCAACTTGGACTGCCAGGAAAGTACTAGACTATGGCCTTTACTGGCCAACTATCTTCAGGGACTGATGATGTCTCGTTTATAGTCGTTTCAACGCACTTATCAAATACTAAAGCTAACTATAGTATAGTCAACCCTAGGTCATTTTTCTCAAGGACACAATGTGCTCAATTGTGATTTAGTGTCAAGTTAAACAATGCAGACCTGAAATGTGAAGTGCCGACTCTCCTTGGCTGTGGCCGAGTCATACTCGGCAGAGACTGAACAGAGATGGTCTCGGCAGAGACTATCCGGCTTGGTCTCAGCTGAGTGCAGACAGACGCTACAGAGGGGGACTACCTCTGTCTCAACCAGAAAACAGAATAAAAGCATAAACAGGGGGTTTTGAATGCAAGTAAGCAGAAAATAAACTAAGACTATGAATGCAGTGAATGTATACTACTGTTACTACTTATCTATTATTATTGTATAACTGTATTCAGATTCAGTTCCATTAATTAAGTCCAGTCCAGGTTCCAATCTCCAGTTCATAGTCCATATCAGCCTTGGGTAGTCATATGGCAATCGCCAAAGGTTCGTCCATTGTCATACCGAGGATTTATGCAATCGCTACCTCATCAGTTGATAGGGATTAAGTGCAGAGCTGATTTTAGGTTCTCATTCAACAATCGTTAAGTGATTACCTACTGAATTAGTTAAACCAGTTCCAATCGGCTTAGCTTAACATTGTTCACAGTTAAATTGCAATCGCGGATTCAACGTGAATTAAAGTAGAGGAAGGAGAACAGAGATATGAAATGCAGAACGAAATCAATTAACAGAAACAAAATACAAATACAGTGGTCC
This sequence comes from Mucuna pruriens, assembly GCA_025330945.1. Lineage (NCBI taxonomy): Eukaryota > Viridiplantae > Streptophyta > Magnoliopsida > Fabales > Fabaceae > Mucuna > Mucuna pruriens. The sequence goes on from JAENHJ010000108.1 coordinate 1,500,354, forward strand.
GAATTCGGATGGCTCCATCTTCCTCAACGATCGCCAAGGTTGATGGTGGTGGTTCACCTCAGATTAGCCTAAGCGGCCGAGGATCAGTTCCACCAGAGTGCGTCAGTAGTCTGATCGGTCCCCTCTGGTAAACGTCCAGCTTCCCAGTCTTAGACCTGCGCCTCCTCAATCGAGAGAAGCACCGCTGCAACACCGTGTACCACCAGAAATGGAGAGAGCGAGAGCGAGAAAATGGAGTAAAATGTTGTGTGAAAAGAGTGAATTCCAAAAAGGACGTCTAAACAGTGCACAGCTCCTCCTATATATACACGAGCTATGATTAGCTAATCCTAACGAATCCTAACAGAATTACAATGCGAATGTCCTATTCTACCCCTATGCAGATCTTCTCTCGTGACATGGCAAATTTCCAAGGAGTGACATGGCGGATGAGCTGGATGCCGAGGTGGCCTCCAAGCTGGATAGCTGATGTGGACAATATACTTGGGCCACTCTTCGCTGGGCTCTTTGGGCTACAAGTCAAGGATTGCCGAGACGATTCTGACTTCGGCCGGGATGGGGGTCTGGCTGGGGACGACTTTATCTCGGTCGGGACTCCCTTTGTTGACTTTGGTCAACTCGGCTTGACCTGCAAAAGAAGAAGAGTTACTTTCATTAGCTAAGAAATCTAAATTAGCACAAATTTGTATTTTCTATATATTTGAGCTCATAAAATGAATCTTAGCTAACAGTTCATTCTTAAGCATAGAATAGTCTTGCAAACCTCCTTCTTAGGTGTCTAAAAGATGTATAAATTGTGACTCATCAGGGACGTGCATGAATTTGTCTCCACCTGCGAGAATTGCCAAAAAGCTGGAGTGGCCATGAACAGAAGGCATGAAATGCCCCAGCAACCCATCCAATTCTGTGAAATCTTTGATGTCTGGGGAATAGACTTCATGGGGCCATTCCCAGTCTCCAATGGCTACTCACACATTCTGCTGGCCGTGGATTATGTATCAAGATGGGTAGAAGCCGTTGCCACCAGAACAAATGATGCAAGAGTGGTTGTGGACTTTCTGAAGTCCAATATTTTCTGCAGGTTCGGTGTGCCAAAAGCATTCATAAGCGACCAAGGCAGTCACTTCTGTAACAGAGCTATGGCTTCCCTTCTTCAAAAATATGGAGTAGCACACATAACTGCTACTGCCTACCACCCCCAAACAAATGGCCAAGCAGAAGTGTTCAACAGGGAAATTAAGAAAACATTGCAAAAGATGACCAATCCCAGTAGGAAAGACTGGAGCCGCCTCCTTGAGGATGCTCTCTAGGCACATAGAACTACATACCGGAAACCTTTAGGGATGTCTCCCTATAGGATTGTTTTTAGTAAAGCCTGTCACCTTCTTGTGGAGCTGGAACACAGAGCATACTGGGCTGTTAAGCAATGCAATCTGGCTTATGACCAAGCAGGAGAGCAGAGAAAATTTCAGCTGCAAGAGTTAGATGAACTCCGCTTGGAAGGATATGAAAACTCTAGGATCTACAAGCAGAAAATCAAGCGATTCCATGACCAGCAGATCCTGAGAAAAGAATTCCGAGTTGGCCAGAAAGTCCTCTTGTTTAACTCACGCCTCAAGCTCATTGCAGGTAAACTATGTTCTAGATGGGATGGGCCTTTTGTTATCACTAATGTGTTTCCCCATGGTACAGTACAGCTAAAAGATGAACACAGCAATAGCACCTTCCAAGTCAATGAGCATCAGATTAACCCATTCCATTAAGGTCCAACGCCTATCACTCATGACATGGAGATAATATCATTGATGGAACCAGCATCACCAGATGACCCTGCCTCGCATTGAGGACAATGCAGATTTTTAGTGTGGGGGGGATAAATATACAGTCATCTCAATTGCTGCGTCTTAACTCTGTCCCCACTCTCTTGAACTCTGCTAATTTTAATTTTTGTTTTGTTAGTTTTATCACCTTGTTGTTTTCTTTCAGTTGTGTCGTTTCATTTTATTTAAAAAAAAAAAAATTCTGTCATGTTTTTCAATAAAAGCTGCCTAAGCCGAGTCCATGCCGGTTCTGTGCCATCTCGGCCGGATCCGGAACATCTTCGGCCTGGTAGAGTTTCAATTTTGTCATTTACCTTTAATCTTTCCTCCTAATCAGAATTTCCAAGTGGATTGTCAAAAGTAAAATTGTTTTGAAAAGAATCTTGAACTGGCTTCTGAAAGTTTGAATAAGTCAGAGGAAGTAACTCTGCAACTGTGGCAAGAGATTTCTCTAACTTGTGGGGAATGAAACTTTTGCGCTCTAGGCAATAGTTGATTGAGAATCTAGAAAGGAAACCCCCTATGTCAGAGCAAATACAACTTGTGTGAGATTTTGAGCCTTGTAAATTATGATGGCTTACATCTTGCCATTTCTCATCTTCTTCTAATATGATTTTTACATTCATGTTAATTGCATATTCTACATTTTGCCTTAACTCTCTGGATACAACTGTTCTCACATGCAGGAATGACATGATCTAGGCCATGTTTCTTGTAAGCCTTGAGCCAAATAAAGCCTACCTGAACAAATGTGTCTGTTGTTTACCCCTTTTGAGCCTAATATAACCATTCTTCCTAAACAGCTCACTACAAGCCAAGGCCAGAAAAACCATGAATCAACCTCACCCTCGAGGAGCAGAGGAGCTTCGGAATTGTTTTGGGAGTAAGTCATGATCAAGTGGGGGGGAACTCCAGGAAGTAAAAGGTTGTTCAGCACCCTCTAAGGCTCGAAAATGCAAGAAAAAGAATAAAAGCGAGTGAAAGAAAGAAAAGAGAAAAAGAGGAAGCAGCAGCTAAAAATCTGAGCTGAAACAAATAAAGAAAGAAAATAGCTGCATAAGTTGTATAATGAGAAAAAGAAAAGAAAATGAGCCGGTAGCTGCAAGGAGCAGAAATTGACAGCATCCTGGGTTATCCCTCAGGCTGAAAAAGCTTACTCCTCATTGCCCCTCTCTGCCTCGTGGGTCTTGAAGCTAGTTTTCCCATATTCTATCCTACCCATGACCCAGCCTTGCTACAAGCCGAAAAGAAGTCCTAGTGATCATAACGGTGTGTGTTTTTGCAGGTGTAAGAAGAGAGATTTGCCAAAGTATGGTAATATCAGTTCCATGAATGTTGAGTGTAAATACAAGCCAAAACACGTGAGAAATGAGGGAGTTATTTGCCTAAAAGAGAGCTCTGTCACTCTTGGTTACCTTCTCTTGTGTGCAGGTCATGAATTTGCCTAGAGCGCGGAAGGAGTAATTTCTGGATTGTTAGAGTATCTCGATCCCAAAGTGAATGAGTGCCGACTCTGTCTCGGTTGAACTAAAGGAAGCCAAGTGAAGAAAATTCTTTTCTATCTTTAAAAATTTCCCCCTTGTTGATTTTCATTTTATTTTTCCCAGGAGTGCAAAACGGTAAGTGTAGGGGTGTGATGAGTCACAATTTATACATCTTTTAGACACCTAAGAAGGAGGTTTGCAAGACTATTCTGTGCTTAAGAGTGGATTGTTAGCTAAGATTCATTCTATGGGTTCGATTACAGAGGAAATACAAATCTGTGTTAATTTAGATTTCTTAGCAAATAAAAGTGTCACTCCTTCTTCTGCAGGTCAAGCCGAGTTGACCCTGGTCAACAAAATGAGTCTCATCCGAGATGAAGTCATCCTGGCCAGTCCGACTCCATCTCGGCAGGAACAGAGTTGTCTCAGCAACCCACGCCTTGCAGCCCAGCAGCCCAGGAGAGAGGCCTAGTTGTATTGACCACATCAGCTATCCAGCTCAGAGGCCATCTCAACGTCAGCTCAAATGCCATGTCACTCCTAGGAAATCTGCCATGTCTTTTTAGAAGATCTGCATAGGGGTAGAATAGGATCTTTCACAATGTAATTCTGTTAGGATTCGTTAGGATTAGCATATCACAGCTCGTGTATATATAGGAAGAGTTGTGCACTTTTTACATGTTTTGTCTTTGAATTCACTAAAATTCCATACTCACTGTACCCATTTTTCTCGCTCTCGTTCTCTCCGTTTTCACGGTGGTGCACGGTGCTCATTGGCGTTTCTCTCGATTGAGGAAGTGCAGGTCTGAGACTGGGAAGCCAAAGTCTGCCAGAGGGGACCGATCAGACTACTGACGCACTCTGGTGGAGCTGATCCTCAGCGTTCAGGCTAATGGAGGTGAACCACCACCATCAACCATGGCAATCGTCGTGGAAGATGGCTTCATTTGAGTTCAGAACCATTGCATTTGTATTCTGTTTCTGTTAATCGATTTCACTATGCATTTCGTGTCTCTTTTCGCTTCCCTATTCCTTAATTCATGATTGAATCGCGATTGCATTTGAATATGAACAATGTTAAGCTAAGCCGATTGGAACTGGTTTAACTAATTCAGTAGGTAATCAGTTAACGATAGTTAATCGAGAACCTAAAATCAGCTCTGCACTTAATCCCTGCCAACGGACAAATGTTTGGCGATCGTCATAAGACTACCAAAGGCTGATATGGACTGAGAACTGGAGTGTGGAACCTGGACTGGACTTGAACTAATGGAACTGAACATGAACACAGTTATATAATAATAACAATAGTAATTAGTAACAGTAGTATATGTTCACTGCATTCATAGTCTTAGCTTACTTTCTGCTTTACTTGCACTCCAACCCCCCCTTGTTTACTGCCCTTAAGTTTGAGACAGAGGTAGTCCACCTCTGTAGCGTCTATCTGCACTCAACTGAGATCAAGCAGGATCGTCTCTGTTGAGGTCGACTCGGCTCAGTCTTTGTTGAGAGTAACTCGGCCATTGCCGAGACGAGTCGGTACTTTACATCTCAGATTCTACTCCACTTCACTCTACACCAATTCACAACTGAGCACACTGTGTCCTTGAGAAGAATGACCTAGGGTTAGCTTTGCTATAGTTAGCTTTAGTTATTTGATAAGCGCGTTGAAACGACTAAAAACGCCCATCATCAATCCCTGATGAGCAATTGCTACATATAAAAACGTCTCCATCATGGTTTGCTGACATTTGTAATTTGTGTGGCAGCGTCTCGGTTTCCACCAGAGGCATCACGAGCATACAAAGATAAACTCCGAAGCGATGCCAAATACTACATTTGGGATGATCCCTACCTTTGGAGATTAGGCAATGACAAAGTCATCCGCATGTGCATTCCTGATGCCGAGACCAACTCGGTCCTCCAGTTCTGTCAGTCGTCACCTGAAGGCGGTCATTATGGATCCACTCGGACTGCAAGGAAAGTACTAGACTGTGGCCTTTATTGGCCAACTATCTTTAGGGACGCGCATGAATTCGTCTCCACCTGCGTGATCTGCCAAAAAGCAAGGGTAGCCATGAACAGAAGGCAGGAAATGCCCCAGCAACCCATCCAATTCTGTGAAATTTTTGATGTCTGGGGAATAGATTTCATGGGGCCATTTCCAGTCTCCAATGGCTACTCATACATTCTGCTGGCCGTGGATTATGTATCAAGATGGGTAGAAGCCATTGCCACCAGAACAAATGATGCAAGAGTCGTTGTGGACTTTCTGAAGTCCAATATTTTCTACAGGTTCGGTGTGCCAAAAGCGCTCATAAGTGACCAAGGCAGTCACTTCTATAACAGAGCCATGGCTTCCCTTCTTCAAAAATATGGAGTAGCACACAGAATTGCTACTGCCTACTGATGGGTCATAAAATGCACATCTTAAGTGGACCTAAGAAGGGTACCATTGAACAACTCACGAGCTTAAAAGATGATCATTAGCTAAGATCCAGAATTAATGGCCTAAACTTGAGTAAAACACAATCTGTGCTTAATCAAGGTTTTTAGCTAACTATCTCTTCATTGCAGGTTCAGCTAAACTCAGCCCCCATCGAAGCCAGGCCGAGAGCCTCTCGGCCGGGGGACGAGACTCAACCTATGCAGAGAGAGCCCAATCAGGCAGGTCTAGGTGGAACTCCACGTTAGCAATCAGAAACACCGTGGGTCCAGCTCAGCTTCACGTCACTACCTGGAGTAGCTTGCAACGCAAGTCACAGCAAGGGCAGAATAGGAATTGTACATGTAATTCTGTTAGCATCATTAGCTGTGTCCACTCATGTATAAATAGATAGAACTCTGAATGAATAGGGGCTTTGGGCATTCAAGCTTTTTCACATTCATAATTCCGAATTTTCTCGTTCTCTTCTCCTCCGCTCATGGTGGTACACAGTGCTGTTAATGGCGTTTCTCTCGATTGAGGAAATGCAAGCTAAGAACTGAGAGGCCGAAGGTTATCAGAGGAGGCCGATTGGAGCACCAACGCACTCTGGTGGACCTGAACCTCAGCGTCTTAGCTAGTTGAGGTGAATCATCGTCGTCGTCCATGGCGATCGTCGTGGAAGATGGAATCATCGAATCCAGGCCCTGTGTTTGTATTTTGCTTTCAATATTATGAGCATTTTTTGAATTCTGAACTCCATTGCATTCCTGAAATTTAAGTTCAATTACTATGTTGCGATTGCACCTGGTAACGGAACAATGTTAAACTAAGCCGATCGGAACTGGTTTAGCTAATTCAGTAGGTAATCACTTAACGATTGTTGATTGAGAATCTAAAATCAGCTTGAACTTAACCTCTGCCAACTGATGAGGTGGCGATTGTGTAAATCCTCGGTATGGTAACGGACGAACCTTTGGCGATTGCCATAAGAACACTGGAGGCTGATGAGGACCGTAATTAGAGTGATTGAACCAGAAAGAACTTGATTATTGGAACTAAACATGAACACAGTAATAGTAATAGCATTAGGAGTAGTGTAATTGCATTTGATTATAGTTAACTTCTGTTTTGATTCCAATTGCATTTCAACCCCCCTTGTTTACTGCTTTTTAAGTCGGAGACAAAGGTAGTCCACCTCTGTAGCGTCTGTCTGCACTTGATCGAGACCAAGCCGGATCGTCTCTGTGGAGGTCGACTCAGCTCAGTCTCTGTTGAGAGCAACTCGGCCATTACCGAGACGAGTCGGTATTTTACACTTAGATTCGAATTCTGTTCGCATCACACTAAATCACAACTGAGCACACTATGTCCTTGAGAAGAATGACCTAGGGTTAGCTATACTATAGTTAGCTTTAGTTATTTGATAAGCGCGTAAAACGACTGTAAAAACGCCCATCATCAAATTGGCGCCGTTGCCGGGGAAACAAGTTCTTTTGTGTTTCGGTGTGCCAAGTAAACGAGTCGAATCCGAGTTGCAAGAAGTTTTGTTTAGAGTTGTTGAGTTTGAATTTGTCAATAGATCTCTGCGTGAATTCACTGATAAAACAAAAATGAATATACACATATAAATATAGAAGAAATTCTTAATTCTGCATTAAATTTAATTTTGCAGTACATATTGATCACATTCTGTTCTTAGTAGAATTAATTGCTGCTTTAGTTACTTTGAATTCTGCATAATGCATGACTAGGAGTAGTACTGACCCACTGCATGTCGTTGACCCAGAAATAGAACTAACTTTACGCAGATTGCGAAAAATTAGAAATACCACAGTAAATAAATAGAAAACAGGCTATCCAGCTCGGAGGCCATCTCAGCGTCAGCTCAACTACCATGTCACTCCTAGGAAATCTACCATGTCACTTAGAAGATCTGCATAGGGGTAGAAAAGGATCTTTACAGTGTAATTCTGTTAGGATTCATTAGGATTAGCATGTCACAGCTCGTGTATATATAGGAGGAGCTGTGCACTTTTTACACGTTTTGTCTTTTGAATTCACTCTTAATACATTTCATTTACTCCATTCCCTCGCTCTCATCTTTCCATTTTTCACGGTGGTGCACGGTGCTGCATTGGCGTTTCTCTCGATTGAGGAAGTGCAGGTCTGAGACTGGGAAGCCGAAGTCTGCCAGAGGAGACCGATCAGACTACTGATGCACTCTGGTGGAGCTGATCCTCAGCATTCAGGCTAACGGAGGTGAACCACCACCATCAACCATGGCGATCGTCGTGGAAGATAGATTCATCTGAATTCAGAACCATTGTATTTGTATTTGTCTTTTTGTTAATCAATTTCATTCTGCAACTCTTATATCCATTCTCTTCCTCTACTTTAATTCATGATTTAATCTGCGATTGCAATTAAATTGTGAACAATGTTAAGCTAAGCTGATTGGAACTGGTTTGACTAATTTAGTAGGTAATCATTTGGCGATTGTTAACTGAGAACCTAAAATCAGCTCTGAACTTAATCCCTGCCAACTTATGAGGTAGCGATTGCATAAATCCTCGGTATGGCAATGGACGAACCTTTGGCGATTGCCATAAGAACCCTAGAGGCTGATATGGACTGAGAACTGAAGTGTGGAACCTGGACTGAACTTGGATTAATGGAATTGAATATGAACACAGTTATATAATAATAATAATAATAATAGATAACTAGTAAGAGTAGTATATGTTTACTGTATTCTTAGTCTTAGTTTACTTTCTGCTTGCACTCCAATTCCTCAATTTACTACTTTCTAAGTCTGAGACAGAGATAGTCCATCTTTGTAGCATCTGTCTGCACTCAGCTGAGACCAAGCCGGATTGTCTCTACCGAGATCATCTCGGCTCTGTCTCTGCCGAGTCGGTAAGTCAGTCAAAACTTTACTGCTTAGATTCGATAGCATTTTACTTCACACTAAATCACAACTGAGCACACTATGTCCTTGAGAAGAAGGACCTAGGGTTAACTATACTATTGTTAGCTTTAGTTATTTGATAAGTGTTCAAAACAACTAGAAAAATAAACATCATCACTTGCCCATTAGTTTGGGGGTGGTATGTTGTAGCTATCTTGTGTGTCACCCCATATTTTTGAAGAAGGGAGGCCATGGCTCTGTTGTAGAAGTGACTCCCCTGGTCACTGATGAGCACTTTTGGGACACCGAACCTATAGAAAATTTTGGACTTAAGAAAGTCCACTACTACCTTGGCATCATTGGTTCTGGTGGGAATGGCTTCTACCCATCTTGATACATAATCGACGACAAGCAGGATGTATGAATAGCCATTGGAGATTGGGAATGGCCCCATAAAATCTATGCCCCAAACGTCAAAGACTTCGCAGAATAGGATGGGCTGCTGGGGCATTTCATGTCTTTGGTTCAGGGCCATCCCTGTTTTTTGACATCTATCGTAGGTAGAGACGAATTGATGAGCATCTCGGAAAATAGAAGGCCAATAGAGGCCACAGTCAAGCACCTTCCTGGCAGTCCGAGATGAGCCGTAGTGGCCCCCTCCAGGGGCCGAATGGCAGAAGTGAAGGACCAACTCTTGATCTCACTATCAGGAATGCACCAACGAATGATCTTATCACTGCATAGTCTCCATAGATAGGGGTCATCCCATACGTAATACTTAGCATCACTTCTGATCTTCTCTTTGTAAGTTCGAGATGCCTTAGGTGGAAATTGAGATGTTGCCACGAAATTACAAATATCTGCAAACCATGGTGTGGCCGTCTTGAGGTGCAAGAGTTGCTCATCAGGGAAATCGTCTCGGATAGGCAATTGTTCGCTTTCTCTTCCAATCCTACTGAGGTGGTCCGCTACAGAATTCTCAGCACCTTTCTTATCTCTGATTTCTAAGTCAAATTCTTGGAGAAGAAGTATCCACCAGATCAGTCTCGACTTGGCATCCGGCTTCTTCAGCAAGTATTATAGAGCCGCGTGATCGGAGAACATGACTATCTTAGAACCGAGAAGGTAGGAACGAAACTTATCTAAGGCAAATACAATTGCCAGAAGTTCCTTCTCAGTTGTCGTGTAATTTTGCTGGGCCTAGTCCATGGTTCTGGACGCATACGCAATAACATGGACTGGTTGGCCGACTCCCGCTCTCTGGCCGAGAACAGCTCCTAGTGCCGAATTGGATGCGTCGCACATGAGCTCAAATGGCAGGTCCCAGCTTGGTGCTTGTACGATGGGTGCGGACGTAAGTTTGTTCTTCAGCTCCTGAAATGCCTCAATGCAGGGCTGGTCAAAGTTGAAATCTACATCCTTCTGTAGCAGCTTAGACATTGGCAGGGCCAATTTGCTAAAGTCCTTGATGAACCTTCTGTAAAAACCTGCATGTCCTAGAAAAGAGCGAACTTCTCGTACCGAAGAGGGGTTAAGAAGAGAGGTGATAACATCTATTTTCGCTTTGTCCACTTCAATGCCTCTGTTGGAGACCAGATGTCCCAACACTATTCCCTCGGTCACCATGAAATGACATTTTTCGAAATTTAGAACCAAGTTCGTGTTAGTGCATCTCTTCAGCACCTTGGACAGATTGTTCAGGCATGTGTCGAATGATTCTGCGTACACCGTGAAGTCATCCATAAATACCTCCATGCAGTCTTGTAGCAGGTCCGAGGAGATACTCATCATGCAGCGTTGAAACGTGCTCGGTGCTTGCATAGGCCAAATGGCATGCGTGTGTACGCAAAGGTACCAAATGGGCAAGTGAAGGTCGTTTTGTGCTAGTCTTCCGGTGCAATGTAAATTTTCATGTATCCTGAGAATCCATCCAAAAAACAGTAGTGGGACTTCCCTACTATTTTTTCCAGCATCTGGTCAATAAAAGGCAAAGGAAAGTGATCCTTGCGGGTTGCCTGATTTAATCTTTTGTAATCGATGCACACCCGCCAGCTGTTTTGAATCCTCGTAGGTACCAACTCGTCTTGTCGGTTTTTCGTTACAGTCATCCTAGACTTCTTTGGCACTACTTGCACAGGACTCACCCATTGGCTGTCTGATATAGGGTAGATGATGCCTGCAGCAAGTAGCTTTGTGACTTCTTTTTTTACTACGTCAAGGATGGTAGGATTCAACCTTTGTTGCTGTTTCCTTATGGGCTTGATGTCCTCCTCCATCAGTATTCTATGCATGCATATGGAGGGATTTATGCCTGGAAGGTCAGAGAGTTTCCACCCAATTGCTTTTTTGTGCTACCTTAGGACTTTCAACAGCTCCTCTTCTTGCTCCAGGAGGAGGTTGCTGGCCACAATGACTGGGAGCTGCTGTTCATTGTCCAAGTAGGCATATTTTAGGTGGCTAGGCAATGGTTTCAGCTCCATGGGTGGTGGAGATGGAGATTCCTGAGTTACAGCTCTCGGATCCATCTGGCCGGCTTGTTCTAGACTCGGCATTAGAACTACCGTCATAATCTCGACCTTGTGCTGCGTCGGCCGACCCGGAAGGGTGGTTTCGGTTCTTGGCGGATTGAGGTTGGCTTTGACTGCTTGTGCGGTTTCGGTCTCGGATCCAGGTAGAAAGATGAGCTTCTTGGGTTGAGTTTGGTCTTTACTGGCCGAAATGGTTTCGGCTAGTGTGTCGGCTTGTGTGTTTGACTCGTCGGCCGAGTTGACTTTTGACCTTGCATTGACTCGGCTTTCTTTGGCCGACTTCACTTCGGCCGTGAATATGGTTGCCAGCTGTGCAGGTATAAGCTTTTTAGTCTCGACAACTTTTACCTCTGCACTATTCTCACTCTCTGAGGGCTTGGGGTAGCAAACTTGGTTTATTAACTCTGTTAATTCTTTTTCAAATGCCAAGTTGCTGATGTCACTATGATCATCCTCAAAGTCTAGGGTCTCCAGTACTTTCGTGTGGTCAGCCTTTAAGCAGCTACTCACTTCAACAGTTTCAGCAAGGTCTTCCATTCCCTCAGTGCAACTGTCTAGTTGGAAGTATTCCTCCACTAGCTCTTCCATTATGTCTGTACCAAAGAGGGAGTGGTCTTCGATAGGGTGCTTCATGGCTTCAAAAATATTGAACTGCACCAATGTGTCACCGAATTCCATCGAGAGCGTTCCAGCATGTATGTCAATCTTTGTCCTTGCTGTCATTAAAAATGGCCTTCCCAGTATTAAGGTTGATCCTTTCCCTGATGTCTCGTCCTCCATGTCAAGCACATAGAAATCAGCTGGAAATATTAATTCGTTCACTTGGACTAGGACAACTTCGAGAACTCCCAGGGGTTGCACGATGCTTCTATTAGCAAGCTGAATAGTCATCGCTGTGGGTTCCAGATCTCCGAAATTGAGGGACCTATAAGTTAATGCAGGCATGACGTTGATTAACGCTCCCAGGTCCAACATAGCATCAGCAAATGTGAAATCACCAATAGTGCATGGGACCGAGAAGATACTGGGGTCTCGGCACTTCTTTGGTAAGACTTGTGAAATTCCTGTAGTGGGATTATTCCTGGTTAAGCTTGAGACCACACCTCCAAGTTCTCGATTCCCCTTCATCTTTCTTCTTTTGTGTACGCATAATTCCTTGAGGAATTTTTGCGTATTTCAAATTTTCTTGATCGTATCGAGAAGTAGAATGTTGATTTCCACCTTCCGAAACATCTTTAGCAGCTCGTCATCTGAATCTGGTTTCTTTGTCGAGACAGTCCAGGATGGAAACGGTAACGGGACAGCTGTCTCTAGACGAGACTGTGAGTTGGCTGATGCTTTAGAGTTGGCTTTAGCTGGTTGCGGCTCCTGATGCTGTTCAGGCTGAGGTAATTCCTTACCGCTTCTCAATGTCATTGCATGAGCATTCCCTCTCGGATTCAGAATGGATTGAGAGGGGAGGCTGCTTGAGCCGGCTGACTGTAACTTGCTCACAGTATTTGCTAGCTGTCCTATTTGAATCTTGAGATCATGGATGGTGGCAGTCATATTTTGCTGGAATTGTAAATTGTTGGAACTTACTGATTATTGAAATTCCACGTTACTTGTTGCCAGCTGCTTCATTAGATCTTCCAATGACGGTGGATTGCCTTGAGTAGGAGTTCTCTGTTGCTGTGGTGGGAAGGATGGTGCTGTGTATTGTGGACTCGGCTGCTGATAACCAGTTGTTCCAAAGGATTCATTCGGCATGAATCGAGCTCTTTGAGCTGCGTATGGTCCTGGTTGTGGGTTTGACCGGAATGGTTGTTTCCAATATGGTGGGTTATTGAATTGCCGATTCTGATAGGATTGCTTCCCATATTGAAATCCTCCTACGGCTCCAACACTTTCTGTTTGGCTAGACTCGGTCTCTTGTAGAGTGGGGCACAAATCTGTCGGATGCTCCACTGAAGTACATATGCCACAGACCTTTGCTGCCATGGCTAGATGATGTTGACTAACAGCCAGTTGTCTCACCAGGGATGTCAGTTCGGCCTGCTGGTTCTCCAGCCTTTGGTTGGAGGCTGCGCCGATTTCATTCATTGGCCGAGACGAGTTTGGCCCTCTGATCTCGAATTGTTGAGTGTTTCTCGCCATGTTCGAGATCAGATGCCTTGCTACTACTGGTGTTTTATCCATTAACGCTCCTCCACTAGCTGCATCGGTCATACTCTTGTCCATTATTGACAGTCCTTCGTAGAAGTACTGGATCAGCAGCTGTTCGCTGATCTGATGGTAGGGACAGGTGGCAAATAGCTTATTGAAGCGCTCCCAATATTCGTGCAGAGTCTCTCCTGTATGCTGCCTTATCCCACAGATTTCTTTCCTGATGGTCTCAGTCCTAGAAGTTGGGAAGAATTTTTCTAGGAAGGTCCGTTTCATATCTCCCCAGGTGTTGAAGAGTGTTGGCTGCAGATATAGCCAGTCCTTTGCAGCTCCGTCCAGAGAGAATGGAAATGCCTTCATCTTGATGTAATCTTCTGGGATTCCCTGCGGCCTCATCATGGAACAAACCATGTGAAATTCTTTGAGATGCTTGTGGAGGTCTTCTCCTGCAAGACCATGAAATTTAGGCAGCAAATGTATCAAACCAGACTTCAATTCATATGTCTGAGCCGGCTCCAGTTGTGGATACTGGATACACCATGGTTGGTACACCACATCTGGAGTGGCTAGCTCTTTCAATGTCCTGTCGTGGTTTTCCATCTGCCCTGGCTCTGTGAAATTGTTAGTACTAATAATAAAATGGTCAATACAAAATTGGTCAAAGTTAGTGGCAGAATTTATACTACTTCCATTATTTACTATGGTATTTCTAATTTCTCTCAATCTACGTAAAGTTAGTTCTATTTTTGGATCAAAAATATACAATGGGTCAGTGCTACTTCTAGTCATGCATCATGCAGAATTTAAAGTACTAAGCAACAATTAATTCTACTGAAAACAGAATGTGGTCAATATGTACTGCAAAATTAAATGCAATGTAGATTTAGAAATTCTACTATACTTATATGTTTATATTTGTTTTTGTTTAACAGTGAATCCACGTAGAGATTTATTGACAAATTCAGACTCAACAACTCTAAACAAAACTTCTTACAACTCGGATTCGACTCGGTTTACTTGGCACACTGAAACACAAAAGAACTTGTATCCCCGGCAACGGCGCCAATTTAATGATGCGTGTTTTTCAGTCGTTTTACGCGCTTATCAAATAACTAAAGCTAACTATAGTATAGCTAACCCTAGGTCATTCTTCTCAAGGACACAGTGTGCTCAGTTGTGATTTAGCGTGAATCAAACGGAAGTAGAATCTAAGTGTAAAATACCGACTCGTCTCGGCAATGGCCGAGTTGCTCTCAACAGAGACTGAACCGAGTCGACCTCGACAGAGACGATCCGGCTTGGTCTCGGTTAAGTGCAGACAGACGCTATAGAGGTAGACTACCTCTGTCTCAGACTTAAAAAGCAGTAAACGAGGGGGTTTGGAATGCAATTGGAATCAACACAGAGGTTAACCACAATCAAAACTGAATTTAACTACAATACAAATGCAATTACGCTACTCCTAATGCTATTGCTATTATTGTGTTCATGTTTAGTTCCAATAATCAAGTTCTTTCTGGTTCAATCACTCCAATTACAGTCCTCATCAACCTCCAGTATTCTTATGGCAATCGCCAAAGATCCGTCCCTTACCATACCGAGGATTTACACAATCGCCACCTCATCAGTTGGCAGAGATTAAGTTCAACCTGATTTTAGATTCTCAATTAACACTCGTTAAGTGATTACCTACTGAATTAGCTAAACCAGTTCCAATCGGCTTAGTTTAACATTATTCCGTTACCATGTGCAATCGCAATGCAGTAAGTGAACTTAGATTTCAGAAATGCAACAGAGATCAAAAGTCAGAAAACACTTGTAATATTGAAAGCAAAATACAAACACAAGGCCTGCATTCGATGATTCCATCCTCCACGACAATCGCTATGGACGACGGTGATGATTCACCTCTACTAGCTAGGATGCTGAGGTTCAGATCCACTAGAGTGCGTTGGTGCTCCAATCGGTCTCCTCTGATAACCTTTGGCTTCTCAGTTCCTAGCCTGCATTTCCTCAATTGAGAGAAATGCCATTGACAGCGCCGTGTACCATTGTGAGCGGAGGCGAAGAAAATGAGAGAATTCGGAAATTATGGATGCGGGAAAGTTTGAATGCCAAAAGCCCCTAATCGTTCAGAGTTCTATCTATTTATACAAGAGTGGACATAGCTCACGATGCTAACAGAATTACATGTACAATTCCTATTCTACCCTTGTTGTGACTTGCGTTGCAAGCCACTCCAGGTAGTGACGTGGAGCAGAGCTGGACCCAAGGTGGCTCTGATTGTTGACGTGGAGTTCCACCTGGATCTACCTGACTGGGCTCCCTGCATGGGCCGAGTCTCAGCCTAGCCGAGAGGCTCTCGGCCTTGGCTTCTGATGGCGGGCTGAGCTTGGCTGAACCTGCAATGAAGAGATAGTTAGCTAAAAAGCCTTGATTAAGCACAGGTTGTGTTTTACTCAAGTTTAGGCCATTAATCTGGATCTTAGCTAACAGTCATCTTTTAAGCTCGTGAGTTGCTCCATGGTACCCTTCTTAGGTCCACTTAAGATGTACATTTTTTGACTCATCAGGTAGCGATTGCATAAATCCTCGGTATGGCAATGGACGAACCTTTGGCGATTGCCATAAGAACCATGGAGGCTGATATGGACTGAGAACTGAAGTATGGAACCTGGACTGAACTTGGATTAATGGGATTGAATATGAACAGAGTTATATAATAATAATAATAATAGGTAACTAGTAACAGTAGTATATGTTTACTGCATTCTCAGTCTTAGTTTACTTTCTGCTTTACTTGCACTCCAACCCCCCCTATTTATTGCTTTCTAAGTCTGAGACAGAGATAGTCCATCTCTGTAGCTTCTATCTGCACTCAGCTGAGACCAAGCCGGATCGTCTCTAGCCGAGATCATCTCGGCTCTATCTCTGCCAAGAGCGACTTGGCCAGTACCGAGAAGAGTCAGTCAAAACTTTACTGCTTAGATTCGATAACATTTTACTTCACACTAAATCACAACTGAGCACACTGTGTCCTTGAGAAGAATGACCTAGGGTTGGCTATACTATAGTTAGCTTTAGTTATTTGATAAGCATTCAAACGACTGAAAAAGAAAACCATTATCAAAACTCTGCATGAGTATTGGGAGCGTTTTAACAAGCTTTGTGCCACTTGTCCCCACCATCTGATCAGCGAACAATTGTTGATCCAATACTTTTACGAAGGACTTTCAATAATGGACAGGAGCATGATTGATGCCGCCAGTGGAGAAGCCTTGATGGGCAAAACACCACCAGCAACAAGGCACCTGATCTCTAATATGGCCAATAATACACAACAGTTTGGGATCAGAGGGCCGAATCAGTCTCGGGTGGTGAATGAGATAGGTGTAGCCTCCAACCAAAGATTGGAGAATCAGCTGATCGAGTTGACATCATTAGTGAGACAGCTGGTCGTTAGTCAACATCAACCAGCAATGGCAGCAAAGATCTATAACATATGTACCTCCGTGAGCAACCCCACTGATATGTGCCCCACTCTTCAAGAAACCGAGTCGGACCAACCAAAGCATGTTGGAGTCGTAGGAGGATTTCAATATGGGAAGCAACATTACTAGACCCGGCCATTTGATAATCAGCAACACACAAGACAGCCATTTCGGCCAGGCCCACAATAAGGACCATATGCAGCTCAAAGAGCTGGCTCCGTGCCGAATGTGCCTTATGGAGCAGCTGGTTATCAACAGCTGAGTCCTCAATATCTAGCACAGGCCTTCCCACAGCAGCAACAAAGATCACCCACGCAAGGCAATTCACCATCTTTGGAAGATTTAATGAAGCAGCTAGCGACAAGTAATCTAGAGTTCCAACAATTAGTAAGCTCTAGCAACATGCAATTCTAGCAAAACATGACTGCCACCATCCAGGACCTCAAGATGCAAATCAGAAAGTTAGCAAACACTGTGAGCCAGTTACAGTCAGTCGGCTCAAGCAACCTTCCCTCCCAAATCATTCTAAATCCGAGAGGGAATGCTAGTGCAGTAACACTTAGAAGCGGCAAAGAATTACCTCAACCTGCACAGCAACAGACGCCGAAGTCACCCAAAGCCGACTCCGAAGCAATTGCCAACTCAGTCATACCTAGAGATAGCTGTCCCATTACCATTCCCATCACAGACCATCTCGGCATGGAAACCAGAGTCAGATGAAGAATTGCTGAAGATGTTTCGAAAGGTGGAAATCAACATTCTACTCCTCGACGCAATCAAACAAATCCCAAAGTACGCAAAATTCCTCAAGGAATTATGCGTGCATAAGAGACAAAAGATGAAGGGGAGTAGAGAATTTGGAGGCGTTGTGTCGGCCCTAATAAAGAGTGATTCCACTGCAAGAATTTCACAAGTCCTGCCAAAGAAATGCCGAGATCTTGGAATCTTCTCGGTCCCATGCACAATTGGTGAATGTACATTTGCTGATGCCATGCTGGACCTAGGAGCATCAATCAATGTCATGCCGACATCACTATATAGGTCCTTCAATTTCGGAGATTTGGAACCCACAGGGATGACCATTCAGCTTGCCAATAGAAGCATTGTGCAACCCTTGGGAGTTCTCGAAGATGTTCTCGTCCAAATAAACAAATTAATATTTCCAGCAGATTTCTACGTGCTCGACATGGAGGATGAGGCATCGGGAAAAGAGTCAACCTTAATACTGGGGAGAGCATTCTTAATGACAGCAAGGACAAAAATTTACGTACACGCCGAAACACTCTCGATGGAATTAGGTGACACATTGGTGCAATTCAACATCTTCGAAGCCATGAAGCACCCCACCGAAGACCATTCACTCTTTGGCATAGATATGATAGAAGAGCTAGTGGAGGAATACTTCTAGCTAGACAGTTGCAGTGAAGAAGTGGAAGGTTTTGCTAGAATCACCGAATCAAGTAGCCGCTCGAAGGCCGACTACGATGAAGTACAAGAGTTCTCAAACTTTGAGGGTGATTATAGCGACATTGCCGACTTGGCATTTGAAACAGAATTAACAGAGTTACTAAATCAAGTCTGCAACGCAAAGAGCTCAGAGTGCACAAATAATGCAGAGGTAAAAGTTATCGAGACTAAAAAGGCCTCACCTACACAACTGGCAACCATATTCACGGTCGTAACAAAACCGGTTGACGGAGGCCGAGTCAATGCCGAGATGGGAGTCAACTCGGCCAAGCATCTCGAGAATAAAGTCGACAGCGAAGACAAGTCGGCTAAGGAAGGCCGAGTCGAGGAAGAGATAAAAGACAACCCGGCCGAAAAATCAAACAGCAAGCGTGACACGCTTGCCAAGATATTCTCGACCAGTGAAGACTAGACTCAAACTGAAGTAAAGCTCAATGCTCCACTCGGATCCGATTCCGAAGCTGCACAAGAAGTCAAGGCCGACCCCAATCCGAGAAGAACCGAAAACACCCTGTCGAGCCGGCCGAAGCAGCAAAGGGCCAAAATCATGTTGGCACACCTGGTGCCGAGTCAAGAACAAGACGGCCAGACAGATCCGAGCCTAGTAATTGAGAAATCTCCATCTCTACCACCCATGGAGTTGAGACCATTGCCAAGTCACCTAAAATATGCCTACTTGGACAGTGAACAGCAGCTTCCAGTTATTATTGCCAACAACCTCCTCTAGGAGCAAGAAGATAAGCTATTGAAAGTCCTAAGGCAACACAAAAAGGCAATTGGGTGGAAACTTTCTGACCTTCCAGGTATAAACCCATCCATTTGCATGCATAGAATATTAATGGAGGAGGACATTAAGCCCAGAAGGCAACAGCAACGAAGGCTGAATCCTACCATCCTAGATGTTGTCAAGAAGGAAGTCACGAAACTCCTCGCCGTAGGCATTATCTACCCAATCTCAGATAGCCAATGGGTGAGTCCTGTGCAAGTAGTTCCAAAGAAGTCTGGGATGATAGTCATGAAGAATCAGCAAGATGAGTTGGTACCTACAAGGATTCAGAATAGCTGACGAGTCTGCATCGACTATAGAAGATTGAATCTAGCGACTCGCATGGACCATTTTCCATT
Organism: Mucuna pruriens; assembly: GCA_025330945.1. Lineage (NCBI taxonomy): Eukaryota > Viridiplantae > Streptophyta > Magnoliopsida > Fabales > Fabaceae > Mucuna > Mucuna pruriens. The sequence continues at coordinate 1,519,750 of JAENHJ010000108.1, forward strand.
GCCTTTTATTGATCAAGTCCTGGAAAAGCTATATGGGAAATCCCACTACTGTTTTCTGGATGGATTCTCAAGATATATGCAAATACACATCGCACCTGAAGATCAGCATAAGACCACTTTTACATTCCCTTTTGGCACATTTGTGTACACCCGCATGCCATTCGGTCTATGCAATGCTCCAAGCACATTCCAACGTTGCATGACAAGCATTTTCTCGGACTTGTTATAGAATTGCATGGAAGTGTATATGGATGACTTCACGGTATATGCCGATTCCTTTGAAGCATGCCTGAGCAACCTATCTAGGGTGCTAAAGAGATGTATTGACACAAACCTAGTATTGAACTTTGAAAAATGTCATTTTATGGTGACCGAGGGAATAGTGTTGGGACATCTAGTTTCCAACCGAGGCATCGAGGTGGATAAAGCCAAGATAGATGTTATTGCCTCCCTTCCAAACCATGCTTCTGTGCAGGAAGTTCGCTCATTCTTAGGACATGCGGGCTTCTACAAAAGATTTATTAAGAACTTCAGTAAGTTAGCCTTGCCTCTATCCAAACTGCTACAGAAGGATGTGGAATTCAACTTTGATCAGCCCTGTATTGAAGCATTTCAAGAGCTGAAGAGCAAACTCACATCCGCCCCTATCTTGCAAGCACCAAACTGGGCCCTGCCATTTGAACTAATGTGTGATGCATCCAATTTGGCATTGGGAGCCGTTCTCGGCTAGAGAGCCGGAGTCGGCCAACCGGTGCATGTAATTGCTTATGCATCCAAAACTATGGACCCGGCCCAGCAAAACTACACAACAACCGAGAAGGAACTTTTGGCAATTGTGTTTGCCTTAGACAAATTTCGCTCTTACCTTCTCGGTTCCAAAATAATTGTGTTCTCTGACCATGCTGCCTTAAGATACTTGCTGAAGAAGCCTGACGCCAAGCTGAGGCTGATCAGGTGGATGCTTGTTTTCCAAGAATTTGTCTTAGAGATCAGAGATTAGAAGGGTACTGAGAATTCTATGGCAGACCACTTGAGTAGAATTAGAAAAGAAAGCGAACTGATGCCTATCCGAGATGAATTCCCTGATGAGAAACTCTTGCACATCACGTCGGCCATACCATGGTTTGCTGACATTTGCAATTACGTGGCAACATCTCGTTCCCCACCTGAGGCATCTCGGGCCTACAAGGACAAAATCCGGAGTAATGCCAAATACTACATTTGGGATGACCCCTACCTTTGGAGACTGTGCAACGACAAGATTATCCGTAGATGTATTCCTGACACTGAGACCATTTCGGTCCTCTAGTTCTGCCATTCGGCCCCTGGAGGAGGCCATTACGAATCATCTTAGACTACTAGGAAAGTGCTGGATTGTGGCCTCTACTGGCCCTCTATTTTTAGAGATGCTCATCAATTCGTCTCCACCTGCGAAGGATGCCAAAAAGTAGGAATGGCCATGAATCGAAGGCATGAAATGCCCCAGCAACCTATTCTGTTTTGTGAAATCTTTGACGTTTGGGGTATATAGACTTTATGGGACCATTCCCTGTCTCCAATGGTTATTCATACATTTTACTGGCCGTTGATTATGTATCAAGATGGGTAAAAGCCATTACCACCAGAACCAATGATGCCAAGGTTGTAGTGGACTTTCTCAAGTCCAATATTTTCTACAGGTTTGGTGTACCAAAAGCGCTCATCAGTGACCAAGGAAGTCACTTCTACAACAGAGCCATGGCCTCCCTTCTTCAGAAATATGGGGTGGCACACAAGATAGCTACAACATATCACCCCCAAACAAACAACCAAGCTGAGGTGTTTAACAGGGAAATCAAGCGAACACTACAAAAGATGACAAGTCCTAGCAGGAAAGACTGGAGCCGACTCCTTGAGGACACTCTGTGGGAATATAGGACTGCATACCGAACACCGTTAGGGATGTCTCCCTACCAGATTGTTTTCGACAAAGCCTACCACCTCCTTGTGGAGCTAGAACATAAAGCTTACTGGGCAGTCAAACAATGCAACATGGCCTATGACCAGGCAGGAGAACAGAGGAAACTCCAACTCCAAGAATGGAAGAAACTTCGCTTGGAAGCTTATGAGAATGCCAGGATCTACAAGCAAAAGGTTAAGCAATTCCACGACCAAAGGATCCTGAGGAAAGACTTCCACATCGGCTAGAAAGTATTTCTATTCAATTCAAGATTAAAGCTCATAGTAGGTAAGCTTTGTTCTAGATGGGATGGACCTTTTGTTATTACTAACATATTTCCCCATGGTGCAGTCCAGCTAAAAGACGAACATACCAACCGCACCTTCTAGGTCAACGGGCATCAAGTCAAGCCATTCTTTGAAGGTCCAACATCACGCAGAAATAACATGGAGAACATCTCATTGGTGGAACTAGTTCCACCAGATGGCACGGCCTAGGCCAACTCGGCAATACCCCTTCAATCTATGCATTGAGGACAATGCCGAATTCAAGTGTGTGTGTGGAGGGGGGTCTGACCATCTGAGACTGATATCCATCTCTACCTCACTACCACTTACTCATTTTTTTCTTTTCCCAATTGTATTCACTGTTGAAATTTTCCAATAAAAAGCTTCCCAACCAATCCCATCCCAGCCTTGTGCCGAGTCGGCCAAGCCAGAATGACCTCGGCCTAGCAGAATCATAGAGTCGAAATGAAAAGAAAGAGAGAAATTCCTAATTCAGTTTGGAAGTTTGATGAAACAGTAGAAGCAATCTCTTCAATCCTGGAAAAAGATGACCCCTGCTTGAAGGGAACCAAACCTGTGGGTCCTAAGCGGCAACTGACGGAAAAATGGGAAGAGGAAACCTCCAAAGTGAAGGAGCAAAAACAACTTGTGTGAGAATTTGAGCCTTGCAACAGTGATGGCTTACATGCTTGCCATCTTCCTTCTTCTTGAGTGATTTTTGCACGCATGTTAATTGTGTATTCTGCATTTTGCCTTAACTCTTTGGATACAACTGTTTTTCACATGCAGGAATGACATGATCTAGGCCATGTTTCTTATGAGCTCTGAGCCAAATAAGCTGTCCGAAAAAAATCCTACCCTTGCTCACCCCCTTGGGCCTAATTTAACCATTCTTTCTTACAGCTCACTACAAGCCAAGGCTAGAAAAACCATAATTTCACCTCACCCCTGGGAAGTCGAGGAGCCTTGGAATTGTCTTGGGAGTGAGTCAAAATCAAGTGTGGGGGAAGTCTAGGAAGCAGAATCCGGTTAGAAGTATTTGAAGGCTCAAAAGAAGAGAAAAAGAAAAAGAATTGAATGAAAGGAATGAAAAGGAAAAGTATATATAAATAGGAAATAAGCGGCTAAGATAAATAAGCTGAACCAAACAAAAACAACAAGTTGCATGAGTATAAGGAAAGGAAAGAAAGAATGAAAAAAAGGTGAGCAACTAAAGATGGAAGGAGACCACAGCAACTGAGACTGCCCTCATGCCGATAAGACTCACTCCCCATTGCTCCTCTCCATCCCATGGGTCCTGAAGCTAGCGTCCTACATTTTATCCTACCTATGACCTTAGCCTCGCTACAAGCCGAAAGAGTCCCAGTGATCATGACTGTTTATGTTTTGCAGGGGTAAGAGGAGAGCTTTGACAAGGTATGGTCATACCAATTCCATGCAATGATGAGTGTAAACACCAGCCAAACACTTGAGAGAATTGGTTGCCTAAAGTGAAAGTTCTATCACTCTTGGGTACTTCCTCCCTCTTGTAAGTCATGAAGAAGTCTTAAACCCAAAGGAAGTAGTTCTCTGATTGCATGGACATCCTGAGCCGGGAGAATAAGAAGCCGACTCTGTCCATTCAAACTAAAGAAGTCAACGAAAGAATTTTTTCTCCTTCAGCCCGAAACTCCCTTACATAAGTCATCCTATTTTGCCCAGGAGTGCAAAAGGCTAAATGTGGGGGTTTGATGAGTCAAAAATCATACATGAAACAAGGACCTAAGAGTGGTGCCAATAGGCAACTCATGCACCTAAAAAACGAGTGTTAGCTAAGATCTAGATTAACAGACTAAAACCAGAGAAAAACGTAAATTTGTGCTAAAATAAGGTATAAAGCTAACAAATCCCTCATTGCAAGTCCAGACGAACTCGCAGCCCATCTAAAGGAGGCCCATCCAGAATTACCTCTGACTTGGCTGACTCCATCTCAGCCCAATAATGCAGAATAAACCAATTGGAGGAACGGCCCAATGAAAAGCGAAGCCCAGTGGCACCCCATGTCAGCGAGCCCTTAGGAAGCTACCCTGGCTCCAACTTAGCAGCCATGTCACCTCCTAGAGTAGCTTGCAATGCAAGTAATAGAAAGGGTAGAACAAGGATTTCAAATGTAATTCTGTTAAGTTAGTTAGGGACGTTAACCTTCACACCTTGTATATATAGGCGAAACTATGAACAAATCGGGGTTTTTTTGGCTTCATAATCTCATTCACGCTTCCATATCCAAGTTTTTATCCTATTTATACCTTCTCTCCCATGGTGGTTTACGGTGTTGTAATGGCGTTCTCTCGATCGAAGAACGTAGGCTAGGAACTGAGAAGCTGAAGGTTGTTGGAGGTGACCAATTGGAATACCAACGCACTCTAGAGAACTGGATCCTCTGCATTCTAGCCACTCAAGGTGAACCATCATCGTCGGCCATGACGATTGTCGTGAACGGTTGAACCACCACAGCCAAATCCCTGTGTTTGTATTTCGGTTCCATTTATGTGAAGTGATTTCTGATTTTGATTTCTGTTGCATTCCTAAACTTTAATTCCTTATCTGCGTTGCGATTGCACAAAGTGTGGGAACCATGATTGAACTAAGCCGATTGGAACTAGTTTGATTAGAATAGTAGGTAATCAACTAGATCACCTAAATGAGAACCTAAAATCAGCTTGAACCTAGTCCCTACCAATTGATGAGGTAGCGATTGCGTAATTCCTCAATATGGCAATGGACGAATATTTGGCGATCGTCATAAGAATATCGAAGGCTGATATAGATTGTTAACCGAATGGATGAACCAGAAAGAATTGATTATTGGACTGAATCACGAACACAGCGATAGTAGTAATGTAGTCAGTAGTTGCATTTACACGTTGAATTTTGCGGTATTCTACTTTACTCACATTCCAATCCCCTGTTTACTGTTGTCCCAGTCTGATACAGAGCTAGTTTGACTCTATGGTGTCGGTCCGTACTCAGTCGAGACAAGTCAATACTCTGCACTTAGATTCTGCTTGTTTGTTCCACATTAAAACACATTTCGAACACACTATGTCCTTGAGAAGAATGACCTAGGGTTCACTAACTATAGTTAGCTTTAGTTATTTGATGCGCGTTAGAATGACTAAAAACGAGCTTATCAATTAGCTGTCAGGAAGAATGGTTGATTAGGCTCAAGGGGGTGAACATGGGATAAAATTTGATTTTCATGGTAGGCTTTATTTGGCTTAAGGCTCATAAGAAACATGGCCTAGATCATGTTATTCCTGCATGTGAAAACAGTTGTATCTAGAGAGTCAAGGCAAAATGCAGAATACACAGTTAATCATGAATACAAAAATCACACGAGAAAAGAGAGAATGGCAAGACACAAGCCATCAATATATACAAAGGCTCAAATTCTCTCATAGTTTTATTTTGCTCTATCGTAGAAAGTTTTCCTTTCCAGTTTTCAGTCAATCACTGCCTAGAAACACAAAAGTTTCATTCCCTTCAAGTTAGAGAATTCTCATTTCAAAGTTGTAGAATTACTTCCTATTGCTTCCTTTCAAATTTCTAGAAGTCAATTCAAAATTCTTTTCAAAGCATTTTGTTTTCATTTTTTTCAACAATCCACTTCAGAATTCAAAAAAATGAAATGGCAATTGAAAATTCCTGTCTAGTCGAAGTCACCCCGGATCCGGTCGAGATGGCACAAAACCTAGATGGACTCGGCTTAGACAACTTTTATTGAATAGAAATGACTATAATTAATATTGAAATAAGGACAGAAATTCAAAACAGAAATAGAGAACAGAAAATTTAAACAAAACAATTAAAACAAAAAATTTGAGCCCAACAAATGTTAGAACAAACAACAGAATTCAGATTTCTGCAGTCTTACATGGCCACAACAGTGTTCCCCCCATGCTTGAATTCTGCATTGTCCTCAATGCCTGTTAGGATTGAGAGGGGCTGGCAGGGCAGGCTTAGGTTGTGCCATCTGGCGGAGCTGGTTCCATCAAATGGTTTGATTTGATGCCCATTGACCTGGAACGTGTTATTACTTTGTTCATCTTTTAATTGCACTATGATAAGAGCGTTTTTAGTCGTATTTTGTTTATTAAATAAACTAAAGCTAACTATAGTATAGTCAACCCTAGGTCAAATTTTCTCAAGGACACAATGTGCTTGATTGCGACTTAGTGTGAAGCAAAATGATGTAGAATCTAAAGCGCAGAGTGTTGACTCATCTCGGCCACTGGCCGAGTTGCTCTTGGCAAAGATTGAGCTAATATGGTCTCGGTAGAGACTTATCAGACTCGGACTCGGTTGATTGTAGACTTGACGCAACAAAGTTGGACTGACTCCATTTCAGACTTGGAAAGTAGTAAAAGAGGGTTTTTTGAATGCGAGTAAGCAAAATAAAAAGTAAACTAAACTCTGAATGTAGAGAAAAAATACTACTATTACGAATATCAATATTATTATTATTATTATGATATAACTGTGTTCATGTTCAGTTCCATTAATCCAAGTCCAGTCCAAATTATTCACTCCAGTTCTCAGTCCATATCAGCCTTTGGGAATTTTATGCCAATCGCCAAAGGTTCGTCCATTGCCATACCGAGGAATTACGCGATCGCTACCTCATAAGTTAGCAGGGATTAAGTTCAGAGTTGATTTTAGGTTCTCAATTAACATTCATTAGTTGATTGCCTACTGAATTAGTCAAACCAGTTCCAATCGGCTTAGTTTAACATGATTCACATTCCAAGTGCAATCGAGATTCAGATTGTGAATTAAAGAAGAGGAATGAAATAGAGATCAGAAATGTAGAATAGAATTCGGTTAGTAGCAAACAGATTCCAAACACAGTGTCCGAACATAGGTGGATCCATCTTCCACGACGATCGCCATGGTTGATAGTCGTGGTTCACCTCCAATAGCCTGAGCGCTACGGATCAGATCCACGAGAATGTGTTGGAAATCCCAATCAATCCCCTCTGACAGACTTCGGCTTCCCAGTCTTAGACCTGCACTTGCTCGATTGAGAGAAGCACCAATGTAGCACCATGTACCACCGTAGATGGAGAAAACGAGAGCGATTTAATGGAGATAGTGGATGTGCGTAGAGTGTGAATTCAAAAGGGCCCTTAAAATGTACATAGTTATTTCTATATATACAAGAGCTAAAGTGCGTGAATTACGAGCCCTGATGGAATTACAAAAGTGGATTTCCTATTCTACCCTTGCGTCACTTGTGCTACAAGTTTCTCCATGGGTGATGTGGCAGTTGAGTTGGAGCTGAGGTAGCCTTTGAGCTGGATAGCTAACGTGGATAGTGCCTTTGGGCCACTCCTTATTGGGCTGCACCTACTTGGGTTGCTGGGCCGTGAGGCCTGGCATGGTCGAGACAGAGTCAGTCTCAACCGAGATGGACTCGGCTCAGTCCTGTAGAAGAGGAGAAGAAAACATTTTATTAGCTAAGACCTTCAATTTAACACAAATTTGTATTTTCTCTATTTTTAGGTCCTTAATGTGGATCTTAGCTAACAATTATTCCTTAAGCACAAAATAATCCTGTAACACTCTTCTTACGTCCATAAAAGGTGTATAATTTGTGACTCATCAGACCCCCACACTTAACCTTTTGCACTCTTGGGCAAAATCAAATGAAAATCAACAAGGGAGATTCTTAAAGATAGAAAAGAAATTTTCAATTTTGGCTTCCTTAAGTTCAACCGAGACAGAGTCAGCACTCATTCACCCTGAAATTAAGATACTCAAACAATCTAAAAACTACTTCTGCTGTACTCCAGGTGAATTCATGACCTGCAAACAACAAAAGGTAGCCAGTAGTGGTAGAGCTCTCTTTTAGGCAAGTATTCACTCAGTCTCTCAAGTGTTTGGGTTTGTATTTACACTCAACATTGCATGAAACTAGAATTCCTTTACTTTGACTAGGCTCTCCTCCTACACCTATAAACACACAAGCAGTCATGATCACTAGGGCTCTTTCGGCTAGTAGCAAGGCTTGGGACACTGATGAGTCATAAAATACACATCTTAAGTGGACCTAAGAGGAGTGCTACAAAGCAACTCATGAGCTTAAAAGATAATTTTTAGCTAGGATTCAAACTAAAGGCCTACAATCTAAGAAAAGCATATACTGTGTTAATTCAAGGCATTAAGCTAACTATTCTTTAATTGCAGGTCCAGCCAAGCTTGCAGCCCACCACTGGAGGCCCAGGCCGAGAGCATCTCGACCAGGCCGAGAGCATCTCGACCAGGCCGAGAGCATCTCGACCAGGCCGAGAGCATCTCGACCAGGCCGAGAGCATCTCGACCAGGCCGAGAGCATCTCGACCAGGCCGAGGGCCTCTCAACCAGGCCGAGACTCGGCCCATGCAAGCCAATAGCACAAGCAGGAGTCAAGTCTAGGTGGCGCTCCACGTCAGCGATACAGAGCCACCTTGGCGCCAGCTCAAGCGCCACATCTCCTCCTAGGGTAGCTTGCAACGCAAGTCACAACAAGGGTAGAATATGGATTTTACTTGTAATTTTGTTAAGATAGTTAGCTTAGCTCCCCGTATAAATAAGAGTAACTCTGAACAACTAGGGGTCTTTGGCATTCATATTCTCCTGCGTCCATTATCTTCATCCTCTCGTTTTTCATCTCCTCCGCTCACGGTGGTACACGGTGCTACTAATGGCATTTCTCTCGATCGAGGAAACGCAGGCTAGGAACTGAGAAGCCGAAGGTTACCAGAGAAGACCGATTGGAGCACCAACGCACTCCGGTGGACCTGATCCTCGGCGTCCTAGCTATCAGAGGTGGATCATCGCCGTCGGCCATGACGATTGTCGTGGAAGATGGAATCACCGAATCCAGGCACTGTGTTTGTATTTCGTTTTCAATAATATAAGTGCTTTCTGAATTCTGATCTTTATTGCATTCCTAATATCTAATTCAATTACTGCGTAGCGATTGCACGTAGTAACATGAACAATGTTGAACTAAGCCGATTGAAACTGGTTTAACTAATTCAGTAGATAATCACTTAACGATTGTTGAATGAAAACCTAAATTAGCTTGAACGTAATCCCTGCCAACTGATGAGGTAGCGATCGTGTAAATCCTCGGTGTGGCAACGGACAAACCATTGGCGATTGCCATAAGAACTCCCAAGGCTGATACAGACTGTAACTGGAGTGACTGAACCAGAAGGACCTTGATTATTGGAACTGGACATGAACACAGTAATAACAATAGCATTAGGAGTAGCGTAATTGCATTTGTATTGTAATTGATTTCAGTTTTGATTGCAGTTAATCTCTGTTTTGATTTCAATTGCATTCCAACCTCCCTCATTTACTGTTTTTAAGTCTGAGACAGAGATAGTCCATCTCTGTAGAGTCTATCTGCACTTAGCCGAGACCAAGCCAGATTATCTCTGCCGAAATCAACTCGGCTCAGTCTCTGCTGAGAGCAACTCGGCCAATGCCGAGGTGAGTCAGTATTCTACACTTAGATTTTGCTCCTGTTTACTCCACATTGAAACACATTTAGAACGCACTGTGTCCTTGAGAAGAATGGCCTAGGGTTGACTATACTGCAGTTAGCTTTAGTTATTTGATAAGCGTTCACATGACTGAAAAAGAAACAAATTATCAAATTGGCACCATTTCCGGGGATACAAGTTCCTTTGTGTTTTCGTGTCCAAGTAAACCGAGCCGAATCCGAGTTTGTAGAGTCTTGTTAGAGTCTGTTGAGTCTCCATTTGTTTAATAAATCTCTACGTGAACTCACTATTCAGACATAAATGAATATATACATATAGATATATTCGAAATTTCTAATTCTGCATTACATATTAACCACATTCATTCCCTTACCTATTCTGTTCTTGGTAGAATTAACTGTTACTTTAATTACTTTAATTACTTTAATTTTGCATGATGCATGACTAGGAGTAATACTGACCCATTGTACACTTTTGATCTAGAGATAGAGCTAACCTTACGTAGATTTAGAAAAATTAGAAATACCATAGCAAATATCAGTAGTAGTGTAAATTCTGTCATTAACCCTGACCAATCTTATACTGACAATTTTGTTGCTAGTACTAACATTTTTTCAGACCCAGGGCCGATGGAGAACCACGACAGGACGTTGAAAGAGCTAGCCACTCCAGATGTGGTGTACCAACCATGGTGTATCCAATATCCACAACTGGTTCCAGCTTAGACTTACGACTTGAAGTTTGGTTTGATACGTTTGTTGCCCAAATTTCATGGTTTGGCAGGAGAAGACCCCCACAAGCATCTCAAGGAATTCCACGTGGTTTGTTCCACGATGAGTCCGCAAGGAATCCTAGAAGACTACATCAAGATGAAGGTGTTCCCATTCTCCTTGGATGGAGCCGCAAAGGACTGGTTATATCTACAGCCAGTGCTCTTCAACACTTGGGGAGATATGAAACGGTCCTTCCTAGAAAAAATTTTCCCAGCTTCTAGGACTATGACTATCAGGAAAGAAATTTGTGGGATAAGGCAGCACATTGGAGAAACTCTACATGAATACTGGGAGCGCTTCAACAAGCTCTGTGCCACCTGTCCTCACCATCGGATCAGCGAGCAAGTGCTGATCCAATACTTTTACGAAGGACTATCAATGATGGATAGGAACGTGGTTGATGCTGCCCGTGGAAGAGCGTTAATGGATAAAACACTAGTAGCAGCAAGGCATCTAATCTCGAACATGGTGAGCAACACTCAACAATTTGGGATTAGAGGGCCGAATCCGTCTCGGCCAGTGAATGAAATCGACGTAGCCTCCAACCAAAGGCTGAATAACCAGCTAATCGAGTTGACATCCCTGGTGAGACAACTGGCTGTTAGTCAACATCATCCAGCCATGGCAACAAAGGTCTCTGGCATATGTACTTTAGTGGAGCATCCAACTAACTTGTGCCCCACCTTATAAGAGACCGAGTCAGGCCAAACAGAAAGTGTTGGAGCCGTAGGAGGATTCCATTATGGGAAGCAGCCATACTAGAACCGTTAATTAGATAACCAACCATATGGGAAACAACCATTCCGGCCAGGCCCACAACAAGGACCATATGCAGCTCAAAGAGCCGAATCCATGCTGAATGCACCCTATGGAGCAGCTGGTTACCAGCAGCCGAGTTCGCAATACACAACACCATCCTTCCCACCACAGCAACAGAGAACTCCTACTCAAGGCAACTCACCATCACTAGAAGACTTGATAAAGCAACTGGCAACAAGAAATTTAGAATTTCAACAATCAGTAAGTTCCAGCAATCTACAATTCCAGCAGAACATGACCGCCACCATCCAGGATCTCAAGATGCAAATAGGACAGCTAGCAAATACTGTGAGTGAGTTACAATCAGCCGGCTCAAGCAGCCTTCCCTCTCAATCGATTTCGAATCCGGGAGGGAAAGCTAGTGTAGTAACACTCAGAAGCGGCAAGGAATTATCTCAACCTGTACAGCATCAGGTGCCATAGCCAGTCGAAGCCGACTCCGACGCAGTAGCCGACTCACAGCCATATTCCGAGACAACTGTCCCATTGCCGTTTCCATCTCGGACCATCTCAACAAGGAAGTCGGACTCGGACGATGAATTACTAAAGATGTTCCGGAAGGTGGAAATCAACATTCCACTTCTTGACGCAATCAAGCAAATTCCGAAGTACGCAAAATTCCTTAAGGAGTTATGTGTACACAAGAGAAGAAAGATGAAAGGGAGTCGGGAACTTGGAGGCGTGGTGTCAGCCTTAACAAAGACTAATTCCACTGTAGGGATTTCACAAGTTTTACGAAAGAAGTGTCGAGACCCCGGCATCTTCTCGGTCCCATGCACAATTGGTGATTGTACATTTGCTGACGCTATGCTAAACCTAGGGGTGTCAATTAACGTCATGCCAACATCAACCTACAGGTCCCTCAATTTTAGAGACCTGGAACCCACAGGGATGACCATTCAGCTTGCTAACAGAAGCATTGTGCAACCCTTGGGAGTTCTTGAAGATGTCCTCGTCCAAGTTAACGAACTAATATTTCCAGTTGACTTCTATGTGCTTGACATGGAGGACGAGACGTCGGGGAAGGGATCAACCTTGATACTGGGGAGACCATTCCTAATGACAGCAAGGGCGAAGATTGACGTACATGCCAGAACACTCTCGATGGAATTCGGTGACACATTGGTGCAGTTCAACATCTTTGAAGCTATGAAGCACCCCACCGAAGACCACTCTCTCTTTGGTATAGACATAATGGAAGAGCTAGTGGAGGAGTACTTCCAACTGGATGACTGTAGCGAGAAAATGGAAGATCTTGCTGGAGTTGCAGAATCAAGTAGCTGCTCAAAGGCCGACTATAATGAAGTACTGGAATTCCTAGACCTTAAGGGTGATCATAGCGACGTCAGTGACTTGGCATTTGAAAAAGAACTAACTGAGTTGATAAACTAAGTCTGCTACCCTAAAACCTCAAAGAGTAAGAATAATGCAAAGGTAAAAGCTGCTGAGATTAAAAAACCTCCACCTACGCAGTTGGCAACCATATTTTCAGCCGAAATGAAGTTGGCCAAGGACGACCGAGTCAACACAACGATAAATGTCAACTCGGCTAAAGAGTCAAACATGAGGACCGACAAGCTCACCGAAACCATTTCGGCCACTGAAGATCAGACCCAAAGCAAAGTAAAGCTCGATGTTCCACCCGGATCCGAGTTCGAAACTACACAAGAGGCCAAAGCCGACCTCAATCCAACAAGAACCGAAACCATCCTACCGAGTCGGTTGCAGCAGCATAGGACTGAGATCATGTCGGCACTCACGATGCCGAGTCAAGAACAAGCCGGCCAGACGGATCCAAAGCCTATAACTGAGGAATCTCCATCTCTACCACTCATGGAGCTGAAACCATTGCCTAGCCACTTAAAATATGCCTATTTGGACAGTGAATAGCAGCTCCCAGTCATTATCGCAAACAACCTCCTCCCAGAGCAAGAAGATAAGCTATTGGAAGTCCTCAGGCAACACAAGCAGGCAATTGGGTGGAAACTTTATGACCTTCCAAGCATTAACCCCTCCATCTGCATGCATAGAATATTAATGGAGGAGGACATTAAGCCCATAAGGCAATAGCAACGAAGGCTAAATCCGACACTCCTGGACGTAGTCAAGAAAGAAGTCACAAGGCTACTTGCTGCAGGCATCATCTATCCCATCTCGGATAGCCAGTGGGTGAGCCGTGTGCAATTAGTACCAAAAAATTCTGGGATGACTGTCATGAGGAACCAACACGACGAGTTGGTACTTATGAGGATTCAGAACAGCTGGCGGGTGTGCATCGATTACAGAAGACTAAATCAAGCAACCCGTAAGGACCACTTTCCTTTGCCTTTTATTGACCAAATGTTGGAGAAAATAGTAGGGAAATCCCATTACTGTTTTCTAGATGGATTCTTAGGATACATGCAAATACACATAGCACCTGAAGATCAGCATAAGGCCACTTTCACATGCCCCTTTGGCACATTTGCATACACCCGAATGCCATTCGGCCTATGCAATGCTCCGAGCACATTTCAACGTTGCATGATGAGCATCTTCTTGGACCTGCTACAGGATTGCATGGAAGTGTTTATGGATGACTTCACGGTGTATGTCGATTCCTTTGAAGCATGCCTGAACAATCTATCCAGGGTGTTAAAGAGATGTACTAACACGAACTTGGTTCTCAATTTTGAAAAATGTCAGTTCATGGTGACCGAGGGAATAGTGTTGGGACACCTGGTCTCCAACAGAGGCATTGAAGTGGACAAGGCGAAGATAGACAGAGTTACCTCCCTCCCAAACCCCGCGTCTGTGCGGGAAGTTCGCTCATTCTTAGGACATGCAGGTTTCTATAGAAGGTTCATCAAGGACTTCAGCAAACTGGCCCTGCCTCTGTCGAAGCTACAATAGAAGAATGTGAATTTCAACTTTGACCATCCCTACATTGAGGCATTTCAGGAGCTGAAGAACAAACTCACATCTGCACCTATCCTGCAAGCACTAGACTAGGACCTGCCATTTGAGTTAATGTGCGACGCATCCAATTCGGCACTGAGAGCTGTTCTCGGCCAGAGAGCTGGAGTCGGCCAACCAGTCCATGTCATTGTGTATGCATCCAGAACCATGGACTCGGCCTAGCAAAACTACACGACAACTGAGAAGGAGCTTTTGGCAATTGTATTTGCCTTGGATAAGTTTCGCTCTTACCTTCTCGGTTCCAAAATAGTCGTGTTCTCTGATCACGCTGCTCTAAGATACCTGCTGAAGAAGCTAGACACCAAGCCGAGACTGATCCGGTGGATGCTTCTTCTCCAAGAATTCCACTTAGAGATCAGAGATAAGAAAGGTGCTGAAAATTCTGCTGCAGATCACCTAAGTAGGATTGAAAAGGAAGGCGAACCAATGCCGATCCGAGATGAATTCCTCGATGAGCAACTCTTGCACATCAAGACGGCCACACCATGGTTTGCCGACATCTGCAACTTCGTGGCAACATCTCAATACCCACCGGAAGCATCTCGGTCCTACAAGGAGAAAATCAGAAGTGATGCCAAATATTATGTATGGGATGACCCTTACCTTTGGAGGTTATGCAGTGATAAGATTATCCGCAGGTGTATCCCTAACACCGAGATCGATTCGGTCCTCTAGTTCTGCCATTCGGCTCCTGGAGGAGGCCACTACGGATCATCTCGGACTGCCAGGAAAGTGCTTGATTGTGGCCTTTATTGGCCTTCTATTTTCAGAGACGCTCATCAATTCGTCTCCACCTGTGACAAATGCCAAAAAGCAGGGATGGCCTTGAACCAAAGACATGAAATGCCCCAGCAACCCATCCTATTTTGCGAAGTCTTTGATGTCTAAGGTATAGACTTCATGGGGCCATTCCCAATCTCCAATGGTTACTCATACATATTGCTGGCCGTTGACTACGTATCAAGATGGGTAGAAGCCATCCCCACCAGAACCAATGATGCCAAGGTTGTAGTGGACTTTCTTAAGTCCAATATTTTTTGCAGGTTTGGTGTACCAAAAGCGCTCATCAGTGACCAAGGAAGTCACTTCTGTAACAGAGCAATGGCCTCCCTTCTTCAGAGATATGGGGTAGCACACCGAATATCCACAGCATACCATCCCCAAACAAACGGCCAAGCTGAGGTATTTAACAGGGAAATCAAGCACACATTGCAAAAGATGACAAATCCCAGCAGGAAGGACTGGAGCAAACTCCTTGAGGATGCTCTCTGGGCACATAGAATTGCATACCGAACACCGATAGGGATGTCTCCCTACCGAATTGATCTTGGCAAGGCCTGCCACCTCCCTGTGGAACTAGAACACAAAGCTTACTAGGCAGTCAAACAATGCAACATGGCCTATGACCAAGCAGGAGAACATAGGAAATTCCAACTTCAAGAATTAGATGAACTTCGCATGGAAGCCTATGAGAATGCCCGCATCTACAAGCAAAAAGTGAAAAAATTCCACGACCAAAAGATCTTGAGGAAAGACCTCCATATTGGCCAAAAAGTGTTGCTCTTCAACTCTAGATTAAAGCTCATAACAAGTAAGCTTCGCTCCAGATGGGATGGACCTTTTGTTATCGCTAACATATTCCCCCATGGTGGAGTGCAGCTAAAAGAGGAACATACCAACCGCACCTTTCAGGTCAATGGGCACCAAGTCAAACCATTCCATAAAGGTCTTGCGCCAATCGAAGAGAACACGGAGATTATTTCATTAGTGGAACCAACTCCACCAGATGGCACAGCCTAGGCCAACTCGGCCAACCTCCTTTATCTATGCATTGAGGGCAATGCCAAAATTAAGTGTGTGGGGGGGGGGGGGCTCGACCATCTGGAACTGATCATTCATATCTTCCCTTCTCTAATTTCCTTATTTTCTTTAATTTTTAGTTTAATTTGTTTCTTTTCCATATCTGTTATGCTGTTCTAGTTTCATTAGTACTTTTAATTTCTACATCTCTGCATTTGTTTAATAAAGAGCCTCCCTGCCGAGTAGGCCACAGTCGGAATGGTCTCGGCTTAGTAGAATTTCGAAGCCAAACTGAAAAGAGAGAAAATTCTTGATTGAGTTCGGAAGTCTAACGGACCAGCAGAAGCAATCTCCTCACCTCGAGCAGAGATGGCCTCTGCCTGAAGGGAACCAAACCCTTGGGTTCTAAGCGGTAAGTGATGAAAATGGGAAGAGGAAACCTTTAGAGTGAAGGAACAAAAGTAACTAGTGTGAGGATTTGAGCCTTGTAGCAGTGATGGCTTACATTCCTGCCATCTCCCTTCTTCTTGAGATATTTTTGCAACTGTTTAACACATGTAGGAATGACATGATCTAGGCCATGTTTCTTACTAGCCCCGAGCCAAACAAAGCTGTCTGAAATCAATTCTGCCCTTGTTCACCCCCTTTGGGCCTATTTTGACTATTTTTTCTGCAGCTCACTACAAGCCAAAGCCAGTAAAACCATTATTCCACCTCACCCGTGGGAAGCCGAGGAGCCTTGGAATTGTCTTAGGAGTGAGTCGCAATCAAGTGTGGGGGAAGTCTAGGGAGCAGAGTTCGGTCAAAAAGCATCTGAAGGCTCAGAAGAAGCAAAAAAGAAAAATAATGAAAGAAAAGAAAGAAAAAATAAGTGCAAATAAATAGAAAATAGGAAGCTGAGGTAAATAAGCGGAACTAAACAAAATCAGCAAGCTGCATGAGTAAGAACAGAAGAAAGAGTATGAAAAGGGCGAGCAAATAAAGATGGAAGGAGACCACAGCAACCAGGACTACCCTCATATTGATAAAACTCACTCCCCATTGCTCCTCTCCTCCCCGCGGACCTTGAAGCTAGTTTCCTACATTCTATCCTACTTGTGACCTTAACCTCGCTACAAGCCGAAAAAGTCCTAGTGCTCATAACTGTTGTGTTTTGCAGGTGTAAGGAGGAGAGCTCTGTCAAGATATGGTAATGCCAATTCCATGCAATACTGAGTGCAAACACAAGCCAAACACTCGAGAGAATCGAGAGAATTAATCACCTAAGTGAGGTTCTACCACTATGGGATATTCCCTCCCATTTGTAAGTCATTGAAGCATCTTAAATCCAAGGGAAGTAGTTCCCTGACTGCATGAAGCACTTTATTCCGAGATGAAGAGAGGCCGAATCTGTCCAGTCAAACTCGAGGAAGTCAATAGAAGAATCTCTTTTCCTCAACCGAAATCTCCCTTGTCTAAATCATTACATTTTGCCCAAGAGTGCAAAAGGCTAAGTGTGGGGGTTTGATGAGTCATAAAATACACATCTTAAGTGGACCTAAGAGGAGTGCTACAAAGAAACTCATGAGCTTAAAAGATGATTGTTAGCTAGGATTCAAACTAAAGGCCTAGAATCTAAGAAAAGCATAATCTATTTTAATTCAAGGCATTAAGCTAACTATTCTTTCATTGCAGGTCCAGCCAAGCTCGCAGCCCACCACTGGAGGCCCAAGCTGAGAGCATCTCGACCAGGCCGAGGGCCTCTCAACTAGGTCGAGACTCGACCCATGCAAGCCAATAGCACAACTAGGAGTCAGGTCTAGGTGGCGCTCTACGTCAGCGATATAGAGCCACCTCGGCGCCAGCTCAAGCGCCACATCTCCTCCTGGGGTAGCTTGCAACGCAAGTCACAACAAGGGTAGAATAGGGACTTTACTTGTAATTCTGTTAAGATAGTTAGCTTAGCTCCCCGAATAAATAAGAGTAACTCTGAACAACTAGGGGTCTTTGGCATTCATATTCTCCTGCGTCCATTATCTTCATCCTCTTGTTTTTCATCTCCTCCGCTCACGGTGGTACACGGTGCTACTAATGGCATTTCTCTCGATCGAGGAAACGTAGGCTAGGAACTAAGAAGCCGAAGGTTACCAGAGAAGACCGATTGGAGCACCAACGCACTCCGGTGGACCTGATCCTCGGCGTCCTAGTTATCAAAGGTGGATCATCGCCGTCGGCCATGACGATTGTCGTGGAAGATGGAATCACCGAATCCAGGCCCTGTGTTTGTATTTCATTTTCAATAATATAAGTGCTTTCTGAATTCTGATCTTTATTGCATTCCTAATATCTAATTCAATTACTGCGTAGCGATTGCACGTAGTAACATGAACAATGTTGAACTAAGCCGATTGAAACTGGTTTAACTAATTCAGTAGATAATCACTTAACGATTGTTGAATGAAAACCTAAAATTAGCTTGAACGTAATCTCTGCCAACTGATGAGGTAGCGATCGTATAAATCCTCGGTGTGGCAACGGACAAACCCTTGGCGATTGCCATAAGAACTCCCAAGGCTGATACGGACTGTAACTGGAGTGATTGAACCAAAAGGACCTTGATTATTGGAATTGAACATGAACACAATAATAGCAATAGCATTAGGAGTAGCGTAATTGCATTTGCATTGTAGTTGGTTCCAGTTTTGGTTACAGTTAATCTCTGTTTTGATTTCGATTGCATACCAACCCCCCTTCCTTTACTGTTTTTAAGTTTGAGACATAGATAGTCCATCCCTGTAGCGTCTGTCTGCACTTAGCCGAGACCAAGCCGGATTATCTCTACCGAGATCAACTCAGCTCAGTCTCTGCCGAGAGCAACTCGGCCAGTGCCGAGGTGAGTCAGTAGTTGATGATGCGTGTTTCTCTAGTCGTTTTACGCGCTTATCAAATAACTAAAGCTAACTATAGTATAGCTAACCATAGGTCATTCTTCTCAAGGACACAGTGTGTTCAGTTGTGAATTGGTGTTAAGTGAAGTGAAGTAGAATTTGAGATGTAAAGTACTGACTCCCCTCGACACTGGCCGAGTAGCTCTCGGTAGAGACTGAGCCGAGATGATCCCGGTAGAGATAATCCGGCTTGGTCTCGGCTGAGTGTAGACAGACGCTTACAGAAATGGGCTATCTCTGTCTCAGACTAAAATGTAAATAGGGGGGTTGGGAATGCAAGTAATGCAGAAAATAGATTGCGACTACGAATGCAGTAAACATACACTACTATTACTAGTTATCTATTATTATTATTATCTAACTGTGCTCAGATTCAGTCCCATTAATCCAAGTTCAATCCAGGCTCCACACTCCAGTTCTCAATCCATATCAGCCTTGGGAAGTCTTATGGCAATCGCCAAAGGTTCGTCCATTGCCATACCGAGGATTTATGCAATCGCTACCTCATCAGTTGGCAGGGATTAAGTTCAGAGCTGATTTTAGGTTCTCAGTTAACAATCACCAATTGATTACCTACTAAATTAGTTAAACCAGTTCCAATCGGCTTAGCTTAACATTGTTCACAACTTAATTGCAATCGCGGATCAAATCATGAATTAAAGTAGAGGAAGAGAATGGAGATAAGAGTTGCAGAATGAAATTGATTAATAGAAATGGAATACAAATACAGTTGTCCGAATTCAGGTGGATCCATCTTCCACAATGATCGCGATGATTGATGGTGGTGGTTCACCTCCGTTAGCCTGAGCGCTGAGGATCAGCTCCACCAAAGTGCGTCAATAGTCTGATCGATCCCCTCTAGCAGACTTCGGCTTCCCAGTCTCAGATCTACACTTCCTCAATCGAGAGAAATGCCCATGCAACATCGTGCACCACCAGGAATGGAAGGATGAGAGCGAGGAAATGGAGTAAATGAAGTGTATCAAGAGTGAATTCAAAGACGCCTAAAAAGTGCACAGGTCCCCCTATATATACACGAGCTGAGCAGCTAGATGACACTACAAAATATCCTAACAGAATTATAATATGAATTTCCTATTCTACCCCTATGAAGATCTTCCAAAATGACGTGGCCGATTCTTCAAGAGTGACATGGTGGCTGAGCTGGCGCCGAGGTGGCCTTCGAGCTGGATAGTTGACCTGGACAAGCACAGTTGGGCCGCTCTTTATTGGGCTGCTGGACTGCAAGGCATGGGCTGTCGAGACGAATCTGGCTTTGCCAAGATGGAGTCGGTCTGGCCGGGACGACTTCATCTCGGCTTGACCTGTAGAAGAAGGAGTGATACTTTTTATTAGCTAAGAAATCTGAATTAACACAGATTTGTATTTTCTCTGTATTTAAGCCCATAAAATGAATCTTAGCTGACAACTCATTCTTAAGCACAGAATAGTCTTGCAAACCTCCTTCTTAGGTGTCTAAAGGATGTATAAATTATGACTCATCACACCCCACACTTTACCCTTTTGTACTCTTGGGCAAAATAAAATGAAAATCAACAAGGGGAAATTTTTAAAGATAGAAAAGAATTTTTCACTTGGCTTCCTTCAGTTCAACCGAGACAGAGTCGGCAGTCATTCACCCTGAAATCAAGATACTCTAACAATCCGGAAATTACTCCTTCCGCGCTCTAGGCAAATTCATGGCCTGCAAACAAGAGAAGGTAACCGAGAGTGACAGATCACTTCCTCACTTTTCTCGTGCTTGGGCTTGTATTTACACTCAATATTCATGGTACTGCAATTACCACACCTTGACAAAGCTCTCTTTTTACACTTGCAAAAACACACACAGTTATGATCACTAGGACTTCTTTTCGGTTTGTAGCGAGGTCGGGTCACAGGTAGGATAAAATATGGGAAAAACTAGCTTCAGGACCCACGACGAAGAGAGGAGCAATGGGGAGTAAGCTTTATCGGCCCGAGGGATAACCCAGGATGTTGTCAATTCCTCCTTCTTGCTGCTACCAACTCATTTTCTTTTCTTTTTCTTATTATACAATTTTATGCAGCTATTTCTTTCTTCGTCCGTTTCAGCTCAGAGTTTCAGTTGCTGCTTCCTCTTTTTCTCTTTTCTTTCTTTCACTCGCTTTTATTCTTTTTCTTGCATTTTTAAGCCTTAGAGGGTGCTGAACAACCTTTTGCTTCCTGGGAGTTCCCCACACTTGATCATGACTTACTCCCAAAACAATTCCAAAGCTCCTCTACTCCCATAGGGTGAAGTGAATTATTGGTTTTTCTTGCCTTGGCTTGTAGTGAGCTGTTAGAAAGAATGGTTAGATTAGGCTCAAATGGGGAAAAGCAACAGATACATTTGTTCAGGTAGGCTTTATTTGGCTTAGGGCTCATAAGAAACAGGGCCTAGATCATGTCATTCCTGCATGGGAGAACAGTTGTATCCAGAGAGTTGAGGCAAAATATAGAATATACAGTTATCATGAATGCAAAAATCACACTAGAAGAAGAAGAGAAATGGCAAGATGTAAGCCATCAATATTTACAAGGGCTCAAAATCTCACACAAGTTGTTTTGCTTGTCACAAAAGGTTTTCCTTTTTAGTGTTTTTGGTCAATCACTGACTAAAGCACAAAAGTTTCATTCCCTAGAGAAATCTCTTGCCAAAGTTGTAGAAATACTTCCTACTGCCTTTTTCGAACTTCCAGAAGTCAATTCAAGATCCTTTTCAAACATTTTTTTTTCGACGATCCAATTTTGGAATTCTGCTAGGATGAAATCAACAAAAACGAAATGACTGAATTGAAATCCTGCCAAGCCGAAGATGTTCCAGGTCAGGCCGAGATGGCACAGAACTGGCATGGACTCGGCTTGGGCAGCTTTTATTGAAAAACATGACAGAAAAAATAAAATGAAACAATGCAATTGAAGGAAAACAACAAAGTGACTAAAACTAACAAAACAAAAATTAAAATTAGCAGAGTTCAGGAGGATGGGAATAGAAATAAGACACAGCAATTGAAATGACTGTATATTTATCCCCACCCCCCCACACTTAAAATTTGCATTGTCCTCAATGCGAGGCAAGGTCATCTGGTGATGCTGGTTCCATCAATGATATTATCTCCATGTCATGAGTGATAGGTGCTGGACCTTCATGGAATGGCTTAATCTGGTGCCCATTGACCTGGAAGGTGTTGTTGCTGTGTTCATCTTTTAGCTGTACTACACCATGGGGAAACACATTAGTGATAACAAAAGGTCCATCCCATCTGGAGCGAAGCTTACCTGCTATGAGCTTTAATCTGGAGTTGAAGAGTAGCACTTTTTGGCCAATACGGAGATCTTTTCTCAGGATCTTTTGGTCATGGAATTTTTTTACCTTTTGCTTGTAGATCCTAGAATTTTCATATGCATCCAAGCGGAGTTCATCTAGCTCTTGCAGCTGAAATTTTCTCTGCTCTCCAACTTGGTCATAGGCCAGATTGCACTGCTTAACAGCCCAGTATGCTCTGTGTTCGAGCTCCACAGGAAGGTGACAGGCTTTTCCGAAAACAATGCTATAGGGAGACATCCCTAAAGGTGTCCGGTATGTAGTTCAATGTGCCCAGAGAGCATCCTCAAGGAGGTAGCTCCAGTCCTTCTTGTTGGGATTGGTCATCTTTTGCAATGTTTTCTTAATTTCCCTGTTGAACACTTCTGCTTGGCCATTTGTTTGGGGGTGGTAGGCAGTAGCAATTTTGTGTGCTACCCCATATTTTTGAAGAAGGGAAGCCATGGCTCTATTACAGAAGTGACTACCTTGGTCACTTATGAGCGCTTTTGGCACACCGAACCTGTAGAAAATATTGGACTTCAGAAAGTCCACAACCACTCTTGAATCATTGGTTCTGGTGGCAACGGCTTCTACCCATCTTGATACATAATCCACAGCCAACAGAATTTATGAGTAACCATTGGAGACTGGGAATGGCCCCATGAAATCTATTCCCCAGACATCAAAAATTTCACAAAACTAGATGGATTGCTGGGGCATTTCGTGCTTTCTGTTCATGGCCACTCCTCCTTTTTGGCATTTCTCGCAGGTGGAGACGAATTCATGCGTGTCTTTGAAAATAGTAGGCCAGTAGAGGCCACAGTCAAGTATTTTCCTGGCAGTCCGAGTGGATCCATAATGACCGCCTCCAGGTGCCGAGTGACAGAACTGGAGGACTGAGTTGGTCTCGGCATCAGGAATGCACCTGCGGATGACTTTGTCACTGCCTAATCTCCAAAGGTAGGGATCATCCCAAATGTAGTATTTGGCATCATTTCAGATTTTTTCTCTGTATGCCCGAGATGCCTTTGGTGGAAACTGAGATGCTGCCACAAAATTACAAATGTCAGCAAACCATGGTGGAGACGGTTTTATGTGTAGCAAATGCCCATCAGGGAACTCGTCTCGGATAGGCATCAGTTCGCTTTCTTTCTCAATTCTGCTACAAAATTCTCAGCACCCTTCTTATCTCTGATTTCCAGGTTGAATTCTTGAAGAAGAAGCATCCACCTAATCAGTCTTGGCTTAGCATCAGGGTTCTTCAGGAAGTACCTCAAGGCAGCATGGTCAGAGAACACAATTATCTTGGAACCGAGAAGGTAGGAACGAAATTTGTCCATAGAAAAAACTATTGCCAAAAGCTCCTTCTCAATTGTTGTGTAGTTTTGCTGGGCCGGATCCATAGTTCTGGATGCATAGGCCACCACGTGCATCGGTTGGCCGGCTCGAGCTCTTTGGCCGAGAACAGCTCCCAATGCCGAGTTGGATGCATCACACATCAATTCAAAGGGAAGGTCCCAGTCTGGTGCTTGTAGAATAGGGGCGGATGTGAGTCTTCTCTTCACCTCCTGAAATGCTTCCATACAGGGCCGGTCAAAGTTGAATTCCACATCCTTCTGTAGCAGCTTGGACAGAGGCAGGGCATGTTTACTAAAATTTTTGATGAATCTTCTGTAAAAGCCTGCGTGTATTAGGAATGAGCAAACCTCCCGCACGGAAGCGGGGTTTGGAAGGGAAGTAATGATGTCTATCTTTGCTTTGTCTACCTCGATGCCTCTGTTGGAGACCAGGTGTCCCAACACTATTCCTTCAGTCACCATGAAGTGACATTTTTCAAAATTGAGCACGAGATTTGTGTCAATGCATCTCTTCAACACTCTTGATAGATTACTCAGGCATGCTTCAAATGAATCGGCATATACCGTGAAGTCATATGAATACCTCCATGCAGTCCTACAGCAAGTCCGAGAAGATGCTCAGCATGCAACGTTGAAATGTGCTCGGGGCATTGCAAAGGCCAAATGGCATGCGTGTATACGCAAAAGTACCAAATGGGCAGGTGAAGGTTGTCTTATGTTGATCTTTAGGGGCTATATGAATTTGCATGTAGCCTGAGAATCCATCCAGAAAGCAGTAATGGGATTTCCCTGCTAACTTCTCAAGCATTTGGTCAATGAAATGCATAGGAAAGTGGTCCTTGCGAGTTGCTTGATTCAATCTTTTGTAGTCTATGCAAACTCACCAGCTATTCTGAATCCTTGTTGGGACCAGCTCATCTTGCTGGTTTTTCATGACAGTCATCCCAGACTTCTTTGGTACCACTTGCACAGGGCTCACCCATTGGCTATCCGAGATGGGGTAGATGATCCCTGCAGCAAGGAGTTTGGTAACTTCCTTTTTTACCACGTCCAAGAGTGTTGGATTCAGTCTTCTTTGCTGGTGCCTTATGGGCTTGATTTCCTTCTTCAACAAGATTCTATGCATGCAGATAGAGGGGTTTATGCCAGGAAGGTCCGCCAGCTTCCACCATATTGCCTTCTTATGTTGCCTTAGGACCTCCAGCAACTTGTCTTCGTGCTCTTGACGGAGATTGCTAGCAATGATAACTGGGAGTTGCTCTTCCTTGTCCAGGTAGGCATATTTCAGGTGACTCAGCAATATTTTTAATTCAATGGGTGGTAGCGGTAATGGAGATTTTTTAGTTTCTAAAGTTGGATCCAACTGGCCGACTTGATCTTGATTAGGCACCAGGTGTGCCGACATGATTTCGGCCTTTGTCTGCTTCGGCCGGCTCGACTTCATGGATTTGGTTATTGTCGGAATGGAGTCGGCATTGGCTTTAAGCGTTCCTTCTGAGTCGGATCCCGATGGACTCTTTATTTTTGCTATAGTATGAGTTAGGTCTTCTGTGGCCGTAATGGTCTCAGCAAGCTTGTCGGCTTTGACTTCTTTGGCCGAGTTGACTTTGACTTTTTCATTGACTCGACCTTCTTTGGCCGACTCGGGTTCGGCTGAAAAGATTGTTGCCAATTGTGCAGATGAGGGTTGCTTAGTTTCGGCAACTTCAGCTCTTTCAATTTTCGAGCACTCCAGGTCTCCCTGATTGCATGCTTGGTTCATCGTTTTGAATAATTCGGCTTTGAAATCCAAGTCAGCAATATCATCGTATTCGTCCTCAGAGCTGGAGAGGGTATGTACTTCTTCATTGTCGGCTTCTTCTGTTATGGTCCCTAAGCAACTGATAATATCAGTAACTTCAGCAAAGTCTTTCATGCTCCTACCGCAGCTGCCTAGTTGAAGGTATTCTTCAACCAGCTCTTCAATAAGGTCAACTCCAAAGAGGGAATGGTCTTCCGTGGGGTGCCTCATGGCTTCAAAGATGTTGAATTGTACCAGAGTGCCACCGAATTCCATTGAGAGAGTCCCGGCATGCACATCAATCTTTGTTCGTGCTGTCATCAGGAATGGTCTTCCCAGAATTATGGTTGATTCTTTTCCGGGTGTCTCATCCTCCATGTCAAGCACATAAAAGTTAGCTGGAAAAATTAGCTCATTGACTTGGACGAGAACATCCTCAAGAACTCCCAGGGGTTGGACAATACTCCTGTTTGTAAGTTGAATGGTCATCCCTGTAGGTTCTAAATCACCGAAATTCAGGGACCTGTAGATTGATGCTGGCATGACATTGATTGAAGCTCCCAAATCCAGCATAGCATCGGTAAAAGTACATTCACCAATGGTACATGGGACAGAAAAGATTCCGGGATCTCTGCATTTCTTTGGCAGTGTTTTTGCTCCTGTGGTGGAAGTTTCGTTTCTGGTTAGTGCTGACACCACACCTCTAACCTCCATATTCCCTTTTATCTTCTTCCGCTTGTTCACACAGAGTTCCTTGAGGAACTTTGCGTACTTGGGAATTTGCTTGATGGCATCGAGGAGTGGAATGTTGATTTCCACCTTACGGAACATCTTCAGCAGCTCTTCGTCTGACTCTACTTTCCTTACCGAAGTGGTCCGAGGTGGAAATGGCAGGGGGACAGCTGTCTTTGGCCGAGACTGTAAGTTGACATTTTGCTCGGAGTCGGCTTCTGCTGATCTTGGCACCTGCTCCAATGTAGGTTGAGGTAGTTCTTTTCCACTTCGAAGAGCGACTACACTGGCGTTACCTCTTGGATTTGGAATGGTTTGAGAGGGGAGGTTGCTAGATCCTGCCGACTGTAATTGGCTTATAGTGTTAACTAGCTGTCCAATCTGCGTTTTGAGGTCTTGAATGGTGGTGGTCATGTTTTGCTGAAACTTCATGTTGCTGGAGCTCACAGACTGCTGGAACTCCAGATTGCTGGTCGCAAATTGCTTCATTAAGTCCTCTAGAGATGGAGAGTTGCCTGGAGTAGGCATTCTGTGTTGTTGTTGTTGCTGCTGGAAAGGTGGTACTTGGTATTGCGGAGTCGACTATTGATAACCTGCCTGCTTCTGATAGGTGTTCGGCGTGGATCCGAATTGTTGGGTTGCATATGGTCCTTGATTCGGTCCTGGCCGAAATGGCTGTCTTCCCTGTTGCTGGTTATCAAATGGTCGATTCTGATACGGCTGCTTCCCATACTGAAATCCACCTATGGCTCCAACATTTTCTGGCTGGTCCGACTCGGTTTCTTGGAGAGTGGGGCACATATCAGTGGGGTGCTCCACGGAAGTACATATGCCACATACTTTTGCTGCCATGGCTGGTTGGTGTTGCCCAACAACAAGCTGCCTCACCAACAATGTCAATTCGGCCAGCTGATTTTCCAACCTCTGATTGGAAGCTGCACCGATTTCATTCACCATCCGTGGTTGATTTGGCCCTCTGATCCCAAACTACTGTGTATTGCTTGCCATATTAGAAATTAGATGTTGTGCTACTGCTGGTGTTTTGTCCATCAGGGCTCCATGATGATGTGCGTTTTTTACAGTCGTTTCACGCGCTTATCAAATAACTAAAGCTAACTATAGTATAGCTAACCCTAGGTCATTCTTCTCAAGGACACAGTGTGTTCAGTTGTGAATTGGTGTGATGCGAACAGTAGTTGAATCTAAGTGTAAAGATACCGACTGCCTCGAAATGGCGAGTTGCTCTCAACAGAGACTGAACCGAAGTCGATCTCAACAGAGACGATCAGGCTTGGTCTCGGTTGAATGCGCATGAGACGCAGCTACAAAGATGGACTGTCTCTGTCTCGGACTTAGAAAGCAGTAAACAAGGGGTTGAAATGCAATTGGGATCAAAACAGAAGTTAACTATAATCAAAATGCAATTACGCTACTCCTAACTTATTATTCTTTGTTCTGTGTTCGTGTTTTAGTTCCAATAATCAAGTTCTCTCTGGTTCAGTCATTCCAATTACAATCCTCATCAGCCTCCAGTGTTCTTATGGCAATCGCCAAGGGTTCGATCCCTTACCATACCGAGGAATTACACAATCGCCACCTCATCAAGAGGGGTAGATTCAGTTCAAGCTGATTTTAGATTATCAATCAACAATCGTTAAGTGATTACCTCTTGAATTGGCTAAACCAGTTCCAATCGGCTTAGTTTAGCCTTGTTCCGTCACCAAAGGTGCAATCGCAACAATACGTAATTGAACTTAGATTTCAGGAATGCAATGGAGTTCAGAATTCAGAAAAATGCTCATAATATTGAAAGCAAAATACAAACACGGGGCCTGGATTCAATGATTCCATCTTCCACGACGATCGCCATGGACGGCGGCGATGATTCACCTCAACTAGCTAAGACGCCGAGGATCAGGTCCACCCGAGTGCGTTGGTGCTCCAATCGGTCTCCTCCGATAACCTTCGGCCTCTCAGTTCTCAGCCTGCATTTCCTCAATCGAGAGAAACGCCATTAACAGCTACGTGTACCACCGTGAGCGGAGGAGAAGAGAATTATGAACGCGGAAAAAGCTTGAATGCCAAAAGCCCCCATTCGTTCAGAGTTCTATCTATTTATACATGAGTGGGCACAACTAACGATGCTAACAGAATTACATGAACAATTCCTACTCTACCCTTTGCTGTGACTTGCGTTGCAAGCTACTCCAGGTAGTGACGTGAAGCTGAGCTGGATCCACGGTGTTTCTGATTGCTAACGTGGAGTTCCACCTAGACCTGCCTGATTGGGCTCTCTGCATAAGTTGAGTCTCGGCCTGGGCTTCCGATGGCGGGCTAAGTTTGGCTGAACCTGCAATGAGGAGATGGTTAGCTAAAAATCTTGATTAAGCACAGATTGTGTTTTACTTCAAGTTTAGGCCATTAATCTGGATCTTAGCTAACAGTCATCTTTTAAGCTCGTGAGTTGTTCAATGGTACCCTTCTTAGGTCCACTTAAGATGTGCATTTTATGACCCATCAAACCCCCACACTTAGCCTTTTGCACTCTTGGGCAAAACATATGACTCAATTAAGGGTGACTTTAGTGAGAGAATTTCCTGTTTGATTTCCTTAAGCTAACTCTACAGAGTCGGCTTCTCTTCATCGGTTCAAAGCGTGCGGTCAGGGGAGCTACTTCCTTTGGTTCTCGGGGCCTTCATGGTTTCCAATTGTGAAAGCGTGCCCCCAGAGTGATAGAACTTTTACTCATGTGCTCAATTTTCTCGCTTCTCTCAAGTGTGCAGGGGTGTGTTTACACTCGGATTGCATGGAATTTGTGTCACCATATCTTGTGAGCTTTCCTCTTACACCTGCAAAACACAACAGTTATGATCACTAGGACTTTTCTGGCCTGTAGCGAGGTTGAGGTTATGGGTCGAATAGATGTAAGAAAACTGGCTTCAGGACCCACGGGGCGGAGAGGAGCAATGGGGAGTGAGTGTAACCAGTATGAGGGCGGTCCGGTTCGCTGTGGTCTCCTTTGATCTTTATTTACTCGCCGTTTTTTTTTTTCTTTCTTTCTTTCTTTTACTCATGCAGCTTGCTGATCTTGTTTATTTCAGCTCATTTATTCTAGCTGCCTGTTTTCTATTTTTATGTACTTTCTTTTCATTTCTTTCATTCCATTTTCTTCTTCTGAACCTTCAGCTACTTTTTGATCGACTTCAGCTCCCTAGACTTTCCCCATACTTGATTCTAACTCACTCCCAAGACGAGGCTCCTCGGCTTCTCGAGGGTAAGGTAAGAATGGTTTTTCTGGCCTCGGCTTGTAGTAAGCTGCAAGAAAAGTGGTCAATTTAGGCTCAAAAGGGGGGTGACAAGGGTCAGCTTGTTTTTGGACAGCTTATTTGGCTCTGGGCTCATAAGAAATATGGCCTAGATCATTTCATTCCTGCATGTGTAAAACAGTTGTATCCAGAGAGTTAAGGCAAAATTTAGCACACACAATTAACATGCTTGCAAAAAATCACTCAGAAAAGAAGGGAGATGGCAGAGTGTAAGCTGTCTCTGTTGCAAGGCTCAAATTTCACGCTGGCTGATTCTGTTCCTTCACTCTGAAGGCTCCCTCCTCCCATTTTCACCATTTAGCACTTGGGACCCAGAGGTTTGGTTCCTTCAGGCAGAGCGACTTTTTGCTCGAGAATAGAGATTCCTTCTACTGGCTTGTCGGACTCTCGGACTCAGCAAGGAATTTCCTCTCTTCTTTTGGACACGTAATTCTGCTAGGATAAGGTCATTCGGCTGTGGCAGACTTCGGCAGTGGGATTCTTTTATTAAACACAAACTTAAGCAGAAAAAAAATACTAATGAGACTTAAAATGGTATGTCGATATGTAAGAAACGAAATGGAAAAGTTAGAGGAAATGAAAAAGTTAGAAGAGAAGGGCAGATATGACGTGAATGATCAGTTCCAAAATGGAAAGAACCCCCCCACACTTAATCTCGGCATTGCCCTCAATGCTTAGATAGGAGGGGTAGGCCAAATCGGCCTAGGCACTGCCATCTGGTGGAGTCGGCTCCACCAATGAAATGTTCTCTGTGTTCTCTCCCATTGGTGCTGGACGCCCGAGGAAAGGTTTGACTTGGTGCCCATTGACCTGAAAGGTGCGGTTGGTCTGTTCTTCTCTTAGCTGCACGCAGTGGGGAAATATGTCAGTAATAACAAAAGGTCCATCCCATCTGGAGGCGAAGCTTACCTGCTATGAGTTTTAATCTGGAATTGAATAGCAACACTTTTTGGCCAATCTGGAGATCTTTCCTTAGGATATGTTGGTCGTGGAACTTTTTACTTTCTCGCTTGTAGATCCCTGGCGTTTTCATAGGCTTCCATGCGAAGTTCATCTAATTCTTGAAGTTGGAACTTCCTATGCTCTCCTGCTTGGTCATAAGCCATGTTGCATTGCTTAACTGCCCAGTAAGCTTTATGCTCGAGCTCCACAGGAAGGTGACAGGCTTTCCGAACACAATTCGATAGGGAGACATCCCTAGCGGTGTTCGATATGCGTCCTGTGAGCCCATAGAGCATCCTCAAGGAGTCTACTCAGTCCTTCCTGCTGGGATTGGTCATCTTTTTGCAGAGTGTGCTTGATTTCCCTGTTAAACACTTCAGCTTGCCCATTTGTGCAG
This sequence comes from Mucuna pruriens, assembly GCA_025330945.1. Lineage (NCBI taxonomy): Eukaryota > Viridiplantae > Streptophyta > Magnoliopsida > Fabales > Fabaceae > Mucuna > Mucuna pruriens. The sequence goes on from JAENHJ010000108.1 coordinate 1,550,651, forward strand.
GGGGGTGATATCTGTGGCTATCCTGTGTGCTACCCCATATTTTTGAAGAAAGGAGGCCATGGCTCATAAAAGAAGTGACTCCCTTGGTCACCGATGAGCGCTTTTGGGACACCGAACCTGCAGAAAATATTGGACTTAAGAAAGTCCACTACTACCTTGGCATCATTGGTTCTAGTTGGAATGGCTTCTACCCATCTTGATACATAATCGACGGCAAGCAGGATGTATGAATATCCATTGGAGATTGGGAATGGCCCCATAAAATCGATACCCCAGACGTCAAAGACTTCACAAAACAGGATGGGTTGTTGGGGCATTTCATGTCTTTGGTTCAAGGCCATTCTGCTTTTCGACATCTGTCGCAGAGGAGACGAATTGATGAGCGTCTCTGAAAATAGAAGGCCAATAAAGGCCACAATCAAGCACTTTCCTGGCAGTCCGAGATGAGCCGTAGTGGCCTCCTCCGGGGGCCGAATGGCGAAGTGGAGGACCGACTTGATCTCGGCATCAGGAATGCACTGCGGATGATCTTATCACTTTGCATAATCTCCATAGATAGGGGTCATCCCATACGTAGTGCTTAGCATCACTTCTGATCTTCTCTTTGTAAGTTCGGGATGCCTCAGGTGGAAATTGAGATGCTGCCACGAAATTACAAATGTCACGCAAACCATGGTGTAGCCGTCTTGAGGTGCAGGAGTTGCTCGTCGGGGAACTCCTCTCGGATAGGCAATTGTTCGCTTTCTCTTTCAATCCTGCTGAGGTGGTCCGCTACAGAATTCTCGGCACCTTTCTTATCTCTCGATATCCAGGGTCGAATTCTTGGAGAAGAAGCATCCACCGGATTAGTCTCGGCTTGGCATCCGGCTTCTTCAGCCAAGTACTTGAGAGCCGAAGTGATCGGAGAACACGACTATCTTAGAACCAGAAGGTAGGAGCGAAACTTATCAAGGGCAAACACAATTGCCAGGAGTTCCTTCTCAGTCGTCGTGTAATTTTGCTGGGCTGAGTCCATGGTTCTAGACGCATACGCAATAACGTGGACTGGCTGGCCGACTCGCGCTCTGGCCGAGAACAGCTCCTAGTGCCGAATTGGATCGTCGCACATGAGCTCAAATGGCAGGTCCAGTCTGGTGCTTGCAAGATAGGTGCGGATGTGAGTTTGTTCTTCAGCTCCTGAAATGCCTCAATGCGGGGCTGGTCAAAGTTGAAGTCCACATCCTTCCGCAGAAGTTAGGATAGAGGCAGCATTTATTTTGCTGAAGTCTTTGATGAACCTTCTATAAAAACCTGCATGTCCCAAAAATGAGCGAACTTCACTTTACGAAGCGGGGTTTGGAAAGGGCGTGACTAAGTCTATTTTCGCCTTGTCCACTTGATGCCTCATTTGGAGACCAGGTGTCCCAACACTATTCCTCGATCACCATGAAATGGCATTTTTCGAAGTTGAGAACTAGGTTCGTGTCCATGCATCTCTTCAACACCTTGGACAGGTTGTTCAGGCATGCGTCGAATGATTCTGCATACACCGTGAAGTCATCCATAAACACCTCCATGCAATCCTGTAGCAAATCCGAGAAGATGCTCATCATGCAACGTTGGAATGTACTCGGCGCATTGCACAGGCCGAATGGCATGCGGGTGTACGCAAAAGTGCCAAACGGGCATGTGAAAGTGGTCTTATGTTGATCCTCCGGTGCTATGTGTATTTGCATGTATCCTGAGAATCCATCCAGAAAATAGTAATGGGATTTCCCTGCTATTTTTTCTAACATTTGGTCAATAAAAGGCAAAGGAAAGTGATCCTTGCGGGTTGCCTGATTGAGTCTTCTGTAATCTATACACACCCGCCAGCTGTTCTGAATCCGTGTAGGTACCAACTCATCTTGTTGGTTTTTCATAACGGTCATTCCAGATTTCTACGTCGATCTTCGTCCTTGCCGTCATTAGAAATGGTCTCCCCAGTATCAATGTTGATCCTTTTCCAGATGCTTCGTCCTCCATGTCAGGCACATAAAAATCAGCTGGAAATATTAGTTCATTCACCTGGACGAGGACATCCTCGAGAATTCCCAGGGGTTGCACGATACTTCTATTAGCAAGCTGTATGGTCATCCCTGTAGGTTCCAGATCTCCGATTTGAGGGACCTATAAGTTGATGCGGGCATGACGTTGATTGACGCTCCCAGGTCCAGCATAGCATCAGCAAATGTGCAATCACCGATAGTGCATGGGACCGAGAAGATACCGGGGTCTCGGCACTTCTTTGGTAAGACCTGTGAAATCCTGCCAGTGGGATGGTGATGAGTCACAATTTATACATCTTTTAGACACCTAAGAAGGAGGTTTGCAAGACTATTCTGTGCTTAAGAATGAACTGTTAGCTAAGATTCATTTTATGAGCTCAAACATATAGAAAATACAAATTTGTGCTAATTCAGATTTCTTAGCTAATGAAAGTAACTCTTCTTCTTGCAGGTCAAGCCGAAAGTTGACCAAGGTCAACAGAAGAGTCTCAGTAGAGATGAAGCCGTCTCGGCCGGCCCGTTGACTTGCAGCCCAAAGAGCCCTGAAGAGAGTGGCCCAAATGTATTGACCACATCAGCTATCCAGCTTGGAGGCCACCTCAATGCCAATTCATCTGCCATGTCACTCCTAGGAAATCTGCCATGTCACGTGAAAAGATCTGCATAGGGGTAGAATAGGACATTCACTGTAATTCTGTTAGGATTAGATTTGGGAGTAGCTAATCATAGCTCGTGTATATATAGGAGGAGCTGTGCACTATTTAGTGGTCCTTTTGGAATTCACTTTAATTCCACACTCATCTGTATCCATTTTCTCGCCCCGCTCTCTCCATTTTCACGGTGGTGCACGGTCTTTGCATTGGTGCTTCTCTCGATTGAGGAAGTGCAGGTCTAAGACTGGGAAGCTGGACGTTTACCGAGGGGACCGATCAGACTATCGACGACTCTGGTGGAACTGATCCTCAGCGTTTAGGCTAACGGAGGTGAACCACCACCATCAACCTTGGCGATCGTTGAGGAAGATGGAGCCATCCGAATTCGGACCACTGTATTTGTATTTTGTTTCTGTTAATTGATTTCGTTCTGCATTTCATATCTCTGTTCTCCTTCCTCTACTTTAATTCACGTTGAATCCGCGATTGCAATTTAACTGTGAACAATGTTAAGCTAAGCCCGATTGGAACTGGTTTAACTAATTCAAGTAGGTAATCACTTAACGATTGTTGAATGAGAACCTAAAATCAGCTCTGAACTTAATCCTGTCAACTGATGAGGTAGCGATTGCATAAATCCTCGGTATGACAATGGATCTAACCTTTGGCGATTGCCATATGACTACCCAAGGCTGATATGGACTATGAACTGAGAGTTGGAACCTGGACTGGACTTAATTAATGGAACTGAATCTGAATACAGTTATATAATAATAATAGATAAGTAGTAATAGTAGTATACATTCACTGCATTCATAGTCTTAGTTTATTTTCTGCTTTACTTGCATTCAAAAACCCCCGTTTACTGCTTTCTTTACTGTTTTCTGGTTGGGACAGAGGTAGTCCCCCTCTGTAGCGTCTGTCTGCGCTCAGCCGAGACCAAGCCGGATAGTCTCTGTGAGGCCGAGACCGCCTCGCTCGTCTCGCCCAACACGACGGCTACAACCGAGGAGAGTCAACACTTCACATCTCAGATTCTGCATTGTTTAACTTGACACTAAATCACAATTGAGCACACAGTGTCCTTGAGAAAAATGACCTAGGGTTGACTATACTATAGTTAGCTTTAGTTATTTGATAAGCGCGTAAACGACTGTAAAAACCCGACCATCAAATTGGCGCTGTTGCCGGGGACACAAGTTCTTTTGTGTAAATGTGTGCCAAGCTAAGTAAGGTCGAATCCCGAGTCTGTGAAGTGTAAGTCAGTCTTGAGTATTTTGAATTTGTCTATGTTTCTTCTGTTGTTTCTGGATCCTGAATAAAAAGCATGCCCTATATCAATAATTTTTCTGTGTAAAACCATTTTGTAGTACTTAGAGGTAGCATTTTGTTTGCATACATTACTGCATCTTTCTTTTCTGCATAATCTGCATGATGCATGACTAGGAGTAGTACTGATCCATTGACTGTTTTTGACCCAGAAATAGAATCAACCTTACGTAGATTACGAAAAATTAGGAACACTGTAGTAAATAGTAGTGCTGATATAGAATCTGTAGCTAATTCTAACCAGCTTTGTACTGATAATCTTGTTTCTAGTTCTAACGTTTTTGCAGAATCAGGACGAATGGAGAATAACGATAGGACGTTGAAGGAGTTAGCTACTCCAGACGTGGTGTATCAACCCTGGTGCATCCAATACCCACAGCTGGAGCCAGCTCAAACATATGAGTTGAAATCTGGTCTTATACACCTATTGCCCAAATTTCATGGTCTTGCAGGAGAAGACCCCCACAAGCACCTGAAAGAGTTCCATGTGGTCTGCTCTACCATGAGGCCGCAGGGGATATCGGAGGACTATATCAAAATGAAGGCATTCCCATTCTCCCTGGATGGGGCAGCAAAGGATTGGCTGTACCTTCAGCCGGCCCTTTTCAACACCTGGGGAGACATGAAGCGTGCATTCCTGGAGAAGTTCTTTCCGGCATCCAGAACTGCGACCATCAGAAAAGAGATATGTGGGATAAGGCAGCATACAGGTGAAATATTACATGAATACTGGGAGAGGTTTAACAAACTTTGCGCCACCTGTCCACATCATCAGATTAGCGAACAGCTGTTGATCCAATATTTCTATGAAGGACTATCTCTAATGGACAGGAGTATGATAGATGCAGCTAGTGGTGGAGCTTTGATGGACAAGACACCAGCAGCAGCAAGGCACCTGATTTCCAACATGGCTGGTAATACACAGCAGTTCGGAATCAGAGGGCCGAGTCAATCCCGGATGGTGAATGAAATCGGTGCAGCTTCCAATCAGAGGCTGGAGAATCAGCTGACCGAGTTGACATCATTGGTGAGACAGCTTGCTATTGGACAACACCAACCCGCCACAGCAGCAAAATTATGTGGCATATGTACTTCAGTGGAGCACCCCACTGATATGTGCCCCACTCTCCAAGAAACCGAGTTGGAATACCAGCCAGAAAATGTTGGAGCCATAGGTGGATTTCAGTACGGGAAGCAGCCGTATCAGAATCGGGCGTTTGATAACCAGCAGCATGGGAGACAACCATTCCGGCCAGGACCGAACCAAGGGCCATATGCAACCCAACAATTCGGATCCGCACCGAACACTTATCAGCGGCAAGCAGGTTATCAACAACCGACTCAAAGAATACCCAAAGCACCACCTTTTCAGCAACAACAACAACAGCAGAGAGTGCCTACTCAAGGCAACTCTCCATCTCTGGAGGACCTAATGAAGCAACTTGCAACCAATAACTGAGTTCCAGCAATCTGTGAGCTCCAAAGAACATGCAGTTTCAGGAAAATATGACCGCCACCATCCAAGACCTCAAAACGCAAATTGGTCAGCTAGCTAACACAAAGTGAGCCAACTTCGTCGGCAGATCTAGCAATCTCCCCTCTCAAAGCATTCCAAATCCGAGAGGTAACGCCAGTGTAGTCACTCTCCGAAGTGGAAAAGAACTACCTCAACCTACACTGCAGCAGATGCCGAGATCACTAGAAGCCGACTCAGAGCATAATGCCGACTTACAGTCTCGGCCAGAAAAAGCTGTTCCATTGCCATTTCCATCTCGGCCCACTTCAGCAAGAAAGCTAGAGTCGGATGACGAGTTGCTGAAGATGTTCCGTAAGGTGGAAATCAACATTCCACTCCTTGATGCCATCAAGCAAGTTCCCAAGTACGCAAAGTTCCTCAAGGAACTCTGTGTGCACAAGCGGAAGAAGATAAAAGGAAGTGTGGAGGTTGGAGGTGTGGTGTCGGCCCTAACTAAGAACGAAACTTCCACCACAGGAACAGCAACACTGCCAAAGAAATGCAGAGATCCTGGAATCTTTTCTGTTCCATGCACCATTGGTGAATGCACTTTTGCCGATGCCATGCTGGATTTGGGAGCCTCAATCAATGTCATGCCGGCATCAATCTATAGGTCCCTGAATTTCGGAGATTTAGAACCCACAGGGATGACCATTCAACTTGCTAACAGGAGTATTGTCCAGCCCCTAGGAGTTCTTGAGGATGTTCTCGTCCAAGTTAATGAGCTAATTTTTCCAGCTGACTTTTATGTTCTTGACATGGAGGATGAGACATCCGGAAAAGAATCAACCTTAATTCTGGGAAGACCATTCCTAATGACGGCACGAACAAAGATTGATGTATACTCCGGGACTCTCTCAATGGAATTCGGTGACACTCTGGTGCAATTCAACATTTTTGAAGCTATGAAGCACCCCACCGAAGACCATTCCCTCTTTGGCGTTGACCTTATTGAAGAACTGGTTGAAGAATATCTTCAACTAGACAACCGCAGTGGAAGCACCAAAGATCTTGCTGAAAACACTGATATTATCAGTTGCTTAGGAGCCAATGAAGAAGCCGACAGTGAAGAAGTACATACCCTCTCCAGCTCCGAGGATGAATATGATGATATTGCTGACTTGGATTTCAAAGCCGAATTATTCAAAACGATGAACCAAGCATGCAATCAGGAAAACCCGGATTGCTCAAAAAGTGAAAAAGCTGAAGTTGCCAACACTAAACAACCCTAAATAGAACAACTGGCAACAATCTTTTCAGCCGCAACCAAGCCGGCCAGAAAAGGCCGACTCAACGAAGAGGCAATGGTCAACTCGGCCAAAGAAACCAAGGCCGACAAGCCCACCGAGATCATCTCGGCCAAAGAAGACCCGACTCATAGTGTAGCACAATTGAAGGTTCCATCAGGATCCGACTCGGAAGAACAACACGGAGCCAAGGCCGACTCCACTCCCATATTGACCGAGTCCATGAAGTCGAGCCGGCTGAAGCAGCCAAAGGCCGAAATCATGTCGGCACACCTGGTGCCGAGTCAAGACCAAGTCGGCCAGTCGGATCCAAATTCAGATATTGACAAATCTCCATTGCCACCACCACCCATAGAACTAAAACCATTGCCGAGTCACTTAAAATACGCCTACTTGGACAAAGAACAGCAACTCCCGGTTATTATTGCTAGCAATCTCAACCAAGAGCAAGAAGAAAGGTTGTTGGAGGTCCTAAGGCAGCATAAGAAGGCAATAGGGTGGAAACTTTCTGACCTTCCTGGCATAAACCCCTCCATCTGCATGCATAAAATATTAATGGAGGAGGAGATCAAGCCCATAAGGCAGCAGCAAAGAAGACTGAATCCGACACTCCTGGACGTGGTTAAGAAAGAAGTCACAAAGCTCCTTGCAGCAGGGATCATCTACCCCATCTCGGATAGCCAATGGGTGAGCCCTGTGCAAGTGGTGCCAAAGAAGTCCGGGCTGACTGTCATTTAAAAACCAGCAGAATGAGCTGGTACCAACAAGGATTCAAAACAACCGGGAGAGTGTGCATTGATTATAGAAGATTAAACCAAGCAACTCGCAAGGATCACTTCCTCTCCGCCTTTCATTGATCAAATGCTTGAAAAATTGGTGGGAGATCCCATTACTGTTTTCTTGATGGATTCTCAGGCTACATGCAGATACATATTGCACCTGAAGATCAGCATAAGACGACCTTTACCTGCCCATTTGGTACCTTTGCGTATACACGCATGCCATTCGGCCTGTGCAATGCGCCGAGTACATTCCAACGTTGAGTGATGAGTATCTTCTCGGACTTGCTACAGGACTGCATGGAGGTTTTCATGGATGATTTTACCGTATATGCTGACTCATTTGATGCATGCCTGAATAATCTGTCAAGGGTGTTGAAAAGATGTATTGACACAAACCTCGTGCTCAATTTTGAAAAATGTCACTTCATGGTGACTGAAGGAATAGTATTGGGTCATCTGGTATCCAATAGAGGCATCGAAGTAGATAAAGCCAAGATAGACATCATATCTTCCCTTCCAAACCCCCTTACTGTGAGGGAGGTTCGCTCATTTTTAGGACACGCAGGCTTCTACAGTAAGATTCATAAAAACTTCAGCAAACTTGCCTTGCCTCTGTCCAAGCTGCCATGAAGGACGTGGAATTCAACTTTGATCAACACTGATCGAAGCATTTCAGGAGTTGAAGACCAGACTCACGCCCGCTCCCATTCTGCAAGCACCAAACTGGGACCTGCCATTCGAATTAATGTGTGATGCATCCAACTCGGCATTAGGAGCTGTTCTCGGCCAAAGAGCCGAGTCGGCCTCCCAAAGTGCGGGTAATTGCTTATGCATCACGAACTATGGACTCGGCCCAATGAATTACACAACAACCGAGAAGGAACTATTGGCAATTGTGTTTGCCCTGGACAAGTTCCGCCCATACCTTCTCGGCACTAGAATAATTGTGTTCTCTGATCATGCGGCCTTGAGATACTTGTTGAAGAAGCCAGATGCCAAGCCGAGACTGATTCGGTGGATGCTTCTCCTTCAAGAATTCAACATTCAAATCAGAGATAAAAGAGGTGCAGAGAACTCTGTAGCAGACCACCTAAGCAGAATCCAAAAAGAAAGTGAACCGATGCCTATCCGAGATGAATTTCCAGATGAGCACCTTATGCACATAAAAACGTCTTCACCATGGTTTGCTGACATTTGTAATTTTGTGGCAACATCTCAGTTCCCACCAGAGGCATCTCTACTGTACAAGGATAAAATCCGAGCGATGCCAAGTACTACATTTGGGACGATCCCTACCTTTGGAGACTGTGTTGTGACAAAGTCATCCGCAGTGCATTCCACGGCCGAAGTTCAATTCGGTCCTCCAGTTCTGCCACTCGGCACCTGGAGGCGGCCATTATGGATCCACTCGGACTTCCAGGAAAGTGCTAGACTGTGGTCTCTACTGGCCAACCATCTTCAGAGACGCGCATGTATTCGTCTCCACCTGCAAGAACTGCCAAAAAGCAGGAATGGCCATGAACAGAAGGCATGAAATGCCCCAACAACCCATCCAATTCTGTGAAATCTTTGATGTTTGGGGAATAGACTTCATGGGACCATTCCCAGTCTCCAATGGCTATTCATACATTCTGCTGGCCGTAGATTATGTATCAAGGTGGGTAGAAGCCATTGCCACCAGAACCAATGATGCACGAGTAGTAGTGGACTTCTTGAAGTCAAATATCTTTTGCCGGTTTGGTGTACCAAAAGCGCTCATAAGTGACCAAGGCAGTCACTTCTGTAACAGAGCCATCGCTTCCCTTCTTCAGAAATATGGGGTAGCACACAGAATTGCTACAGCCTACCATCCCCACACAAATGGTCAAGCAGAAGTGTTCAACAGGGAAATCAAGAAAACACTGCAAAAGATGACCAATCCCAGCAGGAAGGACTGGAGCCGCCTCCTTGAGGATGCTCTCTGGGCACATAGAACCGCATACCGGACACCTTTAGGGATGTCTCCCTACAGGATTGTTTTCGGCAAAGCCTGCCACCTTCCTGTGGAACTAGAACACAGAGCATACTGGGCTGTTAAGCAGTGCAATCTGGCCTATGACCAAGCAGGGGAGCAGAGAAAATTTCAGCTACAAGAGCTAGATGAACTCCGCTTGGAAGCATATGAAAACTCCAGGATCTACAAGCAGAAAATCAAGCGATTCCATGACCAGCAGATCCTGAGAAAAGAATTCCGAGTTGGCCAGAAAGTCCTCTTGTTTAACTCCCGCCTCAAGCTCATTGCAGGTAAACTACGTTCTAGATGGGATGGGCCTTTTGTTATCACTAATGTGTTTCCCCATGGTGCAGTACAGCTAAAAGACGAACACAACAACAGCACCTTCCAGGTCAATGGGCACCAAATTAAGCCATTCCATGAAGGCCCAATGTCAATCATTCCGGAAATGGAGGACATATCATTGATGGAACCAACAGCTCCAGATGACCCTCCCTTGCATTGAGGACAATGCAAATTTTAAGTGTGGGGGTGGGGGATGATCCAAGAATTCCAATTTTTCTCTTTTCATTCCCTTCATCCTGAACTCTGCCAGTTCTAATTCTCTGTTAGTTTTAAGTCTGCTAGTTTAAACTACTTGATTTGCGTATTTCATTTTTTCTGGTTTTTCAATCTCTCGTTTTTCAAAATTTTTCCCTCCTGAACAAGAATTCCAAGTGGATTGTCAATAACAAGAATGTCATGAAAAGAGTTTTGAATTGGTTTCTGAAAGTTTGAATAAAGTCAGTGAAAGCATATCTGCAACTTTGACAAGAGAATTCTCTAGCTCAAGAGAATGAAACTTTTGTGTTCTAGGCAGTAATCGACTGAAAAATTGAAAAGAAAAACCTTGAGTCAGAGCTTATACAACCTGTGTGAGATTTTGAGCCTTATAAATATGGATGGCTCGCGTCTTGCCATTCTCTTCTTGTTCTTTAGTGTAATTTTTGCATTCATGATAACTGTATATTCTGCATTTTGCCTCAACTCTCTAGATACAACTGTTTTCACATGCAGGAATGACATGATCTAGGCCATGTTTCTCATGAGCCCTGAGCCAAATAAAGCCTACCTGAACAAATGTATCTGTTGTTTCCCCATTTGAGCCTAACTAACCATTCTTCTTTTTGACAGCTCACTACAAGCCAAGGCCAGAAAAACCATGAATTAACCTTACCCTATGGGAGCAGAGGAGCTTTGGAATTGTTGTGGGAGTAAGTCATGATCAAGTGTGGGGGAAACTCCAGGAAGCAAAACATTGTTCAACACTCTCCCAAGCTCAAAGAGCAATAAAGGAATAAAAGCGAGCAAAAGGAAGAAAAAGAAAAGTGGAAAGCAGCAGCTAAAAATCTGAGCTGAAGCAAATAAAGAAAGAAAGCAGCTGCATAAATGTATTGTATAAGAAAAAGAAAAGAAAATGAGCTGGTGGCAGCAAGAAGGAGAAATTGGCAGCAACCTGAGTAACCCTCAGGCTGATTTAAACTTACTCCCCATTGCTCCTCTCTTCCTCATGGGTCCTGAAACCAGTTTTTCCCATATATTATCCACCCCATGAACCAGCCTCGCTACAAGCCAAAAAGAAGCCCTAGTGATCATAACTGTGTTTTTGCAGGTGTAAAAAGAGAGCTTTGTCAAAGTATGGTGAATTCAGTTCCATGAATGTTGAGTGTAAATACAAGCCCAGGCACGAGAGAAGTAAGGGAGTACTCTGTCCAAATAAAAGCTCTGTCACTCTTGGTTGTCTTCTCTAGATTCGCAGGTCATTAAATTGCCTAGAGCATAGAAGGAGTAATTTCAGAGTGAAAGAGCATCTCAAGCTCAGAGTGAATGAGAGCCGACTCTGTCTCGGTCAAACTAAAGGAAGCCAAGTGAAAAATTCTCTTCTATCTTTAAAAACTCTTCTCTTAAGATTTTCATCTTATTTTGCCCAGGAGTGCAAAAGGGTAAGTGTGGGGGTGTGATGAGTCACAATTTATACATCTTTTAGACACCTAAGAAGGAGGTTTGCAAGACTATTCTGTGCTTAAGAATGAACTGTTAGCTAAGATTCATTTTATGAGCTCAAACATATAGAAAATACAAATTTGTGCTAATTCAGATTTCTTAGCTAATGAAAGTAACTCTTCTTCTTGCAGGTCAAGCCGAGTTGACCAAGGTCAACAGAAGAGTCTCAGCCGAGATGAAGCCGTCTCGGCCGGCCCGTTGACTTGCAGCCCAGCAGCCCAGAAGAGAGTGGCCCAAATGTATTGACCACATCAGCTATCCAGCTTGGAGGCCACCTCAATGCCAATTCATCTGCCATGTCACTCTTAGGAAATCTGCCATGTCACGTGAAAAGATCTGCATAGGGGTAGAATAGGACATTCACTGTAATTCTGTTAGGATTCGTTGGGAGTAGCTAATCATAGCTCGTGTATATATAGGAGGAGCTGTGCACTGTTTAGTGGTCCTTTTGGAATTCACTTTAATTCCACACTCACTGTATCCATTTTCTCGCTCCCGCTCTCTCCATTTTCACGGTGGTGCACGGTGCTGCATTGGTGCTTCTCTCGATTGAGGAAGTGCAGGTCTAAGACTGGGAAGCTGGACGTTTACCAGAGGGGACCGATCAGACTACTGACGCACTCTGGTGGAACTGATCCTCAGCGTTTAGGCTAACGGAGGTGAACCACCACCATCAACCTTGGCGATCGTTGAGGAAGATGGAGCCATCCGAATTCGGACCACTGTATTTGTATTTTGTTTCTGTTAATTGATTTCGTTCTGCATTTCATATCTCTGTTCTCCTTCCTCTACTTTAATTCACGTTGAATCCGCGATTGCAATTTAACTGTGAACAATGTTAAGCTAAGCCGATTGGAACTGGTTTAACTAATTCAGTAGGTAATCACTTAACGATTGTTGAATGAGAACCTAAAATCAGCTCTGAACTTAATCCCTGTCAACTGATGAGGTAGCGATTGCATAAATCCTCGGTATGACAATGGACGAACCTTTGGCGATTGCCATATGACTACCCAAGGCTGATATGGACTATGAACTGGAGATTGGAACCTGGACTGGACTTAATTAATGGAACTGAATCTGAATACAGTTATATAATAATAATAGATAAGTAGTAATAGTAGTATACATTCACTGCATTCATAGTCTTAGTTTATTTTCTGCTTTACTTGCATTCAAAACCCCCCGTTTTTGCTTTCTTTCTTTGTTTTCTGGTTGGGACAGAGGTAGTCCCCCTCTGTAGCGTCTGTCTGCGCTCAGCCGAGACCAAGCCGGATAGTCTCTGCCGAGACCGTCTCTGCTCAGTCTCTGCCAAGCACGACTCGGCTACAACCGAGGAGAGTCAACACTTCACATCTCAGATTCTGCATTGTTTAACTTGACACTAAATCACAATTGAGCACACTGTGTCCTTGAGAAAAATGACCTAGGGTTGACTATACTATAGTTAGCTTTAGTTATTTGATAAGCGCGTAAACGACTGTAAAAACCCGACCATCAGATGGCTCCTAGTTAAGCTTGAGACCACACCTCCGAGTTCTCGATTCCCCTTCATCTTTCTTCTTTTGTGTACGCATAATTCCTTGAGGAATTTTGCGTACTTCGGAATTTGCTTGATCGCATCGAGAAGTGGAATGTTGATTTCCACCTTCCGGAACATCTTCAGCAGCTCGTCATCAGAATCTGGTTTTCGTGCTGAGACGGTCCGGGATGGAAATGGCAATGGGACAGTTGTCTGTGGTTGAGGCGGTGAGTCGGCCATTGCTTCGAGTCGAGTCTTCAGCTGGCTGCAGTACCTGATGCTGTGCAGGCTGAAGTAATTCTTTGCCACTTCTAAGTATTACTGCATTGGCATTCCCTCTCGGATTCGGAATGGGTTGGGAGGGAAGGCTGCTTGAGCCGGCTGACTGTAACTCGCTCACAGTATTTGCTAGCTGTCCTATCTGCATCTTGAGGTCCTGGATGGTGGCGGTCATATTCTGTTGGAATTGTAGGTTGCTGGAACTTACTGACTGTTGAAATTCTAAATTGCTTGTTGCCAGCTGCTTCATTAAGTCTTCTAGTGATGGAGAATTGCCTTGGGTAGGAGTTCTCTGTTGCTGTGGTGGGAAGGATGGTGCTGGGTATTGCGGACTCGGCTGCTGGTAACCAGCCACTCCATAGGGTGCATTTGGCATGGTTCCGGCTCTTTGAGCTGCATATGGTCCTTGTTGTAGGCTAGGCCGAAATGGTTGTCTCCTATATGGTTGATTATCGAACTGCTGGTTCTGGTATGGCTGCTTCCCGTACTGGAATCCTCCTACGGCTCCAACACTTTCTGTTTGGCCAGACTCGGTTTCTTGGAGAGTGGGGCACAGATCAGTTGGATGCTCCATTGAAGTACATATGCCACAGACCTTTGCTGCCATGGCTGGGTGATGTTGACTAACAGCCAGTTGTCTCACCAGAGATGTCAATTCGGTTAGTTGGTTCTCCATCCTTTGGTTGGAGGCTGCACCGATTTCGTTCACTGGCCGAGATGGATTCGGCCCTCTGATCCCAAATTGTTGAGTGTTGCTCGCCATGTTCGAGATCAGATGCCTTGCTGCTACTGGTGTTTTGTCCATTAATGCTCCTCCATTTGGCGGCATCAATCATGCTCCTGTCCATCATTGATAGTCCTTCGTAAAAGTACTTTGGATCAGCAACGTTCGCTGATTTGGTGATGGGGACAGGTGGCACAAAGCTTGTTGAAGCGCTCCCAATATTCGTCTGAGTCTCTCCTGTATGCTGCCTTATCCCACATATTTCCTTTCGATGGTCGCAGGTCTAGAAGCTGGAAAGAATTTTTCTAGGAAGGTCCGTTTCATATCTCCCCAGGTGTTGAAGAGTGCTGGCTGCAGATATAGCCAGTCCTTTGCAGCTCCGTCCAGAGAGAATGGAAATGCCTTCATCTTTATGTAGTCTTCTGGGATTCCCTGCGGCCTCATCGTTGAACAAACCACATAAAATTCTTTGAGATGTTTGTGGGGGTCTTCTCCTGCAAGACCATGAAATTTAGGCAACAAGTGTATCAAACCAGACTTCAATTCATATGTCTAAGCCGGCTCCAGTTGTGGATATTGGATACACCATGGTTGGTACACCACATCTGGAGTAGCTAGCTCTTTCAACGTCCTGTCTTGGTGTTCCATCTGCCCTGGCTCTGTGAAATTGTTAGCACTAGTAATAAAATGGTCAGTGCAAAACTGGTAAGAGTTAATGGCAGAATTCACACCACTACTTGATATTTCTTGTGGTATTTCTAATTTTTTATAATCTGCGTAAAGTTAGTTCTATCTCTGGATCAAAAACATACAATGGGTCAGTGCTACTCCTAGTCATGCATCATGCGGGATTCAAAGTAATTAAAACAACAATTAATTCTACTGCAAAATTAAATGTAATGTATGCGAAATTAAATGTAATGTAGAGTCAGCAAATTTAATGTATGCAATGCAGAATTGAGAATTTATTCTATATCTATATGTATATATTTGTTTTTATTTTATCAGCGAATTCACGTAGAGATTTATTGACAAATTCAGACTCAAGAACTCTAAACGAAACTTCTTACAACTCGGATTCGACTCGGTTTACTTGGCACACTGAAACACAAAAGAACTTGTGTCCCCGGCAACGGCGCCAATTTGATGATGTGCGTTTTTTACAGTCGTTTCACGCGCTTATCAAATAACTAAAGCTAACTATAGTATAGCTAACCCTAGGTCATTCTTCTCAAGGACACAGTGTGTTCAGTTGTGAATTGGTGTGATGCGAACAGTAGTTGAATCTAAGTGTAAGATACCGACTCGTCTCGGAAATGGCCGAGTTGCTCTCAACAGAGACTGAACCGAGTCGATCTCAACAGAGACGATCCAGCTTGGTCTCGGTTGAATGCAGACAGACGCTACAGAGATGGACTGTCTCTGTCTCAGACTTAGAAAGCAGTAAACAAGGGGGGTTGAAATGCAATTGGGATCAAAACAGAAGTTAACTATAATCAAAATGCAATTACGCTACTCCTAACGCTATTACTGTTACTGTGTTCGTGTTTTAGTTCCAATAATCAAGTTCTCTCTGGTTCAGTCATTCCAATTACAATCCTCATCAGCCTCCAGTGTTCTTATGGCAATCGCCAAGGGTTCGTCCCTTACCATACCGAGGAATTACACAATCGCCACCTCATCAGTTGGCAGAGATTAAGTTCAAGCTGATTTTAGATTCTCAATCAACAATCGTTAAGTGATTACCTACTGAATTAGCTAAACCAGTTCCAATCGGCTTAGTTTAGCCTTGTTCCGTCACCAGGTGCAATCGCAACACAGTAATTGAACTTAGATTTCAGGAATGCAATGGAGTTCAGAATTCAGAAAATGCTCATAATATTGAAAGCAAAATACAAACACAGGGCCTGGATTCGATGATTCCATCTTCCACGACGATCGCCATGGACGACGGCGATGATTCACCTCAACTAGCTAAGACGCTGAGGATCAGGTCCACCAGAGTGCGTTGGTGCTCCAATCGGTCTCCTCTGATAACCTTCGGCCTCTCAATTCTCAGCCTGCATTTCCTCAATCGAGAGAAACGCCATTAACAGCTCTATGTACCACCGTGAGCGGAGGAGAAGAGAATTATGAACGCGGAAAAAGCTTGAATGCCAAAAGCCCCCATTCGTTCAGAGTTCTATCTATTTATACATGAGTGGGCTGATGGGTCATAAAATGCACATCCTAAGTGAACCTAAGAAGGGCACCATTGAGCAACTCACGAGCTTAAAAGATAACTGTTAGCTAAAATCCAAATTAATGGCCAAAACTCGAAGTAAAACATAAGTTGTGCCTAATCAAGATTCTTAGCTAACTATCTCTTCATTGCAGGTTCAGGTGACCGGCCGAAGGTGCAAGCCGAGAGTATCTCAGCCAGGCCAAGACTCGGCCGTGCAGGAACCGAAAGTCGGGGAAGAGCCACGCGGAACTCACGTCAAGCAACAATATCCACCCTGGACCTAGCTCGGTTCACGTCACTACTGATGCAACTAATACGTATGTCACAGCAAGGGTAGAATAGGAGATGCACATGTAATTCTGTTAGCATCGTTAGCTGTGCCTTCTCTTGTATAAATAGAAGGAACTTTGATAGAATAGGGGCTTTTTGGCATTCAAAACTCTCCCGTGTCCATATTCTCTGAATTCTCTCTCACCTTTCTTCTCCTCCATTCACGGTGGTATACGGTGCTGCCAATGGCGTTTCTCTCGATTGAGGAAATGCAAGCTAAGGAATGAGAAGCCGAAGATTATCAGAAGAGACCGATCAGACTACTGACGCACTCTGGTGGATCTGAACCTCAGTTCCTAGCTAGCAGAGGCGAACCATCACCGTCGTCCATGGCGATCGTTGTGGAAGATGGAACCACCGAATCCAGGCCCTGTGTTTGTACTTTGTTCTCAATATAATGAGTATTTTCTGAGTTCTAACTCCATTGCATTCCTGATAATTCAATTCAATTACTAAGTTGCAATTGCACATGGTAATAGAACAAAGTTAAACTAAGCCGATTGGAACTGGTTTAACTAATTCAGTAGATGATCAGTTAATGATAATTAATTGAGACTCTAAAATCAGCTTGAACTTAATCTCTATCAACAGATGAGGTAACGATTGTGTAAATCCTCGGTATGGTATGAGACGAACCTATGGTGATTGCCATAAGACCCATGGAGACTGAGATGGACTGTAATTGGAGTGATTGAACCAGAAAACCCTGAATATTGGAACGGAACATGAACACAGTAGTAGTAATAATCTTAGAAATAGTATTCAGCATAGTAGTTTATTTTAATTCTGTTTATAGTTAGTTACATCTTAAATCCTCCCCCCTTACTTGTTGCTTTTCGAGTTTGAGACAGAGGCAGTCCTCTGTAGCGTCTGTCTGCACTCAGCCGAGACCGAACCGAATCGTCTCTGCCGAGATCAATTCGGCCTAATCTCTGCCAAGTGCAACTCGGCCAGTGCTGAGACAAGTCTGTGACTTACAATCAGAGTCCGATTTTTGTTTACCGCCTATTGAAATATCCATTGAACGCACTGTGTCCTTGAGAAGAATGACCTAGGGTTAGCTATGCTATAGTTAGCTTTAGTATCTGATAAAGTGTTCAAAACGACAAGAAAGAAGGCTTTATCAAATTGGCGCCGTTGCCGGGGATACAAGTTCTTTTGTGTATTTCAGTGTGCCAAGTAAACCGAGTCGAATCCGAGTTGTAAGAAGTTTTGTTTTAAGGTTTGATTGAGTCTAAATTTGTTAATAAAATTTCACGTGAATTCACTGATAAAACAAAAACAAATATATACATATTGATATAGAATAAAATTACTCTGCATTGCATACATTAAATTCTCTAACTCTGCATCACATTCAGCATTACATATTGACTACATCCTGATTGTTGTTACCTTAGAAGTTTGCATGATGCATGACTAGGAGTAGCACTGACCCACTGTATATTTTTGATCCAGAAATAGAACTAACTTTACGAAGGTTACGTAAAATTAGAAATACCACAGTAAATATTAGTAATAGTGTAAACTCTGCTGATAAATCTAATCATTCTTGTACTAACATTTTCATTAATAGTACTGACAACTTTATAGAGCCAGGGCAGATGGAAAATCTTAACAGGACATTGAAGGAGCTAGCCACTCCAGATGTGGTGTACCAACCATGGTGTATCCAGTATCCACAACTGGAGCCGGCTCAGACATATGAATTGAAGTCTGGATTGATACATTTGCTGCCTAAATTTCATGGTCTTGCAGGAGAAGACCCCCACAAGCACCTTAAAGAATTTCACGTGGTTTGTTCCACGATGAGGCCGCAAGGAATCCCAGAAGACTACATCAAGATGAAGGCATTTCCATTCTCTCTAGACGGAGCTGCAAAGGACTGGCTATATCTGCAGCCAGCACTCTTCAACACCTGGGGAGATATGAAACGGACCTTCCTGGAAAAATTTTTCCCAGCCTCTAGGACTGCGACCATAAGGAAGGAAATCTGTGGGATAAGGCAGCATACGGGGAGAAACTCTGCACGAGTACTGGGAGCGCTTCAACAAGCTCTGTGCCACTGTCCTCACCACCAGGTCAGCGAGCAACTGCTGATCCAATACTTCTATGAAGGATTATCCATGATGGACAGGAGTATGATTGATGCCGCCAGTGGAGGAGCATTAATGGACAAAACACCAGTAGCAGCAAGGCATTTGATCTCGAACATGGCAAGCAACACTCAACAATTTGGGATCGAGGGCCGAACTGCCTCGACCGATTGAACGAAATCGGTGCAGCCTCCAACCAAAGGCTGGAGAACCAGCTGACCGAACTGACATCTCTGGTGAGACAACTGGCTGTTAGTCAACATCACCCAACCATGGCAGCAAAAGTCTGTGGCATATGTACCTCGACAGAGCATCCAACTGATATGTGCCCCACTCTGCAAGAAACCGAGTCTAGCCAAACCGAAAGTGTTGGAGCTGTAGGAGGATTTCAATATGGGAAGCAACCCTATCAGAACCGGCAATTCGATAACCAACCATATGGGAAACAACCATTCCGGCCCAATCCACAGCCAGGACCATATGCGGCTCAAAGAGCCGGATTCATGCCGAATTTGCCCTATGGGACAACTAGTTATCAGCAGCCGAGTTCACAATACTCAACATCATCCTTCCCACCTCAGCAACAGAGAACTCCTACCCAAGATAACTCTCCATCACTAGAAGATTTAATGAAGCAGCTGGCAGCAAGTAACATAGAATTTCAGCAATCAGTAAGTTCCAGCAATTTACAATTTCAGCAAAATATGACCGCCACCATCCAGGACCTCAAGATGCAAATAGGTCAGCTGGCAAACACTGTGAGTGAACTACAGTCAGCCGGCTCGAGTAACCTTCCCTCCCAATCCATTCCGAATCCGAGAGGGAATGCTAACGCAGTAATACTCAGAAGCGGCAAAGAATTACCTCACTGCCTGCAGAGCCAGCATCAGGTACAGCAACAAGATGAAGCCGACTCTGAAGTGACAGCCGACTCACCGCCTCACTCTCGGACAAAGGTCCCATTGCCATTTCCATCCCGAACCGTCTCGCGAAAAAGCCGATTCTGATGACGAGCTGCTGAAGATGTTAGGAAGGTGGAAATCAACATTCCACTTCTCGATGCTATTAAACAAATCCCAAAATACGCAAAATTCCTCAAGGAATTATGCGTTCACAAAAGAAAGAAGATGAAGGGGAATCGAGAACTTGGAGGTGTGGTCTCAAGCTTAACCAGGAACCACCCCACTGCAGGAATTTCACAGGTCTTGCCAGAGAAATGCCGAGACCCTGGTATCTTCTCGGTCCCATGCACCATCGGTGACTCCACATTCGCTGATGCTATGTTGGACTTAGGGGCGTCAATCAACGTCATGCCGGCATCAACTTACAGGTCCCTCAATCTTGGAGATCTAGAACCCACAGGGATGACCATACAACTTGCTAATAGAAGTATCGTGCAACCCCTGGGAGTTCTCGAAGATGTCCTCGTCCAAGTGGATGAATTAATCTTTCCAGCTGATTTTTACGTGCTCGACATGGAGGACGAGTCATCAGAGAAAGGATCAACATTGATCTTTGGGAGACCATTTTTAATGACAGCAAAGACGAAGATCGGCGTACATCCGGAATACTCTCTATGGAATTCGGTGACACACTGGTGCAGTTCAATATCTTTGAAGCTATGAAGCACCCACCGAAGACCACTCACTCTTTGGCATAGATATCATGGAAGAATTAGTGGAAGAATATTTCCAACTGGACAATTGCAGTGAGGGAATGGAAGATCTTCTTTGAACTGATGCCACCGATAGCTGCTCGAAGGCTGATCATAGGGAAGCCTTTGGAGACCCCAGCCTTTGAGGAAGATCACGGCGACATCAGCAACTTGACATTTGAAAAAGAATTAACGAGTTAATAAATCAAGTTTGCTATCCCAAGCCCTCGAGAGAACAAGAGCAGCAGAAGTAAAAGTTGCCGAAACTAGAAAGCTCATACCCAAGAATCGGCAACTATATTCACAATTGAAGTGAAGTCGGCCAAAGAAGGCCGAGTCAATGTCGTCAAAAGTCAACTCTACCAACGAGTCAAACACAAAAGCCGACACCCAAACCATCTCGGCCAGTGAAGACCAGACCGAAACCATAAGGAGAGCCGAGGCCGACTCTACCCAATCGGAAGCCGAAACAAGCCTTCCAAGTCGGCCGAAGCACGACAAGGCCGAATCCATAACGGCAATCATGATGCCGAATCAAGAACAAGCCGGCCAGTCGGATCCGAGAGTCGTAACTCGAGAATTTCCATCTCCACCACCCATGGAGCTGAAACCACTGCCTAGCCATCTAAAATATGCTTTTCTGGACGGTGAACAACAGCTCCCGGTCATCATTGCAAGCAACCTCCTCCCAGAGCAGGAAGATAAGCTGTTAGGAGTCCTCAGGCAACACAAACAGGCAATTGGGTGGAAACTTTCTGACCTTCCAGGTATCAATCCCTCCATATGCATGCACAGAATATTAATGGAGGAAGATATTAAGCCCACAAGGCAACAGCAACGAAGACTGAATCCTACCATTCTAGATGTAGTCAAGAAAGAAGTCACAAAGCTACTTGCTGCAGGCATCATCTACCCCATCTCAGACAGCCAATGGGTGAGTCCTGTGCAGGTAGTGCCAAAGAAATCTGGGATGACCGTCACGAAAAACCAACAAGACGAGTTGGTACCGATGAGGATTCAGAACAGCTGGCGGGTATGCATCGACTATAGAAAACTAAATCAGGCAACCCGCAAGGATCATTTTCCTTTGCCTTTCATTGACCAGATGCTAGAAAAAATAGCAGGGAAATCCCATTACTGCTTTCTGGATGGATTTTCAGGATACATGCAAATACACATAGCACCTGAAGATCAACATAAGACCACCTTCACATGCCCCTTTGGCACGTTTGCTTACACCAGAATGCCATTCGGACTGTGCAATGCTCCGAGTACATTCCAACGCTGCATGATGAGCATATTCTCGGACTTGTTGCAGGAATGCATGGAGGTGTTTATGGACGACTTCACGGTATACGCCGACTCGTTTGAAGCATGCCTGAACAACCTATCCAAGGTGCTGAAGAGATGTACCGATACGAACCTAGTTCTTAATTTCGAAAAGTGTCATTTCATGGTGACCGAGGGAATAGTATTGGGACACCTGGTCTCAAACAGAGGAATAGAAGTGGACAAAGCTAAAATAGATATAATTTCCTCCCTCCCTAACCCCACAACTGCACGGGAAGTTCGCTCATTCTTGGGGCACGCAGGCTTCTACAGAAGATTCATCAAAGACTTCAGCAAACTAGCCCTGCCGCTGTCCAAACTGCTACAGAAAGATGCTGATTTCAACTTTGACCAATCTTGCATTGAGGCATTTCAAGAGCTTAAGCGCAAACTTACATCAGCACCCATCTTGCAAGCACCAAGCTGGGACCTGCCATTTGAACTCATGTGCGACGCATCCAATTCGGCCCTGGGAGCTGTTCTCGGCCAGAGAGCACGAGTTGGCCAACCAGTGCATGTTATTGCATATGCGTCCAGAACCATGGACCCGGCCCAGCAAAACTACACAACAACTGAGAAGGAACTTCTGGCAATTGTGTTTGCCCTGGATAAGTTTCGTTCCTACCTTCTCGGTTCCAAAATAGTTGTATTCTCTGATCACGCTGCTTTGAAGTACTTGTTGAAGAAGCCGGATGCAAAGCCGAGACTGATCCGGTGGATGCTTCTTCTCCAAGAATTTGACTTGGAAATCAGAGACAAGAAAGGTGCCGAGAATGCTGTAGCAGACCACCTAAGCAGGATTGAAGGAGAAAGCGAACAACTACCCATCCGAGACGAGTTCCCTGATGAGCAACTCCTGCATATCAAGTCGGCCCCACCATGGTTTGCGGATATTTGTAACTTCGTAGCTACATCTCAATTTCCACCTATGGCATCTCGAACTTACAAGGAAAAGATCCGAAGTGATGCTAAGTACTACGTATGGGATGACCCCTATCTATGGAGATTATGCAATGACAAAATCATCCGCAGGTGCATTCCTGAGACCGAGATCAAGTCGGTCCTTCATCTCTGTCACTCGGCCCCTGGAGGAGGCCACTACGGCTCATCTCGGACTGCCAGGAAAGTGCTTGATTGCGGCCTCTATTGGCCTTCCATTTTCAGAGACGCTCATAAATTCGTCTCCACCTGCGACAGATGTCAAAAAGCAGGGATGGCCCTAAGCCAAAGGCATGAAATGCCCCAGCAGCCCATCCTATTCTGTGAAGTCTTTGACGTCTGGGGCATAGATTTTATGGGACCATTCCCAATCTCCAATGGCTACTCATACATCTTGCTTGCCGTTGATTATGTATCAAGATGGGTAGAAGCCATTCCCACCAGAACCAATGATGCCAAGGTAGTAGTGGACTTTCTTAAGTCAAATATTTTTTGCAGGTTCGGTGTTCCAAAAGCGCTCATCAGTGACCAGGGGAGTCACTTTTGTAATAGAGCCATGGCTTCCCTTCTTCAAAAATATGGGGTAGCACACAGGATAGCCACAGCATACCACCCCCAAACTAATGGGCAAGCCGAGGTGTTTAACAGGGAAATCAAACATACACTGCAAAAGATGACAAATCCCAGCAGGAAGGACTGGAGCAGACTCCTTGAGGATGCTCTATGGGCACATAGAACAGCATACCGAACACCTCTCGGAATGTCCCCATACCGAGTTGTTTTCGGCAAGGCTTGTCATCTCCCTGTAGAGCTCGAACACAAAGCTTACTGGGCTGTCAAGCAATGCAACATGGCTTATGACCAAGCAGGAGAACATAGAAAGTTCCAACTTCAAGAACTAGATGAACTTCGCTTAGAAGCCTATGAAAACGCTAGGATCTACAAGCAAAAGGTAAAAAAATTTCATGATGATCAGATCCTGAGAAAAGATCTCCACATTGGCCAAAAAGTGTTGCTGTTCAACTCACGTTTAAAACTCATAGCAGGTAAGCTCAGGTCCAGATGGGACGGACCTTTTGTTATTACTAACGTATTTCCCCATGGTGCAGTGCAGCTTAAGGAAGAACATACCAATCGCACCTTTCAGGTCAACGGGCACCAAGTTAAACCATTCCTCGAAGGTCCAGCACCGACAAGAAAAAACTTGGAGAATATGGCCTTGGTCAAGCCGACTCCACCAGATGGCAGTGCCTAGGCCGACTTGGCCTATCCCTCCTATTTGGGCATTGAGGGCAATGCCGAGTTTAAGTGTGGAGGGGGGTTCTGTCCATTTTGGAACGGATCATTCACATCATATCTGCCCTTCTCTTCTCTAACTTTTTCATTTCCCTCTAACTTTTCCATTTCGTTTCTTACATACCCGACATACCATTTTAAGTCTCATTAGTATTTTTTTTTTTTTTTTTTTTTCTGCTTAAGTTTGTGTTTAATAAAAGAGTCCCACTGCCGAGTCTGCCACAGCCGGAATGACCTTATCTTAGCAGAATTACGTATCCAAAGGAAGAGAGGAAATTCCTTGCTGAGTCCGAGAGTCTGACAAGCCAGTAGAAGGAATCTCCTATTCTCGAGCAAAAAGCTGCTGCTTGAAGGAACCAAACCTCTGGGTCCCAAGTGCTAAATGGTGAAAATGGGAAGAGGGAGCCTTCAGAGTGAAGGAACAGAATCAGCTAGCGTGAGAATTTGAGCCTTGCAACAGAGCGGCTTACACTCGCCATCTCTTCTTTTTCTGAGTGATTTTTGCAAAGCATGTTAATTGTGTGTGCTGAATTTTGCCTTAACTCTCTGGATACAACTGTTTTACACATGCAGGAATGAAATGATCTAGGCCATATTTCTTATGAGCCCAGAGCCAAATAAGCTGTCCAAAAACAAGCTGACCCTTGTCACCCCCTTTTTGAGCCTAAATTGACCACTTTTCTTGCAGCTCACCACAAGCCGAGGCCAGAAAAACCATTCTCACCTCACCCTCGAGAAGCCGAGGAGTCGTGGAATCATCTTGGGAGTGAGTTAAAATCAAGTGTGGGGGAAGTCTAGGGAGCTGAAGTCGACCAGAAAGCAGCCAAAGGCTCAGAAGAAAGAAAGAAAGAAGGAAATGGAATGAAAGAAAAGAAAAGAAAGTACAAAAAAATAGGAAACAAGCAACTAGAATGAATGAGCTGAAATAAACAAAGATCAGCAAGCTGCACAAATAAAAGAAAGATAGAATGAAAAACGGCGAGTAAATAAAGATCGAAGGAGACCACAGCAACGAGGACCGACCTCATACTGATTGCACTCACCCCCATTGCCTCTCCTCCCCCGTGGGTTCTGAAGCTAGTCTTCTTAAATCTGTCCGACCCATAACCTCAACCTCGCTACAAGCCAGAAAAGTCCTAGTGATCATAACTGCTGTGTTTTGCAGGTGGAAAAGGAGAGCTCTGTCAAGATATGGCAACACCAATCCCATGCAATGCCGAGTGAAAACACAGCCCAGATACTTGAGAGAAGTGAGAAAGTGGAGCACATGAGTAAAAGTTCCACACTCTGGGGCACCCTTTCACAATTGGAAACCATGAAGGCCCTTGAGAACCAGGAAGTAACTCCCTGACTGCATGAACGCTTTGAGCCGAGATGAAAAGAGACCGACTCTGTAGAGTCAGCTTAAGGAAATCGAACGGGAAATTCTCTCGCTTAAGTCGCCCTTAAATTGAGTCGTATGTTTTGCCCAGGAGTGCAAAAGGCTAAGTGTGGGGGTTTGATGGGTCATAAAATGCACATCCTAAGTGAACCTAAGAAGGGCACCATTGAGCAACTCACGAGCTTAAAAGATAACTGTTAGCTAAAATCCAAATTAATGGCCAAAACTCGAAGTAAAACATAAGTTGTGCCTAATCAAGATTCTTAGCTAACTATCTCTTCATTGCAGGTTCAGGTGACCGGCCGAAGGTGCAAGCCGAGAGTATCTCAGCCAGGCCAAGACTCGGCCGTGCAGGAACCGAGTCAGGAAGAGCCACGCGGAACTCCACGTCAGCAACAATATCCACCCTGGACCTAGCTCAGTTCCACGTCACTACTGATGCAACTAATACGTATGTCACAGCAAGGGTAGAATAGGAGATGCACATGTAATTCTGTTAGCATCGTTAGCTGTGCCTTCTCTTGTATAAATAGAAGGAACTTTGATAGAATAGGGGCTTTTTGGCATTCAAAACTCTCCCGTGTCCATATTCTCTGAATTCTCTCTCACCTTTCTTCTCCTCCATTCACGGTGGTATACGGTGCTGTCAATGGCGTTTCTCTCGATTGAGGAAATGCAAGCTAAGGAATGAGAAGCCGAAGATTATCAGAAGAGACTGATCAGACTACTCGACGCACTCTGGTGGATCTGAACCTCGGTTCTAGCTAGCCAGAGGCGAACCATCACCGTCGTCCATGGCGATCGTTGTGGAAGATGGAACCACCGAATCCAGGCCCTGTGTTTGTACTTTGTTCTCAATATAATGAGTATTTTCTGAGTTCTAACTCCATTGCATTCCTGATAATTCAATTCAATTACTAAGTTGCAATTGCACATGGTAATAGAACAAAGTTAAACTAAGCCGATTGGAACTGGTTTAACTAATTCAGTAGATGATCAGTTAATGATAATTAATTGAGACTCTAAAATCAGCTTGAACTTAATCTCTATCAACAGATGAGGTAACGATTGTGTAAATCCTCGGTATGGTATGAGACGAACCTATGGTGATTGCCATAAGACCCATGGAGACTGAGATGGACTGTAATTGGAGTGATTGAACCAGAAAACCCTGAATATTGGAACGGAACATGAACACAGTAGTAGTAATAATCTTAGAAATAGTATTCAGCGTAGTAGTTTATTTTAATTCTGTTTATAGTTAGTTACATCTTAAATCCTCCCCCCTTACTTGTTGCTTTTCGAGTCTGAGACAGAGGCAGTCCTCTGTAGCGTCTGTCTGCACTCAGCCGAGACCGAACCGAATCGTCTCTGCCGAGATCAATTCGGCCTAATCTCTGCCAAGTGCAACTCGGCCAGTGCTGAGACAAGTCTGTGACTTACAATCAGAGTCCGATTTTTGTTTACCGCCTATTGAAATATCCATTGAACGCACTGTGTCCTTGAGAAGAATGACCTAGGGTTAGCTATGCTATAGTTAGCTTTAGTATCTGATAAAGTGTTCAAAACGACAAGAAAGAAGGCTTTATCATGGGCACAGCTAACGATGCTAACAAAATTACATGAACAATTCCTACTCTACCCTTTGCTGTGACTTGCGTTGCAAGCTACTCCAGGTAGTGACGTGAAGTTGAGCTGGATCCACGGTGTTTCTGATTGCTAACGTGGAGTTCCACCTAGACCTGCCTGATTGGGCTCTCTGCATAAGTTGAGTCCCGGCCTGGCCGAGAGGCTCTCGGCCTGGGCTTCCGATGGCGAGCTAAGTTTGGCTGAACCTGCAATGAGGAGATGGTTAGCTAAAAATCTTGATTAAGCACAGATTGTGTTTTACTTCAAGTTTAGGCCATTAATCTAGATCTTAGCTAACAGTCATCTTTTAAGCTCGTGACTTGTTCAATGGTACCCTTCTTAGGTCCACTTAAGATGTGCATTTTATGACCCATCACTCCACCATTGGCTGCGTCTATCATGCTTCTGTCCATCAGCGATAATCCTTCATAAAAATACTGGATCAGCAACTGTTCGCTGATCTGATGATGTGCACAGGTGGCACAGAGTTTGTTGAACCTCTCCCAGTACTCGTGCAGTGTTTCTCCTGTATGCTGCCTTATCCGACATATTTCCTTTCTGATGGACGCAGTGCGGGATGCCGGAAAGAACTTCTCCAGGAAAGTGCGTTTCATGTCTCCCCAAGTGTTGAAAAGCACTGGCTGAAGATACAGCCAATCCTTCGCTACTCCATCCAGGGAGAATGGAAATGCCTTCATTTTGATGTAGTCTTCCGATATCCCTTGTGGCCTCATTGTGCAGCAAACCACATGGAATTCTTTTAAATGCTTGTGGGGGTCTTCTCCTGCAAGACCATGAAACTTAGGCAACAGGTGTATAAGACCAGATTTTAACTCATATGTTTGAGCTGGCTCCAACTGTGGGTATTGGATGCACCAAGGTTGATACACCACGTTTAGAGTGGCTAATTCCTTCAACATCCTATCGTTATTCTCCATTCGTCCTGATTCTGCAAAAACGTCAGAACTAGAAACAAAATTGTTAGTGTAAAACTGGTTAGAGTCAGCTACAAAATCTATATTGATACTAGTATTTACTGCAGTATTCCTAATTTTGCGTAATCTATGTAAAGCTAATTATATTTCTGGGTAAAAAACATACAATGGGTCAGTACTACTCCTAGTCATGCATCGTACATGTTATGTCGAAAAATCAGAATTAGAAATAGTACTTGAAATAGTAAATGCAAAATTGGAAACTACAACTATTAGTTCACTAACCAATGGAACTACAGAATGGTATACAGAAAGAATGCAATTAAACTAGCACAAATGCAAAACAGAAAAACTAGTTGAATGCAAGAATGCAATGTAGAAAGAAAGATGCAGTAGTGAATACAAAACAGAATGCCAATTCTACGTAGCTACAGAAATGAATGTTTGATTTCTTCCCTTTTTTTTAGCGGTGAATTCACGCATAGAAACAAATAATAGTCATCATGCTCTTTATTTAGGATCCATAAACAAAACAGACAGACATAGACAAGTTCAAAAGACTCAAGACTGACTTGACAGACACAGTTTATATACTCGGAATTCGACCTCACTTAACTTGGCACACAAAGACACAAAAGAACTTGTGTCCCCGGCAACGGCGCCAATTTGATGATGCGTGTTTTTCTAGTCGTTTGACGCGCTTATCAAATAACTAAAGCTAACTATAGTATAGCTAACCATAGGTCATTCTTCTCAAGGACATAGTGTGTTCAGTTGTGAATTGGTGTTAAGTGAAGTGAAGTAGAATCTGAGATGTAAAGTACTGACTCCCCTCGGCACTGGCCGAGTAGCTCTCGGCAGAGACTGAGCTGAGATGATCCCGGTAGAGATAATTCGGCTTGGTCTCGGTTGAGTGCAGACAAATGCTTACCGAAATGGACTATCTCTGTCTTAGACTAAAAAGAAGTAAACAATGGGGTTGGGAATGCAAGTAATGCAGAAAATAGACTACGACTACGAATGCAGTAAACATACACTACTATTACTAGTTATCTATTATTATTATTATCTAACTGTGCTTATATTCAGTCCCATTAATCCAAGTTCAGTCCAGGCTCCACACTCCAGTTCTCAATCCATATCAGCCTTGGGAAGTCTTATGGCAATCGCCAAAGGTTCGTTCATTGCCATACCGAGGATTTATGCAATCGCTACCTCATCAGTTGGCAGGGATTAAGTTCAGAGCTGATTTTAGGTTCTCAGTTAACAATCGCCAATTGATTACCTACTAAATTAGTTAAACCAGTTCCAATCGGCTTAGCTTAACATTGTTCACAACTTAATTGCAATCGCGGATCAAATCATGAATTAAAGTAGAGGAAGAGAATGGAGATAAGAGTTGCAGAATGAAATTGATTAACAGAAATGGAATACAAATACAGTGGTCCGAATTCAGGTGGATCCATCTTCCACGATGATTACCATGGTTGATGGTGGTGGTTCACCTCCGTTAGCCTAAGCGTTGAGGATCAGCTCGACCAGAGTGCGTCAGTAGTCTGATCGGTCCCCTCTGGCAGACTTCGGCTTCCCAGTCTCAGACCTGCACTTCCTCAATCGAGAGAAACGCCAATGCAACACCGTGCACCACCAGGAATGGAAGGATGACAGAGAGGAAATGGAGTAAATGAAGTGTATCAAGAGTGAATTTAAAGACGCCTAAAAAGTGCACAGCTCCTTCTATATATACACGAGCTGAGCAGCTAGATGACACTACAAAATATCCTAACAGAATTACAATGTGAATTTCCTATTCTGCCGCTGTGAAGATCTTCCAAAATGACGTGGCAGATTCTTCAAGAGTGACATGGTGGCTGAGTTGGCTTCGAGCTGGATAGCTGACCTGGACAAGCATAGTTGGGCCGCTCTTTATTGGGCTGCCGACACGAATCTGGCTATGCCAAGATGGAGTCGGTCTGGCCGGGACGACTTCATCTCGGCTGAGACTCCTCTGTTGACCCTGGTCAACTCGGCTTGACCTGTAGAAGAAGGAGTGATACTTTTTATTAGCTAAGAAATCTAAATTAACACAGATTTGTATTTTCTCTGTATTTAAGCCCATAAAATGAATCTTAGCTAACAATCCATTCTTAAGAACAGAATAGTCTTGCAAACCTCCTTCTTAGGTGTCTAAAGGATGTATAAATTGTGACTCATCAGTATTCTACACTTAGATTTTGCTCCTGTTTACTCCACATTGAAACACATTTAGAACGCACTATGTCCTTGAGAAGAATGACCTAGGGTTGACTATACTGTAGTTAGCTTTAGTTATTTGATAAGCGTTCAGACAACTGAAAAAGAAACGAATTATCAGACACGATTAGGACAAAATATTGAAAATGGTTTTAGAACCTCGTGGGGAAGAGAGGAGCAATGTGGAGTAATCTTCATCAGCATGAGGGGCAGCCCAAGATGTTGTGATCTCCTTCCTTTATTCCGCTCTTATCTGCCCACTTCTTCTCTTTTTCTTATCTTTTCTTTTTCTTTCTTTTCTGGTATTCATGCAGCTTTGCTGTAATTCTTTGTTTTCAGCCTTGAATTCTTAGTTCCTTCTCTACTTTTCTCTTTTTCTTTCATTTTCTTGCTTCTTTTATTTTCTTTTTGAGCCTTTAGAAGATGTTGAACTAGTTCTACTTCTCGGAACTCCCCTCAAACTTTGATGATGACTTACTCCCAAAACAATCCCAAGGCTCCTCTGCTCCCTATGGGTGAGGTTAAATCATGATTTTTCTGGCCTCGACTTGTAATGAGGTATCAAGAAGAATGGTTGATCAGGCTCAAGGGGGTGAACAAGGGATAAAATTTTATTTTCCAAGTAGGCTTTATTTGGCTCAAGGCTCATAAGAAACATGGCCTAGATCATGTCATTCCTGCATGTGAAAATAGTTGTATCTAGAGAGTCAAGGAAAAATGCAGAATACACAGCTAATCATGAATGCAAAAATCATACAAGAAAAGAGGGAATGGCAAGACACAAGCCATCAATAGGTACAAAGGCTCAAATTCTCACACGGTTTGTTTTTCTCTGTCATAGAAGGTTTTCCTTTTCAATTTTCGGTCAATCATTGTCTAGAAGCACAAAAATTTTGTTCCCTTCAAGCAAGAGCCATCTCTTTTCAGAGTTGTAGAATTACTTCCTACTACTCATCAAACTTCCAGAAGTCAATTTAAGATTCTCTTCCAAAACATTTTTTCGACAATGCAATTCTAGAATTCTGTTGGGAGGAAAGAAGACAGAAAACAAAAGACAATTAAACCCTATTTGGCCGAAGTCACTCCAAATCTGGCCGAGATGGCACTAGAGCTGGAAAGGACTCGATTTGGACAACTTTTATTGAAAACAGGAAAAACAGGGAAAATGACTCATAGGAGAACTAAAACAAAGAAAACAGAGATTGAAAACAGGGAAAATGACTTGAACAACATCAGAACAAAAATTGAGCATTTGAGGATTAGATTCTACAGCCACAAATGGACACAACCGTTCTCCCCCACACTTGAATTTTGCATTGTCATCAATGCCTGCTATGGTAGAGAGGGTTGGCAGAGGTAGGCTTAGGTTGTGCTATCTTTTGGAGCTAGTTCCATCAGTGAGATGATCTGCATGTCACCTACAATCGATGCTGGACCTTCATAAAATGGCTTGAGTTGATGCCCATTGACCTGGAAGGTGCTGTTATTTTGTTCGTCTTTTAGTTGCACTACACCATAGGGGAATATGTTAGTGATAACAAAGGGTCCATCCCATCTAGAACGAAGCTTACTTGCTATGAGCTTTAGTCGTGAATTGAATAGCAGCACTTTCTGGCCGACTCGGAAGTCTTTCCTCAGGATCTGTTGGTCATGGAATTTCTTGACTTTCTACTTATAGATCCTGGAATTCTCATATGCTTCCAAGCGGAGTTCGTCTAACTCTTGTAGTTGGAATTTTCTCTGTTCTCCAGCTTGATCATAGGCCAGATTGGATTGTTTGATAGCCTAGTAAGCTTTATGCTCTAGTTCCATAGGAAGGTGGCAGGTTTTACCGAACACAAGCCGATAGGGAGACATCCCTAACGGTGTTCGGTATGCAGTTCTATGTGCCCAAAAAGTGTCCTCAAGGAGTCAGCTCCAGTCTTTCTTGCTTGGGTTGGACATCTTTTGCAGTGTTTTCTTAATTTCTCTGTTAAAAACTTCAGCTTGGCCATTTGTTTGGGGTGGTAGGCTGTGGAAATTTTGTGCGTCACCCCATACTTCTGAAGAAGGGAAGCCATGGTTCTGTTGCAGAAGTGACTACCTTGGTCACTTATAAGCACCTTTGGAACACCAAACCTGCAGACAATATTGGACTTAAGAAAGTCCACTACTACTGGTCTTGGTGGCAAAGGCTTCTAGCCATCTTGAAACATAATCAACGGCCAGCAGTATGTATGAATAACCATTAGAGACTAGGAATGGCCCTATGAAATCAATACCCCAAACATCAAAGACTTCACAAAACAAGATGGGTTGCTGGGGCATTTGATGCTTTTTGTTCTTGGCCATTCCGGCTTTCTGACATTTGTCGCAGGTGGAGACAAACTGATAAGCATCTCTAAAAATGGTGGGCTAATAGAGCCCGCAATCAAGCACTTTCCTAGCAATCCGAGTTGATCCATAGTGGCCGCCTCCAGGTGTTGAGTGCTAGAAGTGGAAGACTGAATTGATCTCGATTTCAGGAATGCACCTGTGAATGACTTTATCACTGCAGAGTCTCCAAAGGTAGGGATCATCCCATATGTAGTATTTGGCATTGCTTTGGAGTTTTTCCTTGTAAGATGGGATGCCTCTGGTGGAAACTGAGATATTGCCATATAATTGCAGATGTCGACAAACCATGGCGTAGATGTTTTGATGTGCAGCAGCTACTCATCTGGGAACTCATCTCGGATACGCATTGGTTCGCTTTCTCTCTCAATTCTGCTTAAGTGGTTAACTATAGAATTCTTAACACCTTTCTTGTCTCTGATTTTTATGTCAAATTCTTGAAGGAGAAGCATTCACCGGATCAGTCTTGGTTTAGCATCTGGCTTCTTCAACAAGTATCTCAATGCAATATGGTCAGGGAACACAACTATTCTTGAGCCAAGAAGGTATGAACGAAATTTGTCCAAGGCAAAGACAATTGCCAAAAGTTCCTTCTCAGTTGTTGTATAGTTTTGCTAGGCCGGGTCCATGGTACGAGATGCATAGGCAATTACGTGCATAGGTTGGTTGACTCCAGCTCTTTGGCCGAGAACAGCTCCTAGTGCTAAATTGGATGCATCACACATCAGCTCGAATGGCAAGTCCCAGTTTGGTGCTTGTAGAAAAGGTGCAGATATGAGTCGGTTCTTCAGCTCCTGAAATGCTTCAATACAAGGCTGGTCAAATTTGAATTCTACATCCTTCTGTAGCAGCTTGGACAGTGGGAGGGCAAGTTTGTTGAAATTCTTGATGAATCTTCTATAGAAGCCTACATGTCCCAGGAAAGAGCGAACTTCCCATACAAAAGCGAGGTTTGGAAGGGAGGATGTGATATCTATCTTTGATTTGTCCACTTCAATGCCTCTGTTTGATACTAAGTGACCCAACACTATTCCCTCAGTTACCATGAAATGACATTTTTCAAAATTTAGCACTAAATTAGTGTCAATACATCTTTTCAACACCTTGGAAAGGTTCTTCAGGCATGCCTCAAATGAATCCGCATATACCGTGAAGTTGTCCATGAACACCTCCATGCACTCCTATAGTAGGTCTAAGAAGATGCTTGTCATGTAGCGTTGGAACGTGCTCGGCGCGTTACACAGGCCAAATGACATGCGAGTGTATGCAAAGGCACCAAATAGGCACGTGAAGGTGGTCTTATGTTGGTCTTCAAGTGCAATGTGTATTTTCATGTACTTGGAGAAACCATCTAGGAAACAATAATGGGATTTCCTTAATAGCTTTTCTAGAACTTGGTCAATAAAAAGCAAAAGGAAATGGTCCTTGCGAGTCGCCTGGTTTAATATTCTATAATCAATGCAGACTCGCCAACTATTCTGAATCCTTGTTGGCAACAACTCGTCGTGTTGGTTCTTCATGATAGTCATCCCGGATTTCTTCGATACAACTTGCACAAGGCTCACCCATTGGCTATCCGAAATGGGGTAGATGATCCTTGCAGCAAGAAGTTTGGTAACCTCTTTCTTGACCACATCCACGATTGTCAGATTCAGTTTTCTTTGCTATTGCCTTATGGGCTTGATTTCCTCCTCCATCAATATTCTGTGCATGTAGATGGAGGGGTTTATGCTAGGAAGGTCTGAAAGTTTCCACTCAATTACCTTCTTATGTTGCCTAAAGGACTTCCAACAACTTGTCTTCTTGCTCCTGGTGGAGGTTGTTGGCAATGATAACTGGAAGTTGTTGTTCATTCACTAAATAGGCATATTTCAAATGATTCGGCAATGGCTTTAGTTCCATGGGTGGTGGTGGAGATGAAGGATTTTTAGTTAATGACTTCGGATCTTGGCCGACTTGGTTTGGATTCGGCTATAGGTGTGCCGTCATGATTTCGACCTTTGGCTACTTTGGCCGACTCTTCTTGATGGGTTTAGTTCTTGTCGAATTGGAGTCAACATTGGCTTCTTATGTAGCTTCGGTGTCAGATCTGGATGGAACAGGGGATTCAGCTCCTATTTTCTTCTAGTCTTCATTGCCCGGCTTCGTTTCCGTGTCAGCCTTGTTGCTTATCTTCTCGGCCGGATTGACTTTCGTCTTTGCATGATTTCGGCCTACACTGGCCGACTTGACTTCGACCATGGTTGCCATTTGTGCAGAGAAGGGCTTTCTAGTCTCGACAACTTTGACTTTTGCGTATTTTGTACACTCTGGGTTTTCCGTGTTGCAGACTTGGTCTAATATTTTGGTCATTTCAGCTTCAAGTTCCAAGTCGGCAATATCATTCTGGTTGTCCTCAGAATTGGGAGGATCTTGTACTTCCTTATAGTCAGCCTCTTCTGCTATTGGCCCTATGCAGCTGATCAAATCAGTGCTTCCAAAGAAGTCTTCTATGTCTTTATTGTAGTTGTTCAATTGAAAATATTCTTCAACTAGTTCTTCAATCACATCAATGCCAAAGAGGGAATGGTCCTCGGTGGGGTGCTTCATGGCTTTGAAAATATTAAACTGCACCAGTGTGTCACCAAATTCCATCGAGAGCATCCCGGCATGCACATCAATCTTTGTTCTTGTTGTCAAGAGGAATGGTCTCCCCATAATTAAGGTTGATTCCTTCCCGGAGGTCTCACCCTCCATATCTAGCATATAAAAATCAGCTAGAAATATTAACTCAATAACTTGGACAAGAACATCTTCGAGAATGCCCAAGGGTTGAACAATGCTTCTGTTTGCAAGCTCGATGGTCATCCTTATGGGTTCAAGATCACCAAAATTCAGGGCTCTATAGATTGATGCAGGCATGACATTAATTAAGGCTCCCAAGTCCGACATGGCATCGGTAAAAGTGCATTCGCCAATGGTGCATGGGACAGAAAAGGTTCTAGGATCTCTGCATTTCTTTGGTAGTGCTTGTGGGGCACGTGTAGTGAGTTCTTCATTTCTTGTTATGGTCGACACCACACCTCCAATTTCCTTGTTCCCCTTCATCTTTTTCCTTTTGTGTACGCATAATTCCTTGAGGAATTTGGCGTACTTAGGAACTTGTTTAATTGCATCGAGGATTGGAATATTGATTTCCACTTTTTGGAACACCTTCAACAGTTCTTCATCTGACTCTAGCTTTCTTGCTGAGACGGTCCGAGTTGGGAATAGCACTGGGAGAGTTTTCTCTGGCCGAGGCTGTGAGTCAGCATTTGGTTCAGAGTCGGCTGCAACTGATCTCAGCAACTACTGCAGTATAGGTTAAGGTAGTTCTTTTCCACTTCTAAGGGTAACTACACTAGCATTTCCTCTCAGATTTGGAATGGTTTGAGAGGAGAGGTTGTTGGATCCAGCCGACTGTAATGGCTCACAGTATTTGCTAACTGTCCAATTTGCGTTTTGAGGTCTTGGATAGTGGCAGTCACATTCTACTGGAAGTGCATGTTGCTGGAGCTCATAGATTGTTAGAACTCTAGCTTGTTAGTTGCAAGATGCTTCATCAGTTCCTCTAGAGATGGAGAGTTTCCTTGAGTAGGCACTCTCTACTGCTGCTATTGTTGTTAGAAAGGTGGCTCTGGATATTGCATGGTCGGTTGTTGACTGATAAGCTCGTTTTTAGTCATCTTACGGGCATCAAATAACTAAAGCTAACTATAGTATAGTCAACCCTAGGTCGATTTTTCTCAAGGACACAGTGTGCTCGAATTGTGAATTAATGTGAAGTAAGATAAAGCAGAACCTAAGTTGCACAGTATTGACTCGTCTCGGCACTTGCCGAGTTGCTCTCGGCAAAAACTAACTCGATAAGGTCTCAATAGAGACTGATCTGACTTGGTTTCGGCTGAGTGCAAAACTGATGCTACAGAAGTGGACTAACTCTATATCAGACCAAAACGCAGGAAACAGGGGGATTGGATGCAGGTGAAATAAAGACAGAATTTAAACTACGAATGCAAGTGCAATTACTCGCACTACTCTGAATGCTACTTCTACTACTGTGTTCATGTCCAGTCCCAATAACCAAGGTCCTTTTGCTTCAGTCACTCTAGTTCACAGTCCATATCAGCCTTCGGTGTTCTTATGACGATCGGCAAACATCCATCCTTTACCATACTGAGGATTTACACTATCGCTACCTCATCAATTGGCAGGGACTAAGTTCAAGCTGATTTTAGGTTCTCAATTAGGTTATCTAGTTGATTACCTACCGTATTAGTTAAACTAGTTCCAATCGGCTTAGCTTAACATCGTTCACGTTCTAAATGCAATTGCGATTCAAATCGTGAATTAAAGGAGAGGGATGCAATAGAGATTAGAAATCAGGAAACACTTATATTATCATAATAGAGTACAAACACAGGGTCTGGATTCAGTGGTTTCATCTTCCACGGCAATCGCTATGGTCGACGGCTATGGTCCACCTTCGTTAGCTAGGACGCTAAGGATCAGGTCCACCGGAGTACGTTGATGATCTAATCGGTCCCTCCAACAACCTTCGGCGTCTCAGTTCCTAACCTGCACTTCTTCGATCGAGAGAAGCACCAATGATAGCACCGCGTACCATCGTGGATGGAAGAAATGAGAGCGAGAGAAATTTAATGCGAGTGGGAGATTATGAATGCCAAAGACCCTGCTTTGTTCGTAATTGCGCCTATATATACAAGGCGCGAAAGCTAACGTCCCTAATAGAATTATAACGCGAAAGCTTACGTCCTAGTCTTCATTGGTAGATATGATTTCGGCAAGCGTGTCAACCTTGCTGTTTGACTTTTTGGCCGAGTTGACTTTTATCTCTTCCTTGACTCAGCCTTCATTGGCCGACTTGGGTTCGGTTGTGAATATAGTGGCCAATTGT
The DNA here is from genome assembly GCA_025330945.1 of Mucuna pruriens. Classification (NCBI taxonomy): domain Eukaryota; kingdom Viridiplantae; phylum Streptophyta; class Magnoliopsida; order Fabales; family Fabaceae; genus Mucuna; species Mucuna pruriens. Next base: position 1,588,141 of record JAENHJ010000108.1, read on the forward strand.
GTAGGGAAAGACTTTTTTGTCTCAACAACCTCTACTTCTACATTATTTATACACTCTGAGGTCTTTGGGTAGCAGACTTGGTCTAGTAGTTCTGTTAGCTCTACATCAAATGCCAAGTCAGTGACATCATTATAATTATCCTCAAAGTTGGGGGATTCTTGTACTTCATCTTGGTCGGCCTCCAAGCAACTAACAATGCTTCCAATAGAATCCTTTATATCTTCACTATAGTTGTCTGGCTGGAAGTATTCTTCCACCAGCTCTTCTATCATGTCTATGCCGAAGAGAGAGTGGTCTTCGGTAGGGTGCTTCATAGCTTCGAAGATGTTGAATTGCACCAGGGTGTCACCGAATTCCACTGAGAATGTTCCGGCATGTACGTCAATCTTCGTCCTTGGTGTCATTAGGAAGGGTCTCCCCAAAATCAAGGTTGATTCCTTCCTTGATGTTTCATCCTCCATATCAAGCATATAGAAATCAGCTGGAAACATTAATTCGTTTACTTGGACTAGGACATCTTCGAGAACTCCCAGGGGTTGCACAATGCTTCTATTGGAAAGTTGGATAGTCAACCATGTAGGCTCTAGATCACTGATAAACTCATTTTTAGTCGTCTTAACGGGCATCAAATAACTAAAGCTAACTATAGTATAGTCAACCCTAGGTCATTCTTCTCAAGGACACAGTGTGCTCAATTGTGATTCGGTGTGAAGTGAAATAACTAAAGCTAACTATAGTATAGTCAACCCTAGGCTGATGTAGAGTATTGACTCGTCTCAGCCATTGGCCGAGTTGCTCTCGGCAGAAACTAAGCCGAGATGACCTCGGTAGAGATCAATCTGGTTTTGTTTCGGTTGAGTGCAGACAGACGCTACAGAGATGGACTATCTTTGTCTTGGACTGAAAAGCAGTAAACAGGGAGGAATTGAATTGCAAGTAATGCAAAAAATAAACTAAACTATGGATGCATTGAACATATATTAGCGTTACTGGTTTACTATTATTACTAATACGATATAACTGCATTCATGTTCAGCTCTATTAGTCCAAGTTCAATCCAATGTCCGCACTCCAGTCGCAGTCCATATCAGCCTAGGAAAGTCTTATGGAAATCGCCAAAGGTTCGTCCATTACCATACCGAGGAATTACGCAATAGCTACCTCATCAGTTGGCAAAGATTACGTTCAGAGCTGATTTTAGGTTCTCGATTAACAATCGTTAAATGATTACCTACTGAATTAGTTAAACTAGTTCCAATCAGCTTAGCTTAACGTCGTTCACAATTCAATTGCAATCGCGGATTAAATCATGAATTAAAGGAGAGGAAGGGAACGGAGATGAGAAATGTAGAATGAAATGGATTAATAGAGAACAGAGTACAAACACAGTGGTCTGAATTCAGGTGGATCCATCTTCCACGACGATCGCCCTGGTTGATGGTGGTGGTTCACCTCCAATAGCCTGAGCACTGAGGATCAGATTCACCAGAGTGTGTTGGGAATCCCACTCAGTCCCCTTTGACAAACTTCGGCTTCCCAGTCTCAAACCTGCATTTCCTCGATCGAGAGAAACACCCAAGCAACACCGTGCACCACCATAAATGGAGAGAAACGAGAGTGAGGAAATGGATATAATGAGAGTGTATTGAGAATGAATTCAAAGACTCCTGAAAAGTGCACAGCCCCTCCTATATATACACGAGTTGTGACCTGCTACTCCTAATGATTCCTAACAGGATTACAATATGAATTGCCTATTCTACCCTTGCATATCTTGCACAGTGAGCTACTCTTGGAATGACATGGCAATTGAGCTGGAGCTGAGGTAGCCCTGAGCTGGATAGCTGATATGGATAGCATCTTTGGGCTGCTCCTTATTGGACTGCACCGCTTGGGTTGATGGACCGTGAAGCCTAGCCTGATCCGGTCTGGTCGAGATGGAGTCGATCTTAGCCGAGACGGCTTCATTTCGGTTGAGTCTTCTTATGATGGACCTTAGAACATCTTGGCTGATCCTACAAGAATAGAAGAGTTAGCTAAGAATCTCGAATTAGCACAGATTTGTGTTTTCTCTATTTTTAGATCCATAATATGAATCTCATCTAACACTCAATTCTTAAGCACAAGAGAGTCTTGAAAACATCCTTCTTAGGACCATAAGAGATGCATAATCTATGACTTATCAATCACCAAAATTAACGGACCTATAAATCAATGCAGGCAGAACGTTGATTGATGCTCCCAGGTCGAGCATGGCATCAGCAAATGTGCATTCGCCGATGCTGCATGGGATTGAGAAGATTCCAGGGTCTCGGCACTTCTTCGGCAGTACCTGTGAATTCCTTACAGTGGATTCTTCACTCCTTGTCAAGGCCGACTCCACGCCTCTGAATTCCTTACTCCCCTTCATCTTTCTTCTTTTGTGTACGCATAATTCCTTGAGGAATTTTGCATATTTAGGAATTTGTTTAATCGCGTCAAGGAGTGGAATATTGATTTCCACCTTTCGAAACATCTTCAGTTGTTCTTCATCAGACTCTGGTTTTCGTGTCGAGATGGTTCGAGATGGAAACGACAATGGAATAGCTATCTTTAGGTGCGACTATGAGTCGACAATTGCTTCAGAGTCATCTTCGGCTGACTTCGACATCTGGTGCTGTGTAGGTTGAGGTAACTCTTTGCCGCTTCTAAGCATTACTGCACTAGCATTCCCTCTCGGGTTTGGAATGGTTTGAGAGGGGAGGTTGCTTGAGCCAGTTGACTGTAATTGGATCATAGTGTTTGCTAGCTGCCCTATTTGCATCTTGAGGTCCTGGATGGTGGCGATCATATTTTGCTGGAACTACATGTTGCTGGAGCTCACTGATTGTTGGAACTCTAGGTTACTTGTTGCTAGCTACTTCATTAAATCTTCCAGAGATGGGGAGTTGCCCTGAGTAAGCACCCTCTGTTGTTGTTGTGGGAAGGATGGTGCTTGATATTGTGGGCTCGACTATTGATAATCAGCTGCTCCATGAGGCATATTTGGCATAGATCCGGCTTTTTGAGCTGCATATGGTCCTTGTGGTGGGCTTGGCCAAAATGGTGGTCTTCTGTAGTGCTGATTATCAAATGGCCGAGTCTGATATTGTTGCTTCCCATATTGGAATCCTCCTACGGCTCCAACATGCTTTAACTGGTCCGACTCAGTATCTTGAAGAGTGGGGCACATATCAGTAGGGTGTTCCACAGAAGTACATATGCCACAGATTTTTGCTGCCATGGTTGGTTGGTGTTGACAGACAGCCAGCTGTCTCACTATTGAAGTCAACTCAGTCAGCTGATTCTCCAGTCTTTGGTTGGAAGCTACACCGATCTCATTTACTGTCTGAGACTGATTCGGCCCCCTGATTCCAAATTGTTGTGTGTTGCTAGCCATATTGGATATCAGGTGCCTCGCTACTGCTGGTGTTTTTTCCATCAAAGCTCTTCCAATGGTGGACAGGTGGCATAGAGTTTGTTTAACCTTTCCTAATACTCATGTAGAGTTTCTCCTGCATGCTGCCTTATCCCACATATTTCCTTCTTGATGGACGTAGTTCTGGATGCCAGAAAGAACTTCTCCAAGAATGTGCGCTTCATATCTCCCCAAGTGTTGAAAAATACTGGCTGAAGGTACAACTAGTCCTTCGTTGCTCCATCCAGGGAGAATGGGAACGCCTTCATTTTAATGTACTCCTCCGATATCCCCTATGGCCTCATTGTGGAGAAAACCACATGGAATTCCTTCAGATGCTTGTGGGGGTCCTCTCCTACAAGACCGTGAAATTTAGGTAATAGGTGTATAAGACCAGACTTCAATTCATATGTTTGAGCTGGCTCTAGTTATGGGTATTAGATACACCAAGGTTGATACACCACATCTGGAGTGGCCAATTCCTTCAGTGTTCTGTCATTATTCTCCATCTGTCTTGGCTCTGTAAAATGTTAGAAGTAGCAACAAAATTGTTAGTACAAAATCGATTAGAGTTAATGACAGAATCAGAACTTCTACTATTATTTACTATTAGATTCCTAGTCCTCCTTAATCTTCGTAAGGTCTTCTCTATTTCAGGGTCAAAAACGTATAGAGGATCAGTGCTACTCCTAGTCATGCATTGTACATATTATGCAGAGAGATTAGAATTGAATCAGTACTCACAAAAACAAAAGAGTACAACTATCAGTCAATCTCGTCATAAAACTACAAGAATGCAATGCAGAAATGGATGCAAAACAGAATGTTCAGTAAAATGCAATGCAGAGTTAAGTATAATGCAAAAACGGGATTCCTTTATTTTTTTTATTATTAGCAGCGAATTCTCATGAAAATTCTACTTACAAAAATTCAGCATGCATGATTATTATTGGACCCGTAATGTAGAAACAAATACAGACATACTTCAAAACTCAATGGACTCTACAAACAAGACTCTACAGACTCGGGGTTCGGCTCAATCTACTTGGCACATGAAAAGACAAAAGAACTTGTGCCCTCGACAACAGTGCCAATTTGATAAGCTCGTTTTTAGTCGTCTTACGGGCATCAAATAACTAAAGCTAACTATAGTATAGTCAACCCTAGGTCGATTTTTCTCAAGGACACATTGTGCTCGAATTGTGAATTAATGTGAAGTAAGATAAAGCAGAACCTAAGTTGCAAAGTATTGACCCGTCTCGGCACTTGCCGAGTTGCTCTCGGCAGAAATTGAGTCGATAAGGTCTCAACAGAGACTGATCTGACTTGGTTTTGGCTGAGTGCAAAACTGATGCTACAGAATTGGACTAACTCTATATCAGACCAAAACACAGGAAACAGGGGGATTGGATGCAGGTGAAATAAAGACAGAATTTAAACTATGAATGCAAGTGCAATTACTCGTACTACTCTAAATGCTACTTCTACTACTGTGTTCATGTCCAGTCCCAATAACCAAGGTCCTTTTGCTTCAGTCACTCTAGTTCACAGTCCATATCAGCCTTCGGTGTTCTTATGACGATCGGCAAACATCCATCCTTTACCATACTGAGGATTTACACTATCGCTACCTCATCAATTGGCAGGGACTAAGTTCAAGCTGATTTTAGGTTCTCAATTAGGTTATCTAGTTGATTGCCTACCGTATTAGTTAAACTAGTTCCAATCGGCTTAGCTTAACATCGTTCACGTTCTAAATGCAATTGCGACTCAAATCGTGAATTAAAGGAGAGGGATGCAACAGAGATCAGAAATCAGGAAACACTTATATTATCAGAACAGAGTACAAACACAGGGTCTGGATTCAGTGGTTCCATCTTCCACGGCAATTGCTATGGTCGACGGCTGTGGTCCACCTTCGTTAGCTAGAACGCTGAGGATCATGTCCACGGTAGTACGTTGGTGATCCAATCGGTCCCCTCCAGCAACCTTCGGCATCTCAGTTCCTAACCTGCACTTCTTCGATCGAGAGAAGCACCAATGATAGCACCGCGTACCATTGTGGATGGAAGAAATGAGAGCGATAGAAATTTAATGCGAGAGGGAGATTATGAATGCCAAAGACCCTGGTTTGTTCGTAATTGCGCTTATATATACAGGGCGTGAAAGCTAACGTCCCTAACAGAATTACAACGCAAAATCCCTATTCTACCCTTGTTATGGCTTGCATTACAAGTTACTTCCAAGATGACGTGGCTGCTAAGTTTGAGCCGAGGTGGCCTCTGTGTGGATGGCTGAGGGTATTGGCTGGACGTGCAATGATAGAATAGTTAGCTAATACCTTTGATTTAACTCAGAATTGTGTTTTCTCTGTCTTTCGGTTCCTAATCTGAATCTTAGCTAACAATCATCTTTTAAGCACATGAGTTACCTATTGTCGTTCTTCTTAGCTCCACCTACGATATATGATTTATGACCCATCATTGACAGCCTGCTTGTCTTTGATATACATTCGGTGTGGACCCGAATTGTTGAGTTGCATAAGGCCCTTGATTTGGTCGTGGCCGAAATGGCTGTCTTCCATGCTGTTGACTATCAAACGACCGATTTTGATACAGCTGCTTCCCGTACTAAAATTCACCTATGGCTCCAACATTCTCTGGTTGGTCTCACTCAGTTTCTTGAAGCGTGGGGCACATATCAGTAGGGTGCTCCACAGAAGTACAAATGCCACGGATCTTGGCTGCCATGGCAGGTTATTGTTGCCCAACAACGAGTTGTCTCACTAATGAAGTCAATTCAGCTAGCTGGTTCTACATTCTCTGGTTGGTGGCTACGCCAATCTAGATCACTATCTGAGATGGATTCAACTCTCTGACTCCAAAATTGCTATGTGTTGCTTGCCATGCTGGCGATTAGGTGCCTTGCTGTTGTTGGTGTCTTGTCCATCAATGCTCCTCCATTGGAAGCATTTATCATGCTTCTGTCCATCATTGATAATCCTTCATAAAAGTACTGGATCAGCAATGTTCACTGATCTGATGGTGTGGACAGGTGGCACAAAGCTTATTAAATCTTTCCCAATATTCATGTAGAGTCTCTCTTGTATGCTGCCTTATCCCACATATTTACTTTCGGATGGATGTAGTTCTGGATGCTGGAAAGAACTTCTCCAGAAAGGTATGCTTCATATCTCCCCAAGTGTTGAAAAGTGCGAGCTGAAGGTACAGTCAGTCCTTTACAGCTCTGTCAAGCGAGAATGGGAACGCCTTCATCTAGATATAATCTTCGGAATCCCCTATGGTCTCATTGTGGAACAAACCACGTGAAATTCTTTTTAAGTGCTTGTGGGGTCTTCTCTTACAAGACCATGAAACTTTAGTAGTAAATGAATAAGACCAGACTTCAATTCATACGCTTGAGCTACCTCCAGTTGTGGATATTGGATGCACTAAGGTTGATACACCATATCTGGTGTAGCCAACTCCTTCAAGGTTCTGTCATTGTTCTCCATTTTTCTTGGCTCTACAAAATGGCTAAAACTAGAAACAGAAATGTCAATAGACAATTGGTTAGAGTTAATGACAAAAACAGAACTACTGCTATTATTTACTACTATCTTCTTAGCCTTCCTTAATCTACGCAAAGTTAGTTCCAATTCAAGATCTAATTCATATAAGGGGTCAGTGTTACTCCTAGTCATGCATTATAAAATCATGCAGGAAAATTAGAGTTAAATAAGTGAATTCAGGAACAGTAGACTACAATTATCAGTTAATCCTAATAAAGTTGTAAGAATACAACGTGGATAAAAATGCAAATCAATTATGCAATGTAGGAACAAATATTTTGTTGTTGTTTTTTTTTTGGTAGTGAATTCATGCTGAAAATTAACAAAGACTCAGCATGCTTTATTACTCAAATAGGAAACAAACATAGACAATTTCAAAGAGGAGAAGAAAGCTTTTTATTAGTTAAGACCTTCAATTTAATACAGATTTGTATTTTCTCTATTTTTAGGTCCTTAACGTGCATCTAAGATAACAATTAATCCTTAAGCACAACATAATCCTGTAACACTCTTCTTAGGTTCATAAATGATGTATAATTTGTGACTCATCACACTGCACCGTAGGGAAATACGTTAGTGATAACAAAAGGTCCATCCCATCTAGAACAAACCTTACCTGCTATGAGCTTTAGCCGTGAATTGAATAGCAGCACTTTCTGGTCGACTCGGAAGTCTTTCCGCAGGATCTGTTGGTCATGGAATTTCTTGACTTTCTACTTATAGATCCTGGAATTCTCATATGCTTCCAAGCAGAGTTCATCTAACTCTTGCAGTTGGAGTTTTCTCTACTCTCTAGCTTGGTCATAGGCCAAATTGCACTGTTTGACAACCTAGTAAGCTTTGTGCTCTAGCTCCACAGGAAGGTGGCATGTTTTACTGAAGACAATCCGATAGGGAGACATCCCTAACGATGCTCGGTATGCAATTTTGTGTGCCCAAAAAGTGTCCTCAAGGAGTCGGCTCCAGTCTTTCCTGCTTGGGTTCGTCATCTTTTGCAGCGTTTTCTTAATTTCCCTGTTGAAATCCTCTACTTGGCCGTTTGTCTGGGGGTGGTATGCTGTGGCAACTCTATGCACCACCCCATACTTGTGGAGAAGAGAAGCCATGCCTCTATTGCAGAAGTGACTGCCTTGGTCACTTATGAGTGCTTTTGGCACACCAAACCGGCAGAAAATGTTGGACTTCATAAAGTCCACAACTACTTTTGCATAATTGGTCTTAGTGGCAATGGCTTCTACCCATCTTGAAACGTAGTCAACGACTAGCAGAATTATGAGTAGCCATTGGAGACTGGGAATGGCCCCATGAAATCAATACCCCAAACATCAAAAATTTCATAAAACAAGATGGGTTGTTGGGGCATTTCATGCCTTCTATTCATGGCCATTCCGATTTTCTAGCATTTGTCGTAGGTGGAGACGAACTGATAAGTGTCTCTGAAAAAGTGGGCCAATAGAGCCCGCAATCAAGCACTTTCCTAGCAGTCCGAGTTGATCCATAGTGGCCGCCTCCAAGTGCTAAGTGGCAGAAGTGGAGGACTGAATTGATCGTGGTGTTAAGGATACACCTGCGAATGACTTTGTCATTGTAGAGTCTCCAAAGGTAGGGATCATCCCATATGTAGTATTTAGCTATGCTTTGGAGTTTTTCATTGTATAGACGGGATGCCTCTGGTGGAAACTAAGATGTTGCCACATAATTGCAGATGTCGGCAAACCATGGCATAGATGTTTTGATGTGCAGTAGCTGCTCATCTGGGAATTCGTCTCAGATAGGCATTGGTTCACTTTCTCTTTCAATTCTACTTAAATGGTCAGCTACAGAATTCTCAGCACCTTTCTTGTCTTTGATTTCTATGTCGAATTCTTGAAGAAGAAGCATCCACTAAATCAGTCTTGGTTTGGCATCAGGCTTCTTCAACAAGTACCTCAAGGCCACGTGGTCAGACAACACAACAATTCTTGAGCCGAGAAGTTATGAACGGAATTTATCTAAGGCAAATACAGTTGCCAACAGCTCCTTCTCAATTGTTGTGTAGTTTTGCTAGGCCAGATCCATGGCCAGAGATGCGTAGGAAATCACATGCACTAGTAGGCTAGCTCTAGCTCTTTGGCCGAGGACAACTCCTAGTGCCAAATTGGATGCATCACACATTAATTTGAATGGCAGGTCCCAGTTTGGTACTTATAGAATTGGAGCGGATTTAAGTCTGTTCTTCAGCTCCTTAAATGCTTCAATACAAGGCTAGTCAAAATTGAAATCAATATCCTTTTGTAGCAATTTGGACAATGGCAGGTCCCAATTTAGTGCTTACAGAATGGGAGCGGATGTAAATCTGTTCTTCAGCTCCTAAAATGCTTCAATACAGAGCTGGTCAAAATTGAAATCAACATCCTTTTGTAGCAATCTGGACAATGGTAGGGCAAGTTTACTGAAGTTCTTAATGAATCTTCTGTAGAAGCCTACGTATCCCAGGAATGAGCAAACTTCCCGCACCGAAGTGGGGTTTGGAAGGGAGGTAATGATGTCTACCTTCGATTTATCCACCTCACTGCCTCTGTTGGATACTAGATGACCCAACACTATTCCCTCAGTCACCATGAAATGACACTTTTCGAAATTCAACACTAAATTTGTGTCAAGACATCTCTTCAATACCTTGGATGAGTTACTCAAGCATGCTTCAAATGAATCAACATACACGGTGAAGTCATCCATGAATACCTCCATGCAATCCTATAGTAAGTCTGAGAAGATGTTGATCATACAACGCTAGAACACACTTGGAGCGTTACATAGTCCAAATGGCATCCAGGTGTATGCAAAGGTGCCAAATGGGCTGGTGAAGGTAGTCTTGTGTTGATCTTTAGGTGCAATATGAATTTGCATGTACCCTGAGAAGCCATCCAAAAAGCAGTAATGGGGTTTCCCTGATAGCTTTTCCAGGACTTGATCAATGAAAGGCAAGGGAAAGTGATCCTTGCGAGTTGCCTGGTTCAATCTTCTATAGTCAATGTAGACTCGCCAGGTATTCTAAATCCTCATTGGAACCAACTCATCCTGTTGGTTCTTCGTGACAGTCATCCCGAATTTCTTTAGTACTATTTGCACAAGGCTCACCCATTGGCTATCCGAGATGGGGTAGATGGTCCCTGTAGCAAGAAGTTTGGTGACCTCTTTCTTGACCACATCCAAGATTGTCAGATTCAGTCTTCTTTGATGTTGCCTTATAGGCTTGATTTCCTCCTCCATCAATATTCCGTGCATGCAGATGGAGGGGTTTATGCCAGGAAGGTTTGAAAGTTCCACCCGATTACCTTCTTATGTTGCCTTAGGACTTCCAGCAACTTGTCTTCTTGCTCCTGGTGGAGGTTGTTGGCAATGATAACCGGGAGTTGTTGTTTACTTCCCAAATAGGCATATTTCAAATGATTCGGCAATGGCTTTAGTTCCATGGGTGGTGGTGGAGATGAAGGATTTTCAGTTAATGACTTCAGATCCTGGCCATCTTGGTTTGGATAGGTGTGCCGACATGATTTTGGCCTTTGGCTGCTTTGGCCGACTTGACTTGGTGGATTCAGTTCTTGTCGGCTTGGAGTCGGCATCGACTTCTTGTGCAACCTTGGAGTCGGATCTAGATGTACCATTATGTTTAGCTTTTATTTGCTTCTGGTCTTCAATGGCTGATTCAGCCTTGTCGCTTAGCTTCTCGGCTGAGTTGACTTTCATCTTCTCTTTGACTCGGCCTCCTCTGGTTGACTTGATTTCGATGTTGGCCTTGTCGTTTGACTTTTTGACCGAGTTGATTTTTTTCTTTTCTTTGACTTGGCCTTCCTTGGCCGACTTGATTTCGATCGTAAAAATGGTTGCCAATTGTGCTAAGAAGGGCCTTTTAGTCTCAACAACCTCGACTTCTGCATTATTTATATACTCTAGGTTCTCCAAGTTGCAGACTTGGTATAGTAATTCTACCAATTCAGCTTCAAACTCCAAGTCGGCAATGTCATTATGGTTATCCTCAGAGTTGGGAAGATCCTGTACTTCCTTATATTCGGCCTCTTCTGTTATTGGCCCTATGCAACTGATCAAATCAGTGCTTCCAGCAAAATCTTCTATGTATTCATTGTGGATGTTTGATAAGCTCGTTTTCAGTCGTCCTAACGCGCATCAAATAACTAAAGCTAACTATAGTATAGTCAACCCTAGGTTGATTTTTCTCAAGGACACAGTTCACTCAATTGTGGTTTTATGTGCAAACTGAAGTAAAGCTAGAAGTCTCAAGTGTAAGGTGCCGACTCGCTCTCAATAGAAACTGAGCCAAAATGATCTCGGCAGAGATCTATCCGACTTGGTTTCGGCTGAGCGCAGACAGACGCTACAAAGACGGACTATCTCTGTCTCGGACTTAAAAGCAGTAAACAGGGGGATTGAATTGTAGGTAGAATAAAGATAGAAATTAACTACGAATGTAAACGCAATTACACTAAACTACTCCTAGTGCTACTTCTATTACTGTGTTCATGTTTAATCCCAATAATCAAGGTCCTTCTGGTTCAGTCACTCTAGTTCATAGTCCATATCTGCCTTCGATATTCTTATGATGATCGCCAAACATCCGTCCATTGCCATACCGAGGATTTACACAATCGCTACCTCATTAGTTGGCAGGGATTGAGTTCAAGCTGATTTTTGGTTCTTAATTAGGTTCTCTAGTTGATTACCTATTGAATTAGTTAGACCAGTTTCGATCAGCTTAGCTTAACATTGTTCACATTACTTTGCGCAATCGCGACGCAGCAAGTGAATTAGGATTTAGGGATGCAATAGAGATTAGAAATCAGAAAAGACTTATATTATTGGAAATGAAATACAAACGCAGGGCCTGGATTCGGTGACTCCATCTTCCACGACAATCGCCATGGTCGACTGCAATGGTTCACCTCCATTAGCTAGGGCGCTGAGGATCAAGTCACCAGAGTGTGTTGGTAATCCAATCAGTCCCCTCTGGTAACCTTTGACTTCTCAATTCTTAACCTGCACTTCCTTGATGATGTCTCGTTTATAGTCGTTTCAACGCACTTATCAAATACTAAAGCTAACTATAGTATAGTCAACCCTAGGTCATTTTTCTCAAGGACACAGTGTGCTCAATTGTGATTTAGTGTCAAGTTAAACAATGCAGAATCTGAGATGTGAAGTGTTGACTCTCCTCGGTTGTAGCCGAGTCGTACTTGGTAGAGACTGAGCAGAGACGGTCTCGGTAGAGATGGTCTCGGCTAAGACTATCCGGCCTGGTCTCGGCTGAGTACAGACAGACGCTACAGAGGCGGATTACCTCTGTCTCAACCAGAAAACAGTAAAGAAAGCAGTAAACGGGGGAGTTGGGATGCGAGTAATGCAGAAAATAAACTAAGACTATGAATGCAGTAAATGTATACTAGTGTTACTAATTATCTATTAGTATTATATAACTGTATTCAGATTCAGTTCCATTAATCAAGTCTAGTCCAAGTTCCAATCTCCAGTTCATAGTCCATATCAGCCTTTGGTAGTCATATGGCAATCGCCAAAGGTTCGTCCATTGTCATACCGAGGATTTATGCAATCGCTACCTCATCAGTTGACAGGGATTAAGTTCAGAGCTGATTTTAGGTTCTCTTTCAACAATCGTTAAGTGATTACCTACTGATTTAGTTAAACCAGTTCCAATCGGCTTAGCTTAACATTGTTCACAGTTCAATTGCAATCGCAGATTCAATCGTGAATTAAAGTAGAGGAAGAGAACAGAGATATGAAATGCAGAATGAAATCGATTAACAGAATCAGAATACAAATACAGTGGTCCTGAGTTCGGATGGTTCCATCTTCCTCAACGATCGCCAAGGTTGATGGTGGTGGTTCACCTCCGTTAGCCTAAGCGCTGAGGATCAGTTCCACCAGAGTGCGTCAGTAGTCTGATCGGTCCCCTCTGGTAAACGTCCAGCTTCCCAGTCTTAGACCTGCACTTCCTCAATCGAGAGAAGCACCAATGCAGCACCGTGCACCACCGTGAAAATGGAGAGAGCGGGAGCGAGAAAATGGATACAGTGAGTGTGGAATTAAAGTGAATTCAAAGACGTCTAAACAGTGCACAGCTCCTCCTATATATACACGAGCTATGATTAGCTAATCCTAACGAATCCTAACAGAATTACAATGCGAATGTCCTATTCTACCCCTATGCAGATCTTCTCTCGTGACATGGCAGATTTCCAAGGAGTGACATGGCAGATGAGCTGACGCTGAGGTGGCCTCCAAGCTGGATAGCTGATGTGGACAATATACTTGGGCCACTCTTCGCTGGGCTGCTGGGCTACAAGTCAAGGATTGCCGAGACGATTCTGACTCGGCCGGGATGGAGCCGGTCTGGCGGGACGACTTCATCTCGGTCGGGACTCCCTTGTTGACTTTGGTCAACTCGGCTTGACCTGCAAAAGAAGAAGAGTTACTTTCATTAGCTAAGAAATCTAAATTAGCACAAATTTGTATTTTCTATATATTTGAGCTCATAAAATGAATCTTAGCTAACAGTTCATTCTTAAGCATAGAATAGTCTTGCAAACCTCCTTCTTAGGTGTCTAAAAGATGTATAAATTGTGACTCATCACACCCCCACACTTACCCTTTTGCACTCCTGGGCAAAATAAAATGAAAATCTTAAGGGGGGTTTTTAAAGATAGAAGAGAATTTTTCACTTGGCTTCCTTCAGTTTGACCGAGACAGAGTCGGTACTCATTCACTCTGAGCTTGAGATGCTCTTTCAGTCTGAAATTACTCCTTCTGTGCTCTAGGCAAATTAATGACCTGCAAATCTAGAGAAGACAACCAAGGGTGACAGAGCTTTTATTTGGAAGAGCACTCCCTTACTTCTCTCGTGCTTGGGCTTGTATTTACACTCAACATTCATGGAACTGAAATTACCACACTTTGACAGAGCTCTCTTTTTACACCTGCAAAAACACACAGTTATGATCACTAGGACTTCTTTCCGGTTTGTAGCGAGGCTGGGTCACAGGGTGGATAATATATGGGGAAAAAAAACTGGTTCCAGGACCCATGAGGAAGAGAGGAGCAATGGGGAGTGAGTTTAAATCAGTCTGAGGGTAACTCAGGATGCTGCCAATTTCTCCTTCTTGCTGCCACCAGCTCATTTTCTTTTCTTTTTCTTATACAACACATTTATGCAGCTGCTTTCTTTCTTTATTCGCTTTAGCTCAGATTTTCAGCTGCTGCATTCCACTTTTCTTTTTCTTTCTTTCGCTCGCTTTTATTCCTTTATCGCTCTTTGAGCTTGGGAGAGTGTTGAACAACGTTTTTGCTTCCTGGAGTTCCCCACACTTGATCATGACTTACTCCCAAAACAATTCCAAAGCTCCTCTGCTCCCATAGGGTGAGGTTAATTCATGGTTTTTTCTGGCCTTGGCTTGTAGTGAGCTGTCAAAAAAAGAATGGTTAGTTAGGCTCAAATGGGGAAACAACAGATACATTTGTTCAGGTAGGCTTTATTTGGCTCAAGGCTCATAAGAAACATGGCCTAGATCATGTCATTCCTGTATGTGAAAACAGTTGTATCCAGAGAGTTGAGGCAAAATGCAGAATATACAGTTATCATGAATGCAAAAATTACACTAAAGAACAAGAAGAGAATGGCAAGATGCGAGCCATCCATATTTATAAGGCTCAAAATCTCACACAGGTTGTATCAGCTCTGACTCAAGGTTTTTCTTTTCAATTTTTCAGTCGACATTGCCTAGAACACAAAAGTTTCATTCTCTTGAGCTAGAGAATTCTCTTGTCAAAGTTGCAGATATGCTTTCATTGACTTTATTCAAACTTTCAGAAACCAATTCAAAACTCTTTTCATGACATTCTTGTTATTGACAATCCACTTGGAATTCTTGTTCAGGAGGGAAAACAAAATTGAGATTTTAAATTCTGAAAAACGAGAGATTGAAAAACCAGAAAAAATGAAATACGCAATGAAAAGAAATAACAAGTAATTTAAACTAGCAGACTTAAAACTAACAGAGAATTAGAACTGGCAGAGTTTAGGATGAAGGGGATGAAAAGAGAAAAAAATTGGGATTCTTGGATCATCCCCCACCCCCACACTTAAAATTTGCATTGTCCTCAATGCAAGGGAGGGTCATCTGGAGCTGTTGGTTCCATCAATGATATGTCCTCCATTTCCGGAATGATTGACATTGGGCCTTCATGGAATGGCTTAATTTGGTGCCCATTGACCTGGAAGGTGCTGTTGTTGTGTTCGTCTTTTAGCTGTACTGCACCATGGGGAAACACATTAGTGATAACAAAAGGCCCATCCCATCTAGAACGTAGTTTACCTGCAATGAGTTTAAGGCGTGAGTTAAACAGGAGGACTTTCTGGCCAACTCGGAATTCTTTTCTCAGGATTTGCTGGTCATGGAATCGCTTGATTTTCTGCTTGTAGATCCTGGAGTTTTCATATGCTTCCAAGCGGAGTTCATCTAGCTCTTGTAGCTGAAATTTTCTCTGCTCCCCTGCTTGGTCATAGGCCAGATTGCACTGCTTAACAGCCCAATATGCTCTGTGTTCTAGTTCCACAGAAGGTGACAGGCTTTGCGAAAACAATCCTGTATGGGGAGACATCCCTAAAGGTGTCGGTATGCGGTTCTATGTGCCTGAGAGAGCATCCTCAGGAAGCGGCTCCAGTCCTTCCTGCTGGGATTGGTCATCTTTTGCAGTGTTTTCTTGATTTCCCTGTTGAACACTTCTGCTTGGCCATTGGTTTGGGTGGTAGGCAGTAGCAATTCTGTGTGCTACTCCATATTTTTGAAGAAAGGAAGCCATAGCTCTGTTACAGAAGTGACTGCCTTGGTCACTTATGATTGCTTTTGGCACACCAAACCGGCAGAAGATGTTGGACTTCGGAAGTCCACTACTACTCGAGCATCGTTGGTTCTGGTGGCAATGGCTTCTACCCACCTTGATACATAATCTACGGCCAGCAGAATGTATGAATAGCCATTGGAGACTGGGAATGGTCCCATGAAATCTATTCCCCAAACATCAAAGATTTCACAGAATTGGATGGGTTGTTGGGGCATTTCATGCCTTCTGTTCATGGCCATTCCTGCTTTTTGGCAGTTCTTGCAGGTGGAGACGAATTCATGCGTCTCTGAAGATGGTTGGCCAGTAGAGACCACAGTCTAGCACTTTCCCTGGCAGTCCGAGTGGATCCATAATGGCCGCCTCCAGTGCCGAGTGGCGAACTGGGGACCGAATTGAACTTCGGCTTCAGGAATGCACTGCGGATGACTTTGTCACTTTGCACAGTCTCCAAAGGTAGGGATCATCCCAAATGTAGTACTTGGCATCGCTTCGGATTTTATCCTTGTACAGCCGAGATGCCTCTGGTGGGAACTGAGATGTTGCCACAAAATTACAAATGTCAGCAAACCATGGTGAAGACGTTTTTATGTGCATAAGGTGCTCATCTGGAAATTCATCTCGAATCGGCATCGGTTCACTTTCTTTTTGGATTCTGCTTAGGTGGTCTGCTACAGAGTTCTCCGCACCTCTTTTATCTCTGATTTCAATGTTGAATTCTTGAAGGAGAAGCATCCACCGAATCAGTCTCGGCTTGGCATCCGGTTTCTTCAACAAGTATCTCAAGGCCGCATGATCAGAGAACACAATTATTCTAGTGCCGAGAAGGTATGGGCGGAACTTGTCCAGGGCAAACACAATTGCCAATAGTTCCTTCTCGGTTGTTGTGTAATTCCGCTGGGCCGAGTCCATAGTTCGTGATGCATAAGCAATTACCCGCATTTGGGAGGCCGACTCGGCTCTCTGGCCGAGAACAGCTCCTAATGCCGAGTTGGATGCATCACACATTAATTCGAATGGCAGGTCCCAGTTTGGTGCTTGCAGAATGGGAGCGGACGTGAGTCTGGTCTTCAACTCCTGAAATGCTTCGATACAGTGTTGATCAAGGTTGAATTCCACGTCTTTCTGTAGCAGCTTGGACAGAGGCAAGGCAAGTTTGCTGAAGTTTTTTATGAATCTTCTGTAGAAGCCTGCGTGTCCTAAAAATGAGCGAACCTCCCTCACAGAAGAGGGGTTTGGAAGGGAAGATATGATGTCTATCTTGGCTTTATCTACTTCGATGCCTCTATTGGATACCAGATGACCCAATACTATTCCTTCAGTCACCATGAAGTGACATTTTTCAAAATTGAGCACGAGGTTTGTGTCAATGCATCTTTTCAACACCCTTGACAGATTATTCAGGCATGCATCAAATGAGTCAGCATATACGGTAAAATCATCCATGAAGACCTCCATGCAGTCCTGTAGCAAGTCCGAGAAGATACTCATCATGCAACGTTGGAATGTACTCGGCGCATTGCACAGGCCGAATGGCATGCGTGTATACGCAAAGGTACCAAATGGGCAGGTAAAGGTCGTCTTATGCTGATCTTCAGGTGCAATATGTATCTGCATGTAGCCTGAGAATCCATCAAGAAAACAGTAATGGGATCTCCCTGCCAATTTTTCAAGCATTTGATCAATGAAAGGCAGAGGGAAGTGATCCTTGCAAGTTGCTTGGTTTAATCTTCTATAATCAATGCACACTCGCCGGTTGTTATTCTGAATCCTTGTTGGTACCAGCTCATTCTGCTGGTTTTTCGTGACAATCAGCCCGGACTTCTTTGGCACCACTTGCACTGGGGCTCACCCATTGGCTATCCGAGATGGGGTAGATGATCCCCTGCTGCAAGGAGCTTTGTGACTTCTTTCTTAACCACGTCCAGGAGTGTCGGATTCAGTCTTCTTTGCTGCTGCCTTATGGGCTTGATCTCCTCCTCCATTAATATTTTATGCATGCAGATGGAGGGGTTTATACCAGGAAGGTCAGAAAGTTTCCACCCTATTGCCTTCTTATGCTGCCTTAGGACCTCCAACAACTTTTTTCTTCTTGCTCTTGGTTGAGATTGCTAGCAATAATAACAGGGAGTTCTTTGTTCTTTGTCCAAGTAGGCGTATTTTAAGTAACTTCGGCAATGGTTTTAGTTCTATGGGTGGTGGTGGCAATGGAGATTTGTCAATATCTGAATTTGGATCCGACTGGCCGACTTGGTCTTGATTCGGCACCAGGTGTGCCGACATGATTTCGGCCTTTGATTGCTTCGGCCGGCTTGACTTCATGGGCTCAATCAACGTGGGAGTGGAGTCGGCCTTGGCTTCGAGTTGGCCTTCTGAGTCGGATCTGGATGGAACATCAGTGTTTTCCACAGTGTGAGTTGAGTCTTCTTTGGCCGAAATGATCTCGGTGGGTTTGTCGGCCTTGGTGACTCGGCCTTCTCTGGCCGACTCGGTTGCGGCTGAAAAGATTGTTGCCAGCTGTGCAAATAAGTATTGGTTAGTTTCGGCAACTTCAGCCTCTTCACTTCCCGAGCACTCGGGTTTGTCGATTGCATGCTTGGTTCATTGTTTTGAATAATTCGGCTTTGAATTCCAAGTCAGCGATGTCATCATATTCGTCCTCTGAGTTTGGAGAGGTATGTACTTCTTTCTTGTCGGCTTCTTCATAGATTCCTAAGCAGCGATAATATCAGTAACTTCAGCAAAATCTTCCATGCTTGCACTGCTGCTGTCTAGTTGAAGATATTCTTCAACCAGTTCTTTAATAAGGTCAATGCCAAGGAGGAATGGTCTTGGTGGGGTGCTGCATAGCTTGAAAATATTGAATTGCACCAGTGTCACCGAATTCCATTGAGAGAGTCCCCAGTATACATCAATCTTTGTTCGCGCCGTCATCAAGAATGGTCTTCCCGAATTAAAGTTGATTCTTTTAAATTTGTCTCATCCTCCATGTCAAGAACATAAAAGTCAGCTGGAAAAATTAGCTCATTAACTTGGACGAGAACATCCTCAAGAACACCCGAGGGCTGGACAATACTCCTGTTAGCAAGTTGAATGGTCATCCCTGTTGGTTCTAAATCTCCGAAATTCAGGGACCTGTAGATTGATGCCGGCATGACATTGATTGAGGCTCCCAAATCCAGCATGGCATCGGCAAAAGTGCATTCACCAATGGTGCATGGAACAGAAAAGATTCCAGGATCTCTACATTTCTTTGGCAGTGTTGCTGTCCCTGTGGTGGAAGTTTCGTTCTTAGTTAAGGCCGACACCACACCTCCAACCTCCACACTTCCTTTTATCTTCTTCCGCTTGTGCACACAGAGTTCCTTGAGGAACTTTGCGTATTGGGAACTTGCTTGATGGCATCAAGGAGTGGAATGTTGATTTCCACCTTACGGAACATCTTCAGCAACTCGTCATCCGACTCTAGCTTTCTTCTTGAAGTGGGCCGAGATGGAAATGGCAATGGAACAGCTTTTTCTGGCCGAGACTGTAGGTCGGCATTATGCTCTGAGTCGGCTTCTAGTGATCTCGGCATCTGCTGCAGTGTAGGTTGAGGTAGTTCTTTTCCACTTCGGAGGGTGACTACACTGGCGTTACCTCTCGGATTTGGAATGCTTTGAGAGGGAGATTGCTAGATCCTGCCGGCTGAAGTTGGCTCATTTGTGTTAGCTAGCTGACCAATTTGCGTTTTGAGGTCTTGGATGGTGGCGGTCATATTTTCCTGAAACTGCATGTTGTTGGAGCTCATGATTGCTGGAACTCCAGATTATTGGTTGCAAGTTGCTTCATTAGGTCCTCGGAGATGGAGAGTTGCCTTGAGTAGGCACTCTCTGCTGTTGTTGTTGTTGTTTTGAAAAGGTGGTGCTGGGTATTGCTGAGTCGGCTGCTGATAACCTGCTTGCCGCTGATAAGTGTTCGGTGCGGATCCGAATTGTTGGGTTGCATATGGCCCTTGATTCGGTCCTGGCCAAAATGGTTGTCTCCCATGCTGCTGGTTATCAAACGTCCGGTTCTGATACTTTTGCTTCCGTCTGAAATCCACCTATGGCTCAAACATTTTCTGGCTGGTATTAAGGCTCGGTTTCTTGGAGAGTGGGGCACATATCAGTGGGGTGCTCCACGGAAGTACATATGCCACATAATTTTGCTGCCATGGTGGGTTGGTGTTGTCCAATAGCAAGCTGTCTCACCAATGATGTCAACTCGGTCAGCTGATTCTCCAGCCTCCGATTGGAAGCTGCACCGATTTCATTCACCATCCGGGATTGATTTCGCCCTCTGATTCCGAACTGCTGTGTATTACCAGCCATGTTGGAAATCAGGTGCCCTTGCTGCTGCTGGTGTCTTGTCCATCAAAGCTCCACCACTAGCTGCATCTATCATACTCCTGTCCATTAGAGATAGTCCTTCATAGAAATATTGGATCAGAAATTTGTTCATTTGATCGATGATGTGGGACAGGTGGCGCAGAGTTTATTAAACCTCTCCCAGTATTCATGTAATATTTCACCTGTATGCTGCCTTATCCCACATATCTCTTTTCTGATGGTCGCAGTTCTGGATGCCGGAAAGAACTTCTCCAGGAATGCACGCTTCATGTCTCCCCAGGTGTTGAAAGGGGCCGGCTGAAGGTACAGCCAATCCTTTGCTGCCCCATCCAGGGAGAATGGGAATGCCTTCATCTTGATATAGTCCTCCGATATCCCCTGCGGCCTCATGGTAGAGCAGACCACATGGAACTCTTTCAGGTGCTTGTGGGGTCTTCTCCTGCAAGACCATGAAATTTGGGCAACAGTGTATAAGACCAGATTTCAACTCATATGTTTGAGCTGGCTCCAGCTGTGGGTATTGGATGCACCAGGGTTGATACACCACATCTGGAGTAGCTAACTCCTTCAACGCCCTATCGTTATTCTCCATTCGTCCCTGATTCTGCAAAAGCGTTAGAACTAGACACAAGATTATCAGTACAAAGCTGGTTAGAATTAGCTACAGATTCTATATCAGCACTACTATTTACTCTGAGTGTTCCTAATTTTTCGTAATCTACGTAAGGTTAATTCTATGTCTGGGTCAAAAACAGTCAATGGATCAGTACTACTCCTAGTCATGCATCATGCAGATTATGCAGAAAAGAAAGATGCAGTAATGTATGCAAACAAAATGCTACCTCTAAGTACTACAAAATGGTTTTACACAGAAAAATTATTGATATAGGGCATGCTTTTTATTCAGGATCCAGAAACAACAGAAAAAACATAGACAAATTCAAAATACTCAAGACTGACTTACACTTCACAGACTCGGGATTCGACCTTACTTAGCTTGGCACACGAAAACACAAAAGAACTTGTGTCCCCGGCAACGGCGCCAATTTGATGATGTCTCGTTTATAGTCGTTTCAACGCACTTATCAAATACTAAAGCTAACTATAGTATAGTCAACCCTAGGTCATTTTTCTCAAGGACACAGTGTGCTCAATTGTGATTTAGTGTCAAGTTAAACAATGCAGAATCTGAGATGTGAAGTGTTGACTCTCCTCGGTTGTAGCCGAGTCGCATTTTGGCAGAGACGAGCAGAGACGGTCTCGGCAGAGATGGTCTCGGCTAAGACTATCTGGCCTGGTCTCGGCTGAGTACAGACAGACGCTTACAGAGGCGGATTACCTCTGTCTCAACCAGAAAACAGTAAAGAAAGCAGTAAGCAGGGGGAGTTGGGATGCGCAGTAATGCAGAAAATAAACTAAGACTATGAATGCAGTAAATGTATACTACTGTTACTAATTATCTATTAGTATTATATAACTGTATTCAGATTCAGTTCCATTAATCAAGTCTAGTCCAGGTTCCAATCTCCAGTTCATAGTCCATATCAGCCTTTGGTAGTCATATGGCAATCGCCAAAGGTTCGATCCATTGTCATACCGAGGATTTATGCAATCGCTTACCTCATCGGTTGACCGGGGATTAAGTTCAGAGCTGATTTTAGGTTCTCTTTCAACAATCGTTAAGTGATTACCTACTGAATTAGTTAAACCAGTTCCAATCGGCTTAGCTTAACATTGTTCACAGTTCAATTGCAATCGCAGATTCAATCGTGAATTAAAGTAGAGGAAGAGAACAGAGATATGAAATGCAGAATGAAATCGATTAACAGAATCAGAATACAAATACAGTGGTCCTGAGTTCGGATGGTTCCATCTTCCTCAACGATCGCCAAGGTTGATGGTGGTGGTTCACCTCCGTTAGCCTAAGCGCTGAGGATCAGTTCCACCAGAGTGCGTCAGTAGTCTGATCGGTCCCCTCTGGTAAACGTCCAGCTTCCCAGTCTTAGACCTGCACTTCCTCAATCGAGAGAAGCACCAATGCAGCACCGTGCACCACCGTGAAAATGGAGAGAGCGGGAGCGAGAAAATGGATACAGTGAGTGTGGAATTAAAGTGAATTCAAAGACGCAGAAAAGGTGCACAGCTCCTCCTATATATACACGAGCTATGATTAGCTAATCCTAACGAATCCTAACAAAATTACAATGCGAATGTCCTATTCTACCCCTATGCAGATCTTCTCTCGTGACATGGCAGATTTCCAAGGAGTGACATGGCAGATGAGCTGACCTTTGAGGTGGCCTCCAAGCTGGATAGCTGATGTGGACAATATACTTGGGCCACTCTTATTTGGGCTCTTTGGGCTACAAGTCAAGGATTGCCGAGACGATTCTGACTCGGCCAGGGATGGAGCCGGTCTGCATGCGGGGACGACTTCATCTCGGTCGGGACTCCCTTGTTGACTTTGGTCAACTCGGCTTGACCTGCAAAAGAAGAAGAGTTACTTTCATTAGCTAAGAAATCTAAATTAGCACAAATTTGTATTTTCTATATATTTGAGCTCATAAAATGAATCTTAGCTAACAGTTCATTCTTAAGCATAGAATAGTCTTGCAAACCTCCTTCTTAGGTGTCTAAAAGATGTATAAATTGTGACTCATCATTCCTCAATCGAGAGAAGCACCAATACAACATTGTGCACCACCGTGAGTGTAGGAGATGAGAGCGAGAGAATGGAAATAATGGAGATGGAAAAATATGAATTCCAAGGACCCCTAAAAAGTGCACAACTCCTCCTATATATACATGAGTTGTGACCTGCTATGCCTGATGATTCCTAACAGAATTACAACATGAATTGCCTATTCTACCCTTGCATAACTTGCACTACAAGCTTCTCCAAAAGTGACGTGGCAGTTGAGTTGGAGCTGAGGTGCCCCTGAGCTGGATAGCTGACGTGGTTAGTGACTTTGGGTCGCTCTTTATTGGACTGCACTTACTCGGGCTGCTGGGCCGTGAAGCCTGGCCTGATCTGGTTTGGCCGAGATAGAGTTGGTCTTGGCCGAGACGACTTCATCTCGGGCGAGTCTTCTTATAGTGGATCTGAGAACATCTCAGCTGATCCTGCAAGAAAAGAAGAGTTAGCTAAGACCCTCGAATTAGCATAGATTTGTATTTTCTCTATTTTTAGGTCCATAATATGAATCTCAGCTAACACTCTATTTCTAAGCACAAGATAGTCTTGTAAATATCCTTCTTAGATTCATAAAAGATGCATAATTTATGACTCATCAGACCCCCACACTTAACCTTTTTCACTCTTGGGCAAAATAAAATGAAATACACAAGGGAGATTTTAAAAAGGTAGAAAAGAATTTTTCAATTGGCTTCCTTCAGTTTAACCGAGACGGAGTCGATACTCATTCACCCTAGGATCAAGATACTTAAACAATCTGAAAATTACTTCTTCCGTGCTCTAGGCAAATTCATGACCTGCAAACAAGAGAAGGTAACCAAGAGTGACAAAGCTCTCATTAAGGCAAATAACTCCCTCTCTTCTCACGTGTTTGGGTTTGTATTTACACTCAACATTCATGGGACTGCTATTACCATACTTTGACAAAACTCTCTTCTTACATCTGCAAAAACACACGCAGTCATGATCACTAGGACTACTTTTTCGGCTTGTAGCGAGGTTGGGGTTAAGGGTGGTATAAAATAAAGGAAAACTAGCTTCAAGACCCATGGGGAAGAGAGGAGCAATGGGGAGTAAGCTTTATCAGCATGAGGGATAACCTAGACTGCTTTCATTTCCTCCTTTTGTTGTTATCAGCTCACTTCCTTTCTTTTTTTCTTATTATATCTATTCATGTAGCTTGCTGTTTTCTTCCTTTGTTTGATTCAGTTTAGATTTTTCAGCTGCTGCTTCCACTTTTTCTTTTTCTTTTATGTATATTCGAGCCTTTAGAGGATGTTGAATGAATTCTACTTCCTAGAGGCTCCCCCACACTTGATAATGACTTACTCCCAAAACATTTCCAAAGCTCCTCTGCTTCCTGAGGGTGAGGTTGATTCATTATTTTTCGGCTTCGATTTGTAATGAGCTGTAAGAAAGAACGATTATGTGGCTCAATAGGGGTGAACAAGGGAGAGATTTTCTTCAAGTAGGCTATATTTGGCTCAGAGCTAATCAGAAACATGGCCTAGATCATGTCATTCCTGCATGTGAAAACAGTTGTATCCAGAGAGTCAAGGCAAAATGTCGAATACACAGATAATCATGAATGCAAAAATTATACAAGAAGATGGCAAGATGCAAGCCATAAATATTTACAAAGGCTCAAAGTCTCACACGGGTTATTATGCTTTGTCACCAAAGGTTTTCCTTCTCAGTCTTTTAGCCAGTCATTGTTTAGAGTAGAAAAGTTTCATTCCCTTCAAGGTAGAGATATCTCTTGCCAGAGTTGCAGAATTACTTTCTCCTGTCTTTTTTTAAACTTCCCGAAGTCAATTCAAGATTCTTTTCAAAACATTTTTTTTTCGACAGATCATTTTGGAATTCTGCTTAGGAGGAAAAACTAACATAAACAAAATGACCGTTGAAATCCTGCCAGGTCGACGTCAATCCGGACTCGGCCAAGATGGCATATAGCCGGAATGGATTCGGCTTGGGCAGCATTTTTTGAAAACAGATGAAACATTCAAAACCGGGTCAAAACAAAACAAAATTAAAGCAAGGTAGAAGGGTTGCGAATGGGAATAGAAAAATGATTTGTCCCCCCCTCCCCCCACACACACACTTAAAATCTGCATTGTCCTCAATGCGAGGCAAGGGTCGGTGAGGTAGAGCCATCTGGTGGAGCTGGTTCCATCAACGAGATAATCTCCATGTCATGAGTAATTGGTGTTGGACCTTCATGGAATGGCTTGATCTGATGCCTATTGACCTGGAAGGTGTTGCTGCTATGTTCATCTTGTAATTGTACTGCACCATTGGGAAATATGTTAGTGATGACAAAAGTTTCGTCCGATCTGGAACGAAGCTTACCTGTTATGAGCTTGAGACTTGAATTGAACAACAGGACTTTTTGGCCAACATGGAAATCTTTCCTCAGGATCCTCTGGTCATGAAAATTCTTGACATTTTGTTTGTATATCCTGAAGTTTTCATATGCTTCCAAGCGGAGTTCATCAAGTTCTTGTAGTGTCAATTTTCATTGCTCTCCCGCTTGGTCGTAGGCCAAATTGCATTGCTTGACTGCCCAGTAGGCTTTGTGCTCTAGTTCCACAAGAAGATGACAGGTCTTACCAAAGACAATCCGGTAGGGGGACATCCCTAATGGCATTCGGTATGCAGTTCTGTGTGCCCAAAGAGCATCCTCAAGGAGGCGGCTCCAATCCTTCCTGTTAGGGTTGGTCATCTTTTGCAGCGTTTTCTTGATTTCCCTATTAAAGACTTCTGCTTGGCTATTTCTTTGGGGGTGGTAAGCTGTAGCAATTCGATGTGCTACCCCATATTTCTGAAGAAGAGAGGCCATGGCTCTATTACAGAAGTGATTGCCTTGGTCACTTATGAGCGCTTTTGGCACACCAAACCTGTAGAAAATATTGGACTTCAGGAAGTCCACCACTACTCTTGCGTCATTGGTTCTGGTGGCAATGGCCTCTACCTACCTTGACACATAATCTACGGCCACAGAATGTATGAGTAACCATGGGAGACCAGGAATGGCCCCATGAAATCTATTCCCCAAACATCGAAAATTTCACAGAACTGGATAGGTTGCTGGGGCATTTCATGCCTTCGGTTCATGGCCACCCCTACTTTTTGGCACTTTTCATAGGTGGAGACGACTTTATGAGCGTCTCTAAAAATAGTTGGCCAATAAAGGCCATAGTCAAGCACTTTCCTGACAGTCCGAGTCGATCCATAATGACCACCTCCAGGTGTTGAGTGGCAGAACTAGAGGACGGAATTTATCTCGGCATCAAGAATGCACCTATGAATGACCTTGTCACTGCACAGTCTCCAAAGGTAGGGATCATCCCAAATGTAGTACTTGGCATCGCTTCGGATTCTTTCCTTATGGGCCTAGGACGCCACTAGTGGAAGATGAGATGTTAGCACGTAGTTACAGATGTCGGCATACCATGGTGTAGCCGTCTGGATGTGCAATAGCTGCTCGTCAGGGAATTCATCTCGGATAGGCATCAATTCACTTCCTTTTTCAATTCTGCTTAGATGATCTGCCACAGAATTCTCAGCCCCTTTCTTATCTCTGATTTCTAAGTCAAATTCTTGGAGAAGAAGCATCCACCTGATCAGTCTCAGCTTTGCGTCAGGCTTCTTCAGCAAGTATCTCAAGGCAGCTGATGAGTCACAAACTATACATCTTTTAGACACCTAAGAAGGGTGTTTGCAAGACTATTATGTGCTTAAAGATGGATTGTTAGCTAAGATCCAGTTTATGGGCTTAAATATAGAGAAAATACAAATCTGTGTTAATTCAGAAGTTTTAGCTAATAAAAAGTCTCACTCCTTCATCTGCAGGTCAAGCCGAGTTGACCAGGGTCAACAGAAGAGTCTCAGCCGAGATGAAGTCGACCCAGCCAGATCGACTCCACCTCGTCCAAGCCAAATTTGTCTCAATAGTCAATGCCTTGCAGCCCAACAGCCCAAGAAAGAGCGGCCTAATTGTGTTGTCCACGTCAGCTATCCAGCTCAGAGGCCACCTCAGCGCCAGCTCAACTGCCATGTCACTCTTGGAGAATCTGCCAAGTCACCTTGGAAGATCTTCACAGGCATAGAATAGGAAATTCAATTGTAATTCTGTTAGGATATTTTTGTAGCGTCATCTAGCTTCTCAGCTCATGTATATATAGGAGGAGCTGTGCACTTTTTAGGGGTCTTGGAATTCACTCTTGATACACTCTCATTATACCCATTCCTTCACTCTCGTTTTTCCATTCTATGGTGGTGCACGTTGCTGCATTAATGTTTCTCTCGATCGAGGAAGTATAGGTCTGAGACTGGGAAGCCGAAGTCTGTCAAAGGGGACCGATCAAATTACTGACGCACTTTGGTGGATCTGATCCTCAACGCTCAGGCTAACGGAAGTGAACCATCACCATCCACCATGGAGATCGTCATGGGAGATGGAACCACATGAATCCAGACCACTGTATTTGTATTCTGTTTCTGTTAAATCAATCTCATTTTGCATTTCTTACCTCCATTCTCTTCCTCTCCTTTAATTCATGATTTAATCCGCGATTGCAATTGAATTGTGAACAATGTTAAGCTAAGCCGATTGGAACTGGTTTAATTAATTTAGTAGGTAATCATTTAGCGATTGTTAACTGAGAACCTAAAATCAGCTCTGAACCTAATCCCTGCCAGCTGATGAGGTAGCGATTGCATAAATCCTCGGTATGGCAATGGACGTACCTTTGGCGATTGCCATAAGACTTCCCAAGGTTGATATGGATTGAGAACTGGAGTGTGGACATTGGACTAGACTTGGACCGATAGAAGTGAATATGAATACAGTTATATCATAACAATAATAGGAAATAAGTAATAGTAGTATACGTTTACTGCATTCGTGACCTGAGTTTACTTTCCGCTTTGCTTACGTTCAAATCCCCCCTGTTTACTACTTTTTAGTCTGAGACAGAGATAGTCCATCTCTGTAGCGTCTGTCCACACTCAGCCGAGACCAAGCCGGATAATCTCTACCGAGATCATCCCGGCTCAGTCTCTGCCGAGAGCGACTCGGCCAGTGCCGAAAGGAGTCAGAACTTTACATCTTAGATTCGATAACATTTTACTTCACACTAAATCACAACTGAGCACACTGTGTCCTTGAGAAGAATGACCTAGGGTTGGCTATGCT
This sequence comes from Mucuna pruriens, assembly GCA_025330945.1. Classification (NCBI taxonomy): domain Eukaryota; kingdom Viridiplantae; phylum Streptophyta; class Magnoliopsida; order Fabales; family Fabaceae; genus Mucuna; species Mucuna pruriens. Next base: position 1,616,323 of record JAENHJ010000108.1, read on the forward strand.
ATAGTTAAATTTAGTTATTTGATAGGCGTTTAAGACGACTAAAAGAACACACTATCGAATTGGCGCCGTTGTCGGGGACACAAGTTCTTTTGTGTCTTTGTGTGCCAAGTTAAGTGAGGTCGAATCCCGAGTCTGTAAAGTGTGTCTGTCAAGTCAGTTCATTGAGTCTTTTGAATTTGTCTGTGTTTGCCCTTTTGTTTGTGGATCCTAAATAAAAAGCATGTTGACTATTATTTGTTTCTCTGCGTGAATTCACCGCCAAAAAAAAACTAGAAATCAAACATTTATTTATGTAGTCACGTAGTATTGGCATTTTATTTTGCATTCATTACTGCATCCTTCTCTTTTTACATTGCATTCTTGCTGGTTTAATTACATTCTTTCTTTCTGTACGCCATTCTGTAGTTCCATTAGTTAGTTGACTCGTAGTTGTAGTTTCCAATTATGCATTCACTATTGCAAGTACTATTTTCAATTCTGATCTGTACCATGCATGACTAGGAGTAGTACTGACCCATTGTATGCTTTTGACCCAGAGATAGAATTAACCGTGCATAGATTACGAAAAATTAGGAACACTGTAGTAAATATTAGTAGTAGTATAAATTCTATCGCTGACTCTAACCAGTTTTACACTGACACTTTTGTTTCTAGTTCTAACGTTTTTGCAGAACCAGGACAAATGGAGAATAACGATAGAATGCTGAAGGAATTAGCTACTCCAGATGTGGTGTATCAACCTTGGTGCATCCAATACCCACAGTTGGAGCCAGCTCAAACTTATGAGTTAAAGTCTGGTCTCATTCACCTGCTGCCAAAATTTAATGGTCTTGCAGGAGAAGACCCCCACAAGCACCTTAAGGAATTTCATGTGGTTTGCTCCACAATGAGGCCGCAGGGGATATTCGAGGACTATATCAAAATGAAGGCATTTCTATTCTCCCTGGATGGAGCAGCGAAGGATTGGCTGTATCTTCAGCCAGTACTTTTCAACACGTGGGGAGACATGAAACGCACTTTCTTGGAGAAGTTCTTTCCAACATCCCGCACTGCATCCATCAGAAAGGAAATATGTGGGATAAGGCAACATACAGGAGAAACACTACACGAGTACTGGGAGAGGTTCAACAAACTCTATGCCACCTGTCCTCATCATCAGATCAGCGAACAATTGCTGATCCATGATTTCTACGAAGGATTATCACTGATGGACAGAAGCATGATAGACGCAGCCAGTGGCGGAGCCCTGATGGATAAAACACCAGCAGCAGCAAGGCATCTGATCTCTAATATGGCAAGTAATACACAGCAGTTTGGGATCAGGGGGCCAAATCAAACATGGATGGTGAATGAAATTGGTGCAGCTTCCAATCAGAGGTTGGAGAATCAACTGACCGAATTGACATCATTAGTGAGATAGCTTGCAGTTGGACAACACCAACCAGCCATGGCAGCGAAAGTATGTGGCATATGTACTTCCGTGGAGCACCCCACTGATATGTGCCCCACTCTCCAAGAAACTGAGTCGGACCAACCAGAGAATGTTGGAGCCATAAGTGGATTTCAGTACGGGAAGCAACCATATCAGAATCGGCCATTTGATAGCCAGCAGCATGGAAGACAGCCATTTCGGCCAGGACCGAATCAGGGGTCATATGCAACTCATTAATTCAGATCCACGCCGAATACCTATCAGAGGCAAGCAGGTTATCAACAGCTGACTCTGCACTACCAAGCACCACCTTTCCAACAACAGCAGCAACAGCAACAGTAGAGAGCGCCTACACAAGGCAACTCTCCATCTTTGGAAGACCTAATGAAGCAGCTTGCAACCAACCGTATCAGAATCGGCCGTTTGATAGCCAACAACATGGGAGAAAACCATTTGGGCCAGGACCAAATCAGGGGCCATACGCTGCCCAACAATTCGGATCTGCGCCAAACACCTATCAAAGACAAACAGGTTATCAACAGTCGACTCCACAATATCAGGCACCACCTTTCCAACAGCAACAGCAACAACAGAATGTGCCTACTCAAGGAAACTCTCCATCTCTAGAAGACCTGATGAAGCAGCTCGCAACCAGCAACCTGGAGTTCCAACAATTTGTGAGCTCCAATAATATGCAATTCCAGTAGAACATGACCGCCACCATCAGGACCTCAAAATGTAGATCGGTCAGTTAGCCAATATTGTGAGTCAAATGCAGTCGACAGGATCTAAGAACCTCCCCTCTCAAACAATTCCAAACCCGAGAGGAAACGCCAGTGTAGTCACTCTTCGAAGTGGAAAAGAACTACCTCAACCTCCACTGCAGCACCTGCCGAGATCAGCTGAAGCCGACTCCGAGCAAAATGCCGACTTGAAGTCTCGGCCTGAGATGACTATCCCATTGCCATTTCTGTCTCGGACAACTTTGGCAAAGAAATCAGAGTCGGATGAAGAGCTGCTGAAGATGTTCCGAAAGGTGGAAATCAATATTCCACTCCTTGATGCTATCAAACAGGTCCCTAAGTACGCAAAATTCCTCAAGGAATTATGCATACATAAAAGGAGGAAAATAAAAGGGAGCAAGGAAATTGGAGGTGTGGTGTCGGCCCTGACGAAGAACAAAGCAATCACTACAGGTGCCCCAACTTTGCCAAAGAAATGCAGAGACCCTGGAATCTTTTCTGTCCCATGCACCATTGGCGAATGCACTTTTGCCGATGCCATGTTGGACCTGGGAGCCTCAATTAATGTCATGCCCGCATCAATCTACAGGTCCCTAAATATTGGTGACTTAGAACCCACACGGATGACCATTCAACTTGCAAACAGGAGTATTGTCCAACCCTTGGGAGTTCTCAAGGATATTCTTCTCCAAGTCAACGAGCTAATATTTCCAGCTGACTTTTACGTGCTAGATATGGAGGACGAAACATCCGGGAAGGAATCCACCTTAATTCTGGGTAGGCCTTTCTTGATGACAGCGAGAACAAAGATTGATGTGCATGCCGGGGTGCTCTCGATGGAATTCGGTGACACCTTGGTGCAATTTAATATTTTCGAAGCTATGAAGCACCCAACCGAAGACCACTCTCTCTTTGGCATTGACCTACTTGATGAAATAGTTGAAGAATATCTTCAACTAAATAGCAGCGGTGAAGACATTGAGAAGTTTGCTGAGGACGCTAACGAGAGCAGCTGCCTAGGGGCCGTAGGTACAGAGGCCGACCAAGAGGAAGTACAAGACCTTCCCAACTCTGAGGACAATTATAATGATATTGTTGACTTGGCTTTTGAAGAAGAGTTGTCCGAATTACTAGACCAAGCCTGCAACCATAAACACTCAGAGTGTGCAATTAATTCAAAGAATAAAGTCGCCAAAGCTGAAAAGTCTTCCTTTGCACAATTAGCGACAATTTTCACGGCCGAGAACGAGTCGGCCAGAGAAGGCTGAGTCAAGAAAGAAGTCAAGGTCAGCCCGGCCAAAGAGTCAAATGTCAAGGCCGACAAGCTCGCCGAGACCTTCTCGGCCAAAGAAGACCCGACTCAGACTGTAACACAAATAAATGGTCCATCCAGATCCGACTCAAAAGGAACGCTAGAAGCCAATGCTGACTTTAATCCGACAAGAACCGAAGCCGCGAAGTCGAGCAGGCTGAATCAGCCAAAGGCCGAAATCATGTCGGCACACTTGGTGCCGAATCAAGATCAAGCCAGCCAGTCGGATCCAAACTCAAAAACTGAAAAATCTCCATGTCCACCACCACCCATGGAATTGAAAACATTGCCAAGTCACCTGAAGTATGCTTATCTGGACAAGGAACAACAACTCCCAGTTATAATTGCCAACAATATCCACCCAGAGCATGAAGACAAGTTGCTATAGGTCCTCAAGCAACATAAGAAGGCAATAGGGTGGAAGTTGGCGGACCTTCCTGGCATAAACCCCTCCATCTGCATGCATAGAATCCTGTTGGAGGAGGAAATCAAGCCCATAAGGCAGCAGCAAAGAAGACTGAATCCAACACTCCTGGATGTGGTTAAAAAGGAAGTCACCAAACTCCTTGCTGTAGGAATCATCTACCCCATCTCGAATAGCCAATGGGTGAGCCCTGTGCAAGTCGTGCCGAAGAAGTCTGGGATGACAGTTATGAAAAACCAATAAGATGAGCTGGTGCCAACAAGGATTCAGAATAGCTGGCAAGTATGCATCGACTACAGAAGATTAAATCAAGCAACTCGCAAGGATCACTTCCCTCTGCCTTTCATTGACCAAATGCTTGAAAAATTAGCAGGGAGATCCCATTATTGCTTTTTTGATGGATTCTCAGGCTACATGCAAATTCATATAGCCCCTGAAGATCAACATAAGACAACCTTCACCTACCCATTTGGCACCTTTACATATACATGCATGCCATTTGGCCTGTGCAATGCTCCAAGTACATTTCAATGTTGTATGATAAGTATTTTCTCAAACTTACTACAAGACTGCATGGAGGTATTCATGGATGACTTTACGGAATATGCTGACCCATTCGAAGCATGCCTGAATAATTTGTCTAAGGTGCTGAAGAGATGCATTGACACAAACCTCGTGCTCAATTTTGAAAAATGTCACTTCATGGTGACTAAAGGAATAGTGTTGGGCCATCTGATATCCAACAGAGGTATTGAAGTGGAGCACCCCACTGATATGTGCCCCACTCTCCAAGAAACTAAGTCGGACCAACCAGAGAACGTTGGAGCAATAGGTGGATTTCAATATGGGAAGCAACCATACCAGAACCGGCCATTTGATAACCAGCAACATGGGAGACAATCATTTCGGCCAGGGCCACACATGCATCAAAGCCTAGCAAAGAGATTTGGACCAGCCCCACACATGCATCAAAGCCCAGCAGGTTACCAACAGCCGAGTATGTACAATTAAGCATGACCTCTCCAACAGCAACAACAGCAGAGAGTACCTCCTCAAGGAAACTCTCCATCTCTGGAGGACATGATGAAGCAATTTGCAGTCAACAACCTGGAGTTCCAACAATTTGTGAGCTCCAGCAACATGTAGTTTCAACAAAATATGACCGCCACCATCCAAGACCTCAAAATGCAAATAGGACAGTTAGGCAACACTGTGAGCACCCTACAATCAGCTGGGTCCAGCAACCTTCTCTCTCAAACCATTCCAAATCCGAGAGGAAATTCAAGTGTAGTCACCCTAAGAAGCGGAAAAGAGTTACATCAACCTGCATTGCAAACGTTGCTAAGACCAGCTGAAACCGAGTCTAAACTAGAAGCCAACTCACAGTCTTGGCAAGACAAAACTGTCCCATTGCCTTTTCCAACTTGGACCAGCGCGGCAAGGCCCATAGAGTCAGATGAAGAGTTGTTGAAGATGTTCCGTAAGGTGGAAATCAACATTCCACTCCTTGATGCTATGAAGCAAATTCCTAAGTATGCAAAGTTCATGGGGTCTTAAATAAATTCTCTTTTGTATAATTGGAAGAAAGGTAGTTCTTAAACCTTTATCTCTAAGAGAGTTTTGTGACGATCAAATAAAGATAAGTATAAAAAGAGAGGAAGAAAGAAAAGAAAGAGAGAAAGCCGAAAAGGCTAGAGAAAATAAAAGAGAGAAAAAAGAAGAGAAGAGGAAAAGTGATGGAGAAAAAAAAGAGATAAATGAAAAGAGAAAAGTTGGAGAGAAAATCAAGATAGTGGTTTAAAAAAAGGAGAATAAGATTAAAAAAAGAAGGAAACTCTAAGCTTAGGGATGAGAGGAATTAAGAGAGTTATGCTCGTGGAAAAGAATAATTGTTTACTAACTCCTTATAACTTTCACTTGTTTTGTGAACCTTCTATTTTTGTAGATATGAAACAAGCTATGGAGAGGTTTGGACATGGCATTCATGGCAAGAAAACTTTCAAACTTCACATTCCATGACCCATCATGTCTCCTAATGATGCTTGTGCACTTGTGCTAAGGAACCCATTGCCTTGCACTAATGGCTTGTTGCCTACAACTTCTGTTATTTCCTTGCATACTATTTTTAAATCCTTTGAACTTTATGGTGTTTTGATGCATGACTAAGGACATTATAAGTTAATTCTTAATGTTTCCCTTACTTAGGATAGACCATTCTTTACTTGTGTGCACGATTGGTGTAGCTATGAAAGTAATAGGATATTTTGTGTTCTAGGAAATTCTTTACCATGCATTCGGTTAGGGTTGGGAGTCTATGACAGAAATGAACTCAATGTAATTATGGATGAATCTTATTGTAAAATGCCTAAGAGACGTATGCATGAATCTTTGAGTGGAGGCATTCATTTTGGAAATTTATTGTAGGTGCTTGAATTCTTGGGAATGTTTGATAATTATAAATTGTGTAAAGATATTATTGTTGAGAATTCCTTTGAATTATGTAGGGAAAATATATCTTGTTCATATGCAGCTCCTAAACATTCCTTACATTTGTTTGAGCATGATAAACTTGACATACCATCTCTTAATGTTGAAAATAATATTATGCATCCTTGTGAATTACAAAAGGGTGGTTTGAACTTTCTTGATATCTTGGGAGGATTTAGAGTTGTGATCTTTGATTCGGTAGGAGTTTGGAAATTAATCTTCTTTGACTTCCATTGTCCGTCCACTAATCTTGTTATGTGGCTCATACTTGTCTTTGATTCTTATAGGTACTCAAGTACTAAATTTAAGGTCAAATTCTCTTCAAGAAGAGGAGGATGGTGCATATATGGAGGGGTAAGTTCTTTTCTCTTTTGGAGGCTTCAAGGAGGAGGGAACCCCTACATTTGAGAGTCCAATGACAAAGGAAAGGGCCAAGAAGTTTCAAGTGTTTACATTCAAAGGCAAGAGGAAACCCAAGAAAGGATAAGGTCATTTCCCTTAGCAACCATCGCACTTGAAGGTCATATGATTAGGGGAAGGCTCAATAGAATGCAAGAGGAAGAAGCAATAAGTTGGCCACATTAAGGGCAAAGAGGAGGGCAAGAAGGCTAATTTTTGTACGATGTATCCAACTATCTTTTGGACAATATTGATAGATGGAAGTACTCTATTTTCTATATATATTTAGGTGCCTTTCACATATGATAGCATAGTCTTGGGCTAAAGCCCTTTTCAGATTGTTTTTCCTTGTTATTTTCATTTTTTTGGAAATCCGTCGCTAATTGTGTCTCCAAGTGCGTGGCTAAATCCACTACTAAATGAGAATTGCATTTTGGTGTGTTTTTCGGCCTGATCTTTATGGGCTTCGGTTAGTTACCTTAATTAGGATTAAGAGGCTTTAATTAGGATTTAGGAAGGGCTATATAAGCCTCCATTATAATTGGTCTAATCACTTTTTTGATGAAATTGAAATTGTGCCTTAGCAATTTTGAGAGCATTCTCTCTACTATTGTCTTAAAAAAGAAATCCAATTCTTATCATGCTTCCAAGAAGATGCTTGTGGAAAATTTCTACAATCTCTTATCTAATTCTTTGGAATTAGGAGTAAGTCATCTCCAATCTTCATCCATTTTCTCCTTTTCTTCTTCTAAATTTTTGATCACTATGTTCGTAACTAATTTTCGGCAATTACTTGATACTAGGTCATGATTGTGATCCTATGATGCATCAAAAGCCTTCTTCAGCATACACACTTTTAACATATTTTTACCTTACTCCCCCTTTTCGGTTTGTTTCCCTTGCTTTGATATCTCAATATGCAACCATATTATAATATGAATTCTTGTCAAACAAAGCAATCAGACACAATTAGGAAAGAAATAGGAGCATAATATTCTAATAATTAGAGTATTGACATGTTTCGTAAGAGTATCTCCTAATGAAATTTAAAAGACAGGGTGAATTACATTCTTGGATTTTTTTTTTTAGACTACATTGTAGAAGATCTAGACAATGTTCATGTTTGCTTTATAGGTGGTTCATTTGATCAAATGCAGTGTTTACAATATGTTGTTGCAACCTTCATAGCAATATTGCATCAAGAATGATAAAGGCGTGTGTGAGTTGAGTTGGAACTATTCTTGGTTTTGTAAAAACTGAAAGAGATAGGTTTGTTCTCAAGTCCAAATTCTAACTCTAACATTGAAGTAATATGACATCTATTCCTTTTGATGTTGCCAAAGGAGGAGAAATAGACATAGATGAGAAGATAAAGAGAAGGAGAAGAACATTCGAAGCGGAGTAATTAGTTTATGTCTTGAACTTGATGTTGGCAATTTTGTTTGTCTTATGCTTTGATTTGGCTAAGCACACCACCTTGATGTGAAAAAGCATGTTTTTTTTTTTTTTTTATCATATGATGGTTTATGCTTTGATAGTATTTTATTGTCTTAAGATATGCTTTGATTATTTTATAGAGACCTATGAAGATCACAACAAGAGAGTGATACACACATAGCAATCACAACAAATCATTCTTTGTAAAATGCTCCTTGTCATAAAATGATCTTAGAGACCACTTTGAGAAAAGATTATACTTTTAATTGTAAATTTATCTACCAAATGATATAGTTAGTTAGTTTACTCTAAATCATTTCTTTGTGAAATTGATTAGACCTTGGAGAGGTTTTGTATTCAAAGAATACTTTGTTAGTTTGCTTGAAGAGTCAAAGTAAAGAATAATTGGATTTGAGTTTGAAAAGGCTTGTTGAAAAGAATACTTGTAATTATTTTCAGTTAGCGAAAAGTTTGGTGGTGTACTAAGAACTAGACATAGTCTCGAGTTGGAGACGAATTATGATAAACTATGTGTTATCTATCTTTCTCCTTGTATCTTATTTATTGTGTGTTTAAAGTTTTCTTTTGTGAAAAGATCTTTGAGAAAAGTTTCTATTAAATTTATTGTTTGAACCCTTAAGACGATAAAACATCTTTTACAAAAAAAAATTTGCAAAAAAATTTTAAACACAATTCAATCCCTAGCCCTTCTTCTATTTACCTGTGGTTTACACTTAATTTTATGATTTTTGATTTAAAATCTAAGAAACCTTAAGATTTCCTAAGTTTTGTTTTTGAAAACATATTTACATCAAGATATTTGAAAAGCTTAAAAAACTAAATTAGTTTCATATTTCAGAAGTAGCACATTAGTTTGTTGCATCAGGAAATATGTTTATAATATTCAACAAAATCAATACTTTGCACACAATTTTGGAAGAGTAGCTACTCAACATTTAAGTGATTTCTACTTCAGTTTCTTATTATTATACAAGTACGAGAAAATCGTTCCTTACTCCTAAACAACTTTTGATTGCCAATAGACAACTTGAGCAAAGAAAATCAAAAGAAGTTTTTCACTTAAGCAAAAGAAGCCTTTAGCAATCAAAGGTTGCTATTCAACACCTTTTAGTGAATCACTAATCCACTTCAAATAACATACATATATCGGGGTATTTTTACGATTTTTTTTTTTACAAAAAAACATAAAAGAAAAGTGTATAAGTAAAAAACAAAAAAAAAGAGGACTACATATAACAATTACCCTAGACAAGTGTTCCGTAGCTTTTGGTCGACGTTTACCAATAAATTTAGGGCCTACTTAAATTGGCTTGTCTATCAAGCAAGATTTTTTAGGGTATTCTATTCGCATTCCCTTTTTTCATATCTCCTTATATATAGATATTAATTTTTAGATTTATTTTTTATATTTCGAAAGCTTATTATCAGAATGTAAAAAAATTGGAGAGGGGCTACTAAAGGAAAAGAGATGGATACAAATATAATTACCCTATTTATTACGGAGCAGAAAACAAATTATATTTTATATTCTAATCTCTGATTTTTAGTTTTAAATATCTCAGATTATAAATATTTCATTTGTCTATCCTCATTTAGTTTGCAAATAATTTAATCTAGTTTTAATTGATTATTCATTTTACAGGATAAATTAACTATTTTTAAGTTACTATAATTTACACAATTTCTAACGTAACCATCTTGAAATAAATGTATGAGTACAAAAATGTTTTATACGATTTTTCATGTATAAACTATTCCTGAATCAAACTTGATTTTTCACCTACTTTTTGAAATTTGTGTGAAGATTCTATATATTTTTTAAAGATCAAACAAAATTATTTAGTGACCCTCGTTTCTGGTTAACGATCAATCGCGATTATTTATTTTGGGTTTTTTCCCCTAGGGTTGTTAAAAATTCTAATACATCACGAGAAAGTTAGACATATTTGTTACACTACACTGTATTTTATCAACATGAACAATGCCTATTACAAGCTAATATATGAAATCCTCATAGCTGAGACCATGCAACTTTATGATTAAATGGATTTAGCAATTCCCCCATGAATGGTAAAGCAACAACAACACACAAAAGGGAAAAAGGGGGAGCGGGTTGTTTCGGACTGAGAGTAGATTTCATTCATCTGCACAAGGGGTAGCTACAAATTTCAGATTTCATGTATTTGAAACCACTTTTCCTTCCTTGCATTCGAGAGTATCCCAGATTATGGGCCATATTCCAATCGAACAAAGAATACAGAGATCATCCTTGACTAGATTTGATACTATTAACAATATGATCAGCAGTAGCACCAAAGTACTAAAGTCAGAAAAGAAAATGTTGTGATCATTGAAGTTAACTGTCAGCAATGCTTTGATCCTTACCCAAATCTGTGCTGGAATGACCTATGGAATTATAATTTGGTTTTTCAGTTTGGGACCTGGCAATTGTGGAATCATCATCGCCATTTTCGGAACCTGAACTAGCAGCATCCATCTCCTTCCCTGGAAAGTCAATTTGTACACATTCAGCAACTTCATTCTTACAAGTATCATAATCATGACTCCTATTTGAAGGTGTCAAGTCTTCTTTCTTGACAACATTAAACACAATCCCATTATGGATCCTTTCAGGCTGTAAAAGATCACCTTCAGTTATCAATATGTTAGATATGTTAGATCCATTCATGAAAACCCTGTTGCCATTTTCTTCCTGATCAAATTCTGTATCAGGTATTGTGAACCTTGAACTGTGATGCTGAAAATCACGAGGGCTAGTGTGAGTCACCTTGCCTCTATTTAGTTCAGTATCAACTTCTAAGTTTTGTACAAAGTCAATAAACATATCTGCTGATGTAGTTCTCATCAAAGGCCCACCGGATCTGGTCCAAGAATTCAAGTCAGCACTTTCAGATTCACTGTCACTTGCATCATGTATGCTAAGGTGGGACTTCCAATTTTTACCAGTGGGACTATTAACACCTTGATGCAATGAGGAAGCGGCATCTGCATGAAAGAATTCTTCAAGGGAGCCTGTAGAATTCTCTCGTGCAATGATGTTCCACGATGGAATTCTTCTTGGACCACCGAGTTTGACTGTACTTGGCAGACCATGAGAAACAATACCAGCTCTCTCATAACTTCTTTTGAGTCGTCTCATATGATTGAGAACTACAACAGACTCATCAAGAGCCAGCTCAATTCCACAATTTGCTTTTATGGCCGAAAGCTTCTCCCAGGTGCATCTTCTACCTTGGTTAGCTGCCTTTTGAAGCTCTACATAAGAAGGGTTCTGTATGATTTTTGAGTACTGGGGCAGGATGAGGGAAAAAAGACAACATACACAAGTTAATCACTGTTCAATTGAATCTTCCCCAATAATCGATACATAAATAAATTCCTAAACCATTTTCAATAACCACTAGTTATTTCTTTTTTGTTCAAATAAAACTTAGTTTATTTAATTGTTCTTAGGCACATACCTGAGCAAGAGTTGCAGGCATAACAACTGTTACATCACCCTCCCAGTCTTGAGCAAACAGCTTGGCAAGTCCACCTAATGGAAAGCCGAGTTCCAGTACTTGATTACATCTATGTTTCACCTCCATCTCTACTAGATGAGCAAGCTACAGAATCAAAAACCACAATGCATTATCATCGTTGCATATTCAGAATAGTAGGGCAGCAGCATACTGAACGAAAGATCCAATGGCAAACAATTATGCTGCTTATTGCAGCAACTGTTGAAAGATACCAACATTTTCCAATCAAATTTGGGAAGGGGTATATAAAAGATACACAGCGTAATTTGAACTTATGAATTCTGCATATGCAATCATTATTCAGATTGGAAATCATGCCTGTGATAAGTTTGGAAACAAATGGTAACATTCCCAAGAAAATTTTACCACTATTTGAACACATAGCAGCTACTAAAAGGCTAGCTTGTCACTCTGTTCTCTAAATTATAATCAAAGATATGGCACTAAGACACTAATGAACCACCTGCTTATTTAACCACCAGACACCAACAAAGATAAGTTATATTTTTGTGCATGTACATGGCAATGGAAACAATCTGTTTTAGTCATCCAAATTCTGCAGGCATCAATTTCCCCTTGAAATTTGCAGAGAATGGAAGAGTAGGGCAATAAAACTCCAAAAGTGGTTTATCCAATAAATAGTAAATACATAGAGTGATATTTCACAGACTGTCAGACTCACGTAAGGAAACATACAAAACACACCTAAATCACATTCTTCATTACGACAACAACAACCAAGCATTTCCCCCCTTCATGGGGTCAGCTATAGGAATCAAACAATGTTATAATGTTCTATCTATGTAGTTAATTTAACAGCAAGAAACCATTTACTCATCAACTCACTGGAAATGAAGCTTTTAGTTAGGAACAGAAAGTTAAATAGAAAATGTAGAAGTGAAAATTCATTTAAGAAACAAGTATTTGCAATGACAATAAACAGACACATCCACATGTATGTATTATCATGCTTTCATAGTGGCCAAGTCCATGAACATACCTTGGCTGCAAAATTACCTCCACAAGCTCGTACATATTCCTTCAATCTCAATAATGGTGCAATATGAGGATTGGCCTGACTAACTATAAAATGATTAACATTGAACAGTTCTTTCAACTGCATCATAGGTAAATCAATTTCTAAGCTACCATCCCTCCAACGGCGCGCTGGCGTTGAACCCTTTTCTGGACCCAAATTAAATGGTGGATGGTAAGGAACAAGCTCTCCACTTCTATCCTTTGCCATCAATTCCTGAGCCTCGAAGAGGCCAGGAAAGGCACAAGAAGCAGTGACTGCACTCCATATAACAACATGGGGTGAAGTCAAGTAGTTAAGACATCTAGGTGGTTCATGCTTTCTCGGGGAACAAACTGTAATCCCAAGAATTCGACCCGTCATGTCATATGCTTCTTGAAATGTAAGATTGCTTGTTAGATGCCTCAGCATTATTTGCAAGTGTCTGATCTCGTGAACGGCACCAAATGTTGTGACCCTCTTCACAACTGCAAAAATCCCACCCATTTTATCAAAAAACTGCAATGAGTGCAGTGAATCCTCAAAAAAGCTTTGAAGCTCAGGCCAAGACCTAGTGGCAACAATAGAGCACATAATGGATCCTACACTTGAACCAGCAATTATCCTAGGCAAAACTTTATGTTCTACCAGTGTTTTCACTACACCAACATGAAAAGCTCCAAGGGACGCACCCCCACTTAACAACAATGCAGTCCTCCCAAATGCATGTCTAGTTTCATGCATGAAAGCATGCTTTTCTTCCAATGCAAGCTCCTCCGAATCAGAGTTGCAGACCATTCTCAACTGAGTTGATACCTCATCAATATACTCCTTGATTAGTCTTGGCACCTGAAGCCTACCTTTGTGGAGCTCAGGGTTACACATATTACCTAGATTCCTAATAAGATCTGCACGCATACAAAATATTATATCTCTGAGAGACCCCTCTTGCCGTCGATGGCGAAGCTCTTCAAGCTTGTTACTCACCAACTCTACATCATAAAGGTCTGATTCATTCATCTTTGGGGTCTCTCTATCGAGCATCTTGGCTGCATGAGCCCACTCCTCATATGTCAATGCTACTGTCATCATATTTCTCCAAAATTTCCTCCTATATACCATCTCGGCCCTCACCTTCACATTGGTATACCGTTTCAAGAAGAAAGCAACGATTGTCATTATTGCCAATATACCCTGCGGGTTTCTTGGATGTAACCATGATACATTGGGTGCCCAAATTCCCCTAAACCTACGGAAGATAGCCAACAACACAAAAAGTATTTGATGCCTCAATTGTGAGATAGACTTGCAGAAGAGAACCCTGAAAGCAATTGTTCTGCCAAGAATGCTAGAAGGACCAATTGCAAAAGGGTCAACACTAGCCCCGTTGCTTATATGATCCATCCTTGGACCAAAAGATGAAAAGTAAATACTTCTTTTCTCACAAGTTACAAGCCAAAACCCTTAAGACATCAAGTACTCTACAAGAGTTTATACAGTACAAGCTCGCCTTTTTTATGATAGCATCAAAGAGTAAAATCTAAAAGGCAAGGCTTTTTGCAATTGGGTACTTCTGGTAGACTATGGCATATAAAGGAATTGACTTTGCACAAAACTCCCTAGCTAGTGCAGAAATGAATGATTGAATATTGAAGAAACAAGGAACCAGACAAAGAGTAATATCAACAAAAGTTCCCAACTATGGTTTAATAAAAAACAATATAAGTGCACGTACTGTGTAAATAGATCAATTATACATCACAACTCTACATGCGATTTGAAAATGATTCGTTCTGTAATGTTGAATAAAAAATCAAACGCCAAATATGTCGAATAGGGAAGGTTTTGAATAAAATCTTCGATTTCAGGGGAAAGAACGATTCTCTGGAAGCAGAGCACGGATCAGATTGGATATAGAAAAAGAGATTAAAACAAGTGTGGGAAAATCTTATTGCAGAAAGGCAAAGGCTTTGGAGTAAGGGGATCAAATGAAAGGGAACAATAAAAATAATAATAAAGAAAACGTTCCCGCTAAGCCCAAGAAAGATGGAAAGGCTTAGCGAGAAGAAGAGTTTTGATTATATTATGAAGACGATAACTATGAATTTGTAGTTGAACAAATGAAAATGAAGGGTAGGGACATTGGGATCTGGGAGATGAAGATAAAATTGCCCCTATGGACACGCGGGAGCCAGTCAGAAAAGTGCGCTATGAATCTGTTGTTTTTGTTGAATTTCAATATAAGGATTGTTGCGTACTTCTGTTGCTAACTGTTTCATGTGGATCAAAGGAAGGTATTATCAATAATTATATGGATACATGGAGTAAAGGGTCATGAAATTGAACGAGTTGTTACATTAGTTTTTAAATTAAATACAATTAAAAAAATAAAAAATGTAAATCAACCATATTTTAGTTTAAAATTAAAAAAAAATATGATTAATATAATAATAATAATAATATATATTTAGATACTAGAATAATATTAATTAATTAAATTTAGAGATTTATTTGACATTTTAAGAATTTTTAATTTTTTTTTTTAATAACTAATGGGAGAACGTCTTTCAATTTTAGAAAGCAAGATGACTCATTAATTATAAGTACAGGAAATAAAGTTGTATTTAAATAGCATTTTTATAACATTTTATGTATTGAATTATGTTATCCATCTTATATTATATTTTTTTATCTCTTTATATTATACAAAAAATTATACAAATGCAATTTCGCTATTTTAATTTTGCCTCTAAAATTATACATAACAATATTATTTTTGTTGCAATTTTTACTCACCAAATTAGCTTCTAAACAAGAAAGCTTTATTTTTATTTTAACTAATATGTTAATTTGTGCATTATAGAAGATAAATATTTATTTTTATATAATTAAAATTTATAATAAATAAATAAATATTTTTAATATGTAAATTATATATATATATATATATAATGTGTAATATATTTTGAATATATAATCAATAATTTAAATTATGATATAAGGTTATTCTTAATTATTAATGATTATTCTTAAAAAGTTAGTGAAATTTAATTTAGAAATAAAGATAAAAAGTAATAAATTAAAAATATGTGACTAAAAAATTAAATATATAAATTAAAAAAATGATAAATTAAAACAATTAATAGAAATTATTTTTTTTATAATTGTGAGAATCGTAATATAAAAGACTTATATATTTTTTAGTCCCTATAAAATGAGTGAGTTTTAATTTTGGTTTTGATAAAAAAAAATTGTTTAAGGATGTTCATTCGTCTAAAGTTTGAACTCACTAGTTTTGACTCTTATATTAATTTTTATTTTTGTAAAATATTTTTATTTCTTTCCCTACCATCCAAAATTGAAAATTACTATTTTTTCTTAATATTTATTTTAAAATAGAAAATTTCTCTCTAATTTTTCAGAAGTGGATGTATATATACGTATCAATTACAACAATTAATTAGTTTAGCAAAACAAATAAAATAATAATTTATTTTAAATTAACTAATTATTTAGTTTTTAAGTATAAAACTTGCTGTGAACGGTAGGAAGAGCATGAGAAGGACACTAAAAACTATAATTCCAAAGTCCTTCAATGACTATGACTAGACCGAGGTCAAAGAGGCTTGAAAAAGAAGTTGAAGAAAAAATGGACCTCCTTTCGGGGTAAAGAGTGTCCTAAGCCTAACACTATTTACATTTTGGAGTTGTAACAATGTCCTTGAGTTGTATAGTTTTGTGTTTTGTTATTATTTGTATAAGAAACCTGGAGCTTTGGACGCATCTCGCATCTAAAGCCTTTGGATGCACATGGTTTGGACGACGCTTAGATCCTTTGGACGGCACCACCTTTGGACGACCCTTTGGAAGCATTGTTGGTCGACATATTTAAGGCCTTTCTTTTGGGTCGCGCTTGTTCCAAGGCCTAAGGTCTTTTTCGCCTAACCTGTTTTGCACCTAAACTTGTACTTAGGATCAATATATAAGTCTGGCGCTAACTGTTCTGTAACTAACTTTGAGTTCATTGGTGAAATTTGTGTTGTAAGCATTTTGAGAGGGTTTTCTCAACTTGTTCTTGAGCTAATAATACTTAATTCTCATCAAGTTCTCCATGAAGCTTGTGGCGAATCTCATTTTTTCTTATATAATTTTCACAAAATTAGTGGCTTGCTATTTCTAAATCTTTTCCTTTTTTTCTCTTCAATTTTAGGTTTCTACGGTTCTACTTTGTTTTCATGCTAATCTTCCTCTATTCTTCGTAGTATTTTGGCAATTGTGTAAGTGTGAGGATCTAGGCATAACAAATATCCTATCAAGTGGTATTCAGAGCATTTACACTTTGCAAGGGGCTGCAAATGAAGCCTAACAATTTGATTTACATCCATTCTTAGTCGAATCAAGAGGTAAACTTTCAGATGGATAATCATGCTTCAATTATTTGTTCGTTTTGAAATTTTCTACTAAGGTTTTGTTTGCTTAGCTATCATCCACCAATTCCATGATTTAATTGTTGTTTTCCATGGTTCAATTTTCTTGATTCATGATTCATGCTAAAGTACCATTATTGATTCTTTAAGCTCGATTGCAATTTGATTATTGATTTGATTTGTGAAAGAAATTATGGTGTTTGTCTTGTAAAATTGTGGATCGAAGTGTTGTGTGAAAAAGTATCAAAAGCAAAATTAATGTACAGTCAGTTGCCTAAACTAGTGCAAAAAAAAAAGGATTAGACACTATAACAAACAAAAGTGTATTAAAGAAAAAAGAGGAGGAAAAGTTAGTTGAAGATCTAAAGACAAATCATAGATCACACTTTAGCAAATATGCTCTTGTGTGTTCAAACCAATAGATTAGAAAAGTTAGAGATGGTACAAGAAGGCATATTGATACATGGCTAGACCTTAGGAGAGAGCTAAGAACTAGATTTATGCCTATTTCCTATGGTCGAGACCTATACAATAAATTGTAGAGGATGTATCAAGGACTCAAAAGCATAGAGTAATATTTCAAGGAGATGGAAGTTGCATTGATGAGAGCTAATGTGCTAGAGTCCATTGAAGCCACTATGGCTCAGTTTTAACACAGTTTGAATAGAGAAATACAGAACATTGTCAAATTGTATCACTATACCTCTTTGGACAACCTTGTGTACCAAGCAACAAGAGTTTTGTCATAACAGAGGAGGCGTTTGACCTTAAAGAGATCCTATCCCAACAATTAAAGTAGTTGGAAGGGCAAGAAAAGAGAGAGAGAGAACGACTTAGAAAGGACAAGAGTTCAAAGAAGGGAAGTACACCCAACACATGGCCGAAAGGAAGAGACTATCCCACCTAACTTGAGTTTGTCCAAAAGTAATAACATTAAGTGTTTAGGAAAGGGTACATTGCCTCTCAATGCCCCCAATAAGGGGAACATGGTTATCAGGAAAGATGGTAATATGGAGAGTGAGAGTTCCCATGAAGGTTCTTCTTCCTCAAGTAAGGTTGAATCTTCAAATGGCTCTTATCATGATGAAGGTGATCTCCTCATGGTGAAAAGATTGATGAATGCCCAGATGAATGAGGATAGTGACTCCTAAAGAGAGAATATATTTCACTATAGGTGTCATGTTAAGGGAAAGCTTTGCTCTATAATTATTTATGGTGGTAGCCTTAGGCTAGTAGTGTCAACATGGCTAGCCTTAGGCTAGTAGTGTCAACATGGCTAGCCTTAGGCTAGTAGAGAAATTGAACCTCCTTACCTTAGTGCACCCTAGGCCTTATAAGTTGTAGTGGTTGAGTGGAAAGGGTGAAATGGTAATGGGTCTGCAAGTGTCATTGGATTTTACCTTAGGAAAGTATATTGATGAGATCCTATGTAATGTGGTACCCATAGAGGCTACTCACATCCTCCAAGGTAGGTCGTGGTAGTTTAATAGGAAGGTGATCCATAATGGGGTTACAAACAAGTTTTCTTTTGTATATATAGGCAAAAGTTGACCCTCAAACCTTTCTCTCTAAGAGAGGTGAGTGAAGATCAATTGAAAATGAAAATAAAGAGGGAAAAGAACAAAAAGAGCAAAAAGGGAAAAAGAAACCCGAGAAAGCTCAAAGAAGAGAAATAGAGAGTAAGGTAAGAAACAAAGTGACAGAAAAGAGAGTCCAAAAGAAAAGAATATGAAAAACAAGAGTATTATGAGTATGAGTAAGAGAGGGGAAGGTAAAGAAGACCTAGTAGTAAGTAGAAAAGATGTCAAAAGAGTACTCTTAGTAAGAAAAAAGTCTTTATTTCTTTTGCCTACTTATATGTGTTTCCATGTTTCCTCTCCCTTGTCTAATTTGCCTATAGGTTTAGGAGAGATGCTGGAAGACTTCAAGGACTTGTTTCCTGAGGATATATTAAAAGCATTGCCTTCAATTAGGGGGATTAAGCACTACATTGACTTCACATTGTGAGCAAATTTTCCTAATAGAGTAGCCTATAGAGCTAACCCTAAAGAAAGTAAGGAAATCCAATAGAAAATGGGTATGCTTGTTGAAAAAGGTTGGGTCCGTGCAAGTAAAAATCCATGTGCAGTGCTTGTTATTTTAGTACCAAAAAAGGATGGGTCATGGCACATGTGTATGAACTATATACCTATTAATGCTATCACGATTAAATATAGACACTCCATCCTATGACTGGATGATTTACTTGATGAATTGCATGGGTTTAGTGTCTTTTCTATGATTGATTTAAGTAGTGGATATCACCAAATCCAGGTGAAAGAAGGGGATGAATGGAAAATAGTCTTCAAGACCAAGTTTGGTCTATATGAATAACTAGTCATGCCTTTTGGTTTGACCAATGTCCCTAGTACGTTCGTGCGAGGTTTGACCAATGTCCCTAGTACGTTCATGAGACTCATGAACCATTTCTTGAGGAGTCTCATTGGACATTGGGTGGTCGTATATTTTGATGATATTCTTGTTTCTTCTACATGTGTAGACGATCATATTGTTCATGTTATAAATATGTGTTGCAACTCCTAAAGAATGAATCGATGTATGTTAACTTGGAGAAGTGAATGTTTTGCACAAGTGAGGTAGCCTTTTTTGGGTTTGTGGTTGTCTTACATGGAGTCAATAGATGAGGAAAAGGTGAAGGCCATCCAAAGCTAGCCAACACCAAAGAATGTAAGTGATGTGGGGATTCTATAGATGTTGTGTTAAGGATTTTAGTACCCTTGCTGCCCCCTAAATGAGATCATTAAAAAGGATGTTGGGTTCAAGTGGGAAGAAACCCAAGAAAAATCCTTCCAAGCTTTAAAGGATACGCTAACTAATGCCCCTATTTTGGCACTTCCAAATTTTCATAAGTCATTTAAGTTGGAATGTGACATGTCCAATATGGGTGTAAGGGTAATGTTGTTGCAAGAAGGTCACCCAATTGCCTTTTTTAGTGAGAAACTAAAAGGTGCACAACTTAATTATTCTACTTATGAAAAAAGCTCTACGCTATAGTTAAGGTCTTGCAAGTTGAAACACTACCTACTATCCAATGAGTTCATCGTCCATTGTGACCATGAGTCAATCAAGCACTTGAGGGGCCAACATAAGTTAAACAAAAGGCATGCCAAGTGGGTTAAGTTCTTGGAACAATTCTTGTATGTCATTAAACACAAGGACTTGTATTTGGGGGATGATGACTTTAAGGAAGCCTATGAGCTTTATGCCAATTCAGTCAATAGATGTTTCTTTAGGCATGAAGGAATCTTATTTAAAGAAAAGAGGTTTTGTGTGCCTAAGAGCTCAATTAGAGAATTACTAGTGAAAAAGGCACATGAAGGTGACCTAATGGGTCACTTTGGGGATTGTAAGATTGTAAGACCTTACATGAGCATTTTTACTGCCTCACATGAGAAGAGATATGCATCACTTTTGTGAGAGATGCTTGGTTTACAAGATAGCTAAATCCAAGGTCTCATCCAATGGGTTGTATACCTCACTCCTTATTCCCACCTCACTCCTTATTCCCACCTCACATTGAGTGGATATCTCTGTGGACTTTGTTTTAGGCTTACCTAGATTTAGAGGTGGTAGAGATCCCATATTCACGGTGATAGACAGATTTTCTAAGATGGATCATTTTATACCTTGTCAAAAGGTTGATGATGGATGTCACGTGGCCAATTTATTCTTTAAGTAGGTGGTAAGACTTCTTGGAACAATTCTTGTATGTCATTAAACACAAGGACTTGTATTTGAGAGATGATGACTTTAAGGAAGCTAATGAGCTTTATGCCAATTCAGTCAATAGATGTTTCTTTAGGCATGAAGGAATCTTATTTAAAGAAAAGAGGTTTTGTGTGCCTTAGAGCTCAATTAGAGAATTACAAGTGAAAAAGGCACATGAAGGTGACCTAATAGGTCACTTTGGGGATTGTAAGACTGTAAGACCTTACATGAGCATTTTTATTGGCCTCACATGAGGAGAGATATGCATCACTTTTTTGAGAGATGCTTGGTTTGCAAGATAGCTAAATCCAAGGTCTCATCCAATGGGTTGTATACCTCACTCCTTATTCCTACGTCACATTGAGTGGATATCTCTGTTGACTTTGTTTTAGGCTTACCTAGATTTAGAGGTGGTAGAGATCCCATATTCACGATGATAGACATATTTTCTAAGATGGATCATTTTATACCTTGTCAAAAGGTTGATGATGGATGTCATGTGGCCAATTTATTCTTTAAGTAGGTGGTAAGACTTCTTGGAACAATTCTTGTAGGTCATTAAACACAAGGACTTGTATTTGAGGGATGATGACTTTAAGGAAGCCTATGAGCTTTATGCCAATTCATTGAATAGATGTTTCTTTAGGCATGAAGGAATCTTATTTAAAGAAAAGAGGTTTTGTGTGCCTAAGATCTCAATTAGAGAGTTACTAGTGAAAAAGGCACATGAAGGTGACCTAATGGGTCACTTTGGGAATTGTAAGACTGTAAGACCTTACATGAGCATTTTTACTGGCCTCACGTGAGGAGAGATATGCATCACTTTTTTGAGAGATGCTTGGTTTGCAAGATAGCTAAATCTAAGGTCTCATCCAATGGATTGTATACCTCACTCCCTATTCCTACCTCACATTGAGTGGATATCTCTGTGGACTTTGTTTTAGGCTTACCTAGATTTAGATGTGGTAGAGATCTTATATTCACGGTGATAGACAAATTTTTTAAGATGGCTCATTTTATACCTTGTCAAAAGGTTGATGATGGATGTCATGTGGCCAATTTATTCTTTAAGTAGGTGGTAAGACTACATGGTCTTCCTAAAACCATATTCTCGAATAGAGACTCAAAATTTCTTAGCCATTTTTAGAAAACCCTTTAGAGTAAGCTTGGCACTAATAAAGAATTTTTGAGGCACTTAATAGTGACTTATGTTGGATATACTTGAAATCATTTTGTGGTTAATATTAACATATTTGTTGAGTCTTGGGTTATTGGACTTAATTGGGTTTAGTTGCTAATCTTTGCTTATTTTTAGACTTAATTCTCATTATGATGTTGCTATCTTTTATATTCTGGCCCAATTTTTGGAACTTGATTGGTGAGTGATGCGATTTTAGTATTTAGAATCGTCATGAAATTAGGTAAAGGAGGAATTTTATCCTAACCATGACCTGTCGGTAGAACCAAAGTTATAAAAAAAAAGATTGACCCTAACCAACACTATAAAGTTCTTGACCCAAAAACAAAGGAAAAGTTCTTATAATAGAGAAAACTCAATTTCATTCAACTTAAGAATTCTATTTTTTTTTGTTGCTTACAAGAGTTTTTTTATAGGCTCAGCTAGGTAGCTGATAAGCTCGTTTCTAGTCGTCTCAACGTGTATCGAATAAACTAAAGCTAACTACAGTATAGTCAACCCTAGGCCAAATTCTCTCAAGGACACAATGTGCTCAATTATGGCTTTATTTGAAAACTAAGTGATGTAGAAACTCAAGTGTAAAATGCAGACTCACTCTCAGCTAGGTTTTGAGTTGCTCTCGACAAAGACAGGTCCAATATGGACTCGACACAGCCTTATCCAAAACGTTATCGGCTAAGTGTTGACAAACACAATAGAGTCGGACTGACTTTGTTTCGGACTGGAATGCAGGAAATAGAGGGGTTTGGTTGTAGATTAAGTAAAAGAAACAACAATTAAACTAAGAATGCAAATGCAGCTAAACTAGCTACTCCTATTGCTACTACTGTGTTCATATTCAATCTCAACAATCAAGTCAATTCTAGTTCGTTTACCCAAGTTCACGTTCCATATCAACCTTGGGTTTTCTTATGACTATCGCCAAACATTCATCCATTTCCATACCAAGGATTTACACAATCGCTACCTCATCAGTTGGCAGGGATTAAGTTTAGAGTTGATTTTAGGTTATCTAATCGATCACCTACTGAAGTTGTCAAACCAGTTCCAATCGGCTTAGTTCAACATTCATTCACATTACCATACACAATCACAACATAGCAAGTGAATTGAAATTAGAAATACTCATATTATTGAGAATGAAGTACAAACACAGGGTATGAATTTAGTGGATCCATCTTCCACGACGATCGCCATGGACGACGGCGATGGTTCACCATTGTTACTCAAGGCGTTGAGGATCAGGTCCACTAGAGTGTGATGGCAAGCCAAGCGGTCCGCTCTGACAACCTTCGGCTTCTCAGTCCATGACCTGCACTTCCTCGATCGAGAGAAACACCATTGAAGGCGTCGCGCACCACCAGGAGGATGGAGAATGTGCGTAAGAGAATGGAGCATAGAGTGTGAATGGAATTAAGTCTGAATTCAACAACCATTAAACATGCCCAAATCCTTCTATATATAAGTGAGTTGGACTTCTAAAAATGTAAGCTAACGAACTCCTAACTGAATTGTAGAGTAAAATTCCTACTTTACCTTTGCGTAACTTGCGTTGCAAGCTTCTCTAGAGTGACATGGTAGCTGAGCTGGATTGGAGCCGTAGTGGCAGCTGAGCTGGGTTGCCAACGTGGAAAGTGCAATTGGGCCGCTTTTGATTGGGTTGCTGGACCGCAGGGCCGGCTTGTCCTCGGACGAATCGATCTGGCCAAGATGACTCTCTTGGGCCGAGATCAACCAAGTTCATCTTGCAAAAAGAAGAATGAGTCTTCCATTAGTTAAGACTCTCAAATTAGCATAGTTTTATGATTTCTCTATTTCTTGGTCCATAATATAAATCTTAGCTAAGACTCAATCCTTAGACACTAATTGATCTCAAAAGCACCCATATTAGGTCCTTGTAAGGTGTACAAAATATGACTCATTAGTGGCCTTGAAGTTAATGCCCACTAACATTTCCACTAGGCATTAAATCCCATCAATTATAACTCCCCACTAAGCTTTTATTTTCCACCAAAAAATGACTTTCGATTAACTTACCAACCATTATAATGGTTTAAGAAGCTTTAATATGATAAAAACTAGCATAGGAAATGTGAAAAGACATATGAACTTATTACATGAAGATAATGTGCGAAAATTACATGTAAATTGGTCTTAATTAATTATTCAACCTAAATTAAATGAAAATGACTTTGGGCTTTTCATGTGTTCTTCAAGTTGGTCTCCAATCATCATCAACTTGTAATAAAATGACCCAATTTGGTGCAACCTCTAATTTACTTTTCTTTGAATTTTCCTTAATCTTCACAATTAGGCCTTGCAAATATTGCCTCATCATTTTGGTTTTGAACCTAGTCATGAGACCTCCAATGTCACGCAAAGGTTCTTTGGGTTTGTTGGTTGGGTCTCCATCATTCCATCCCTCTTCAAAAGGATTGTCCTTAAATCAAATTCCTCACCTACAATAGATAAAGACAAATTAGCAACATTAAAGGTTGAACTTACATTACCATATGCAGTTGGTAAATCTAACTTGTAGGCATTATCATTTATCCTTTCTAATAGTTGAAAAGGTTCATTGCCTCTTGGTTACAACTTAGATTGTCTTTGTGCAAGGGATCTTTTTTTTTCATATGGACTCAAACCCAATCATTGGGCTCAAAAAATACTTTCTTACGCCCTTTGTTGGCTTTGTTGGCATATTGTCAAGTTTTCTTCTCAATTTATTGCTTCACCTTTTCATGTAGTTACCTAACATATTCTTCCTTTTTCTTGCCATCTTGATGAAATTGCTTATTCATTGGTAACATAATCAAGTCCAAGTGAGTTAGTGGATTAAAACCATAAACCACTTCAAAAGAGGAATGATTAGTAGTAGAATGTACAACTCTATTCTATGCAAAATCAACATGAGGCAACCGTTTTTCCCAAGATGCTAGTTTGTTCCTATATGTTGGCCTGTTGGGAAGGGTAGCCCTTGGGATTAGATCAATGTGGTACTCAATTCCTCTAATGCGAGGCGAGCCACTAGGGACCTCATTCAAATAGACATCCTGAACATCCTGCAAAAGAGAAATAACAGAAGTAGGTAAAGAAGAAGGATCAATTTTAGAGTTTAAGCATGCTTCCTTGTACAAATAAACTCATTTACTTTTTCTTTTCTGAATTTCTCTCTTTTCTTTTGCTTTTCTCATTTTTTTGTTCACTTTTTTCTTTTGTTCTTCCACTCTCTTTTTCCTTTGATTTCTCACACTCTCTTGCTTTTCTCATTTTTATTTGGTCTTCAAATACTTGTTTTAGAGACAAAGGATCAAGAGTAATTTTCAACTCATTGTAAATAAAAGAGAAATGATTGGTATACCCATTGTGGGTCACCTTGCGGTTAAACTGTCATGGGCATCCCAAAAGTATATGCTTTGCCACCATAGGAACAACATCACATAGTACTTCATCTTTGTATTTTCCAATAGCAAAAGGCACTAAAATTTGCTTGTCAACCTTCACTTCTCCAATATCACTAAGCCATTGCATCTTATAAGTCCTAAGATGTTTGGCAGCTGCCAATTTAGTTTCTCCATTAGGATAGTACTAGCCACTTTGGTGCACTTCCTCCATCTATAATCATGCTACAAACTTTTCCTTGAACAAGGCACCTAGTATGAAAAATATGCTCACGTTGCTCCACATCACCATCTTCCTTAGATTGTATGCTAAGAGCATGCCTAGTAATAAGTTCAACTCCATCTATAGGTTCAGCAACTTCAACATCACTACAATCTATCAATGGTGGCATTTCATCATCACTTAAGCTCTCACTTTCTATTTTTCCATTATCTATCATAATCATTTCTCTTTTATTTGGACATTGAGAAATAATATGTCCAATTCCTTAACACCTAAAAATTTGATATCATGTGATCTATAGGATGTATTAACATCAATTTTACCTTTAAGAGGAGCATTTGAATATTTAGCCTTTACATTTTCTTTTGGATTTGTAATAGCTTTATTTTTCTTCCAATTTGATCTCCATGAAGAGCTAGAAGATGAAGCAAGTTTGTAAGAACTTTTAGACTTCAATTGGCTCTCTACTTGAATTGCTTTGTGCAACAAATCCTCCATCTCCATATAATGCTGCAACTCCACCAAGCTAACTATCTCTTTCTTTAAACCTCTAATGAATCTAGCCATAGTTGCCTCATAGTCTTCCTCCACATTGGCTCTAATCATGACTATTTCCATCTCCTTATAGTACTCCTCCACACTCGTAGAACCTTGTGTTAAACTTTTCAATTTTCTATACAAGTCCCTATAGTAATGACTTGGTACAAATCTCCTTCTTATGACAGACTTCATATCATCCCATGTACGAATAGGCCTTTCTCCATTTCTAAGTCTGTTAATCACAAATTGATCCCACCAAATACTAGTGTAATTAGTAAATTCAACAATTACTAACTTTACCTTTTTCTCCTCCAAGTAATTGTAACAATTAAACATGTTGAACTTTTCTCTCCCATTCCAAGTACAACTCAAGATCATTCTTTCCTTCCACATCATTGTTTAGACTAGTAGGGCTCTTATACCTAGGTGTAGATTATAAATCATCCAATCTTGCATTTAGAGCCTTGAATTGTTCTTGAGCAACCTTGATGAATAATTTGAGATCAACGTCCTGTTCTCCTCCTCCTTCACTCATTATTAAAATACTGCACAAATCGAGTTAGAAAAAAATCCTTACACTAACACTCTCTTACGTGTTTACACTCAAATTATGTTGTAGTCACTCGTGTTTCACTCAGTTTGGCATTTTTTTATGGTCTCACCACTCTTTTCTTTTACCACTCAATTATGAGCTATTAAGTAAGAACCTTTGAGAATGATGCCACACAACAAGAAACAATAAGGATTTGGTAATTTGATAACTTTAGAGAACAAACTGACAAGAAACAATTGTTACTGAAACAAGGAATTCCATATTTTTTTGACAAGTAAAATGAATGTATTGTACACTTAAAAGGAGGAAATATGACCAAAATTCAATTTTTTTTCTTTTCAACTTTTTTTTTTGGATTGTGCAATATATAAGTTGAAGCAACAAATTGATGACTAGCCAATTTTGTTTTCGTCTTTTTTTTGCAATCTTTTCAATATGGAATTTCTTTTTTTTTCTCACAACTTTCTCTTTCATTTTTTTGCATGATTTTTATGTGTAACATATGATAGAAAAGAAAAACAAAACACAACAAGACAATAAAGAGAGATGAACAAACTCAAAGAAATAAAACAAAGGGAGATGAATAGACATGAATAAATAGAACAAAGCAAGACGAAACAGTAGGAGAAATAACAAAAAGAAAGAATAGAAATAATTTTTTAATTAAAATTGAAAAAGATAGAGAAGCAAAGAATAGATAATACCTGATTTCAAAAATTGAAGCTCTGATACCAAATGATGTGATTTTAGTATGTAGGACCATCCTGAAATTAGGTAAAGGAGGAACATGACCTTAACCGTGACCTGCCGATAGAACCAAAGTTATCAAAAGAAAGATTGACCCTAACTGTGACCTACTAGTAGGGAAAACTCACGCAATAGAAAAAACTCAATTTCATTCAACTTAAGAATTCTATTTTTTTGGTTGCTTACAAGAGTTTTTTATAGGCTTAGCTAGGTAGCCTTAGAGTTAATGGCCAATAACATTTTCACTAGGCATTAAATCCTATAAGTTATAACTCACCACTAAGCTTTTATTTCCTACTAGAAATGACTTTTGACTAACGCAACAGCCATCATAATGATTTAAGGAGCTTTAATACAATAAAAACTGACATAGGAAATGTGAAAAGAAATTTGAACTTATTACATGAAGATAATGTGTGAAAATTACATGTAAATGGGTCTTAATTAACTATTCAGCTCAAATTACATGAAAGTGACTTTGGGCTTTTCATGTATTCTTCAAGTTGGACTCCAATCATCATCAACTTGTAATAAAGTGACCCATTTTGGTGCAATCTCTAATTCACTTTGCTTTGAACTCTCCTTAATCTTCACAATTAAGCCTTGCAAAGATTGCTTCATCATTTTGGTTTTGGACCTAGGCATGGGACCTCTAATGTCACACAAAGGTTCTTTGGGTTTGTTCGTTGGGTCTCCATCAATGGGTCATTAGGTTGTGAATTCCTCTAGCCCAGACCACCTTCTTTGGCATTTAGAGTATGTAATAATTAGTAGTCATTAGTTAGGAGAAGTGGGTAGTTAGTTAGATGTATTTTTGGGACCTTTTCACATTTTGAGTTTAGGAGGTTTTTTGGATTGCAAGTTTCCTCTCTTCTCATTTTTTATTCTTACTTTGTATGGTGATGTGTTTTCTATGACGATTGTCATGTAAGGCTAAGCTATCTTATCAATTCAAGGTTTTAGGATTGTAGTTCGGTTTGAGTTCTTGAATGTTTCCTTATGCAAATTCTATTATGTTCTTTCCTTTCTAATTTTTGACCCTTTTTCATTATTATGATTTTGCTTGAAGTTTTGGATTATGCTATGTTAGGTAATCGATTGATCACCTAAAATCAACCAATTATGTTCTTGAATTCATGTTAATTAGGGACTGTGATTTCGATCTCAGTCTGTATGGATTAATGTTAGATGATTATCTAATGAATATTGAGTTGATATGAATTTGCACCCTTATTAGAACCACGATAACATAACTGCATGATTGAGTCCTAGGATTGATGTTACATAATTCTGTTTAGTTCAATTCTATTTTGTTTAATTTTGTTATGCATAAATAGTTTTTCTGCATGATTTTGTTTATACACAAACCTCCCTTTTAGCATTCAATGTGATTTCTGTTCCATTTGATTAGGCATTGCATGATTGTATCCTTGAGAGATTCAACCTAGGTTAGTCTCTACACTGCAAAATTATGGAAAATCTAGTGATTTTGATAGTGTTTCGACAACATTATCAAATTGGTATCGTTGCCAAGGATACAAGCTATTGTGTCCTAATCTTGTGATATTTTGACTTATATAGTGTATAGATTGTTTGTGTGGGTAATTTCTACTTTCTTTGGTGTTTCAATACTGCCTAGAGGTAGAGTACTAGTAGAAATCCTTAAGGAGAAGTAGTAGAAATCATAGAATAGTGTAAAATACTAGTAGGAAGAAAAAACGAGTATCTCAGACTTGGTTGAAAATTGGCCACATGATAGAAAAAAACTCATAGATCATGGCCATTGTATAAAGGATAAACATCATAGGAGGGGGTCTATTTTTTCCAAATTCAATTGTTTAGACCACTTTTTCAATTTTTTATTTTCATGATTTTTAAAAATCACAAAAAAATTCCAAAAAATCATAAATATATCATATAATGTCACTATGGTATTAGAATTTTTTTTAAATTGTTTGGTATCATTTTACTCTTCCTAGACCCTTCTTGGCAAGTGTTTACTATAGTAGGGGCATTTCTATCATTTTACTATTTTCTATCAATTTTGCTACTTTCTACTATTTTCTATCATTTTTTGTCAATCCATTTCTATGGTATATGACTAGTAGTAATCTTGATAAATTGCATGCTTATGATCCAAAAATAGACAGGACATTCCATAAGTAGTGAATGAAGTAGTTGTTACTGAGAATCAAAGATTAGAAAATAAGATAACTGAACTGACCTCTTGTTAGACAACTAGCCCTTGGACAACACCACACTTGTCCACCAGCTAAAGTGTGTGACATTTGTGCTTCTACAGAACATCCAACTGATGCATGACTCAGATTATAAGAAACTAAAGCAAATAGTTCTGAAGTTGCTACAATGATGGGTCGACAGCAATATAGGCAACCCCATGATCAGTACTCAAACCTAAGATATGGTTCTCACCCTATGCAAAATGTACCTCAAAATATCAAAGATACCAATCACCACCTACATTCAAACAATAGCAACCTATGCAGCCTGTACAACAAAATTCCTTGGAGGATTTGGTCAAGTAGATGACCACAAGCAATATTCAATTCTAGTAGAATGTGTCTGCCACATGATAAGCTCGTTTTTAGTCGTCTCAACGAGTATCAAATAACTAAAGTTAACTATAGTATAGTCAACCCTAGGTCATTCTTCTCAAGGACACAGTGTGTTCGAGGTGGGTTTTAATGTGGGATAAACAAGGTAGAATCTAAGTGCAGATAGACACTACAGAGTCGAACTAACTCTGTATCTGACTAGGACAACAATAAGCGGGGGATTGGAATGCAAGGAAGGTAGAATACAGTAAAATGTAAAGTGTAAATGCAGCCACTAACTACACTACTGCTACTACTATGACTGTGTTCATGTTTTAGTCTAATAATCGAGTCCTTTCTGGTTCGTTCGTTCGGTTAACAATCCGTATCAGCCTTTGATATTCTTATGACGATCGTCAAAGGTTCGTTTGTTTCCATACCGAGGAATTATGCAATCGCTACTTCATCAGTTGGCAGGGATTAAAGTCGAGTTGATTTTAGGTTCTCAATTAGATGATCTAGTTGATTGCCTATTGTTTCCAATCAAACCAGTTCCAATCGGCTTAGCTCAATCATGGTTCCTTCACTTTGTGCAATTACAATGCAGATAAGGAATTAAAGTCTAGGAATGCAACATAAATTAGAATCAAAAATCACTTCGCATTAATGGAAACGAAATACAAACATCGTTCACGATAATCGCCATGGTCAACGGCGATGGTTCACCTCGAGTATCTAGAACGCTGAGGATCGAGTCCTCTAGAGTACGTTGGTGTTCCAATCGGCCTCCTCCAGCAACCTTCGACTTCTTAGTTCCTAGCCTACGTTCTTCGATCGAGAGAATGCCGCTACATCATCGTAAACCACCGTGGGAGGGAAGATGGAATTGAGAGAAAATATAGATAGAAGCGTGAGTACAATTATGAAGCCAAAGCCGCCTCATCGTTCACAGTCGCGCCTATTTATACAGGGCACGAAACTAACTAACTTAATAGAATTACAAGCGGAATCCCTATTCTACCCTTGCTATAACTTGCGCTGCAAGTTGCTCTAGAGTGACGTGGCTGCTGAGCTGGAACCAAAGTGACTTCTGAGTGGATCGCTGACGTGTAGTGCCACTAGGCTTTGCTCCTTATTGGGCCGTTTTGCTTATTGGGCCGAGTCTTAGCTTGGTCGAGATAGAGTCAGCCGAGTTGGAGAGGCTCTCGGCTGGGCCTCCTTGTGATGGGCTGCGAGCTTGGCTGGACCTGCAATGAAAGAATAGTTAGCTCAATGCCTTGAATTAACACAGGTTGTGCTTTTCTCTGATTTTAGGCCCTTAATCTGGATCTTAGCTAACAATCATCTTTTAAGTACATGCGTTGCCTGCTGACACCACTCTCAGGTCCATGTTTAATGTATGATTTTTGACTCATCACCATAATTTAGAATTTGCAAACATAAATAGACCAACTGGTTACCACTGTGAATCAACTATAGTCCAAAGGTTTTGGACAAGTTCATTCTCAAATAATTCTTAGTCTATAAGAAAAATGTAAGTGTCGTAACCTTGAGTAGTGGCAAGGAGCTACTAAAACAACAAGCAACATCCATAATTGCTAAAGAGAAGGCTGCATAATCAGTTGTAAATAATTCTGATAAAAATGTAGTTGTGCAGTAGGAAAATTCAACCAAAAAAATTCCATTACCTTTTCCAAGTAAAGTAGTCCAAGCAAGAAAATTTGAGATAGATGATGAGTTGTTACAAACATTTAGCAAGGTAGAAATTAATATCCCCCTACTTTATGCCATTAGACAGATTCCAAAATATGCAAAGTTTCTTAAGGAGCTATGCAGAAATAAGAGGAAGAAGTTGAAAGGCTACGTAGAGGTGGTAAGAAGTGTTTTTGCATTGGTCAAGAATGAGCAAGTTTTTGCTCTTATTCAGCTTACTATGCCAAATAAGTGTAGTTATCCTGGAACCTTTTTTGTTCCATGCACTATAGACAAGTGAAATGTCATGTAAGTATACAGATCTTTGAGATTTGGTGCTTTGGAAATGACTAGTATAGTGATCTAACTAGAAAATAAGAGCATTGCACATTCGCTTGGCATTTTGGAAGATGTGTTGGTGCAAGTTAGTAATATTATTTTTCCAACAGACTTCTTTGTATTAGATATGAAGGATAAGTTGTCTAGCAAAGGACTTAGACTAATCCTAGGTAGACCATTCATAAAGATAGCTAGGATCAAGATTGATGTGCATTTTGGAACACTTTTTATGGAGTTTAGTGATAATAGGGTGGAGTATACCATCTTTGAGGCCATGAAACATCCCACAAAGAACCATTCAATTTTCTATTTGGATGTGATTGACCAATTGGGTAATGATTACATGAACTTGCATTCTAAATTCCCTAATTTTGATGATTTTACTAACTATGATTGCACCTGTAATGGATCAATTGAGTGCCTTATTTGCGTAGAAATTAGTAATGCTATTAACGCAGGTGCAAGAGTTATATATATTGTAGGAGTTGTAGAGGTTGTAGTAGTTCAACCTCCATTTCCATCCATTGTGCAACCATTACAACCCCTAGTAATCACAACCAACAAACTCCACGCCGAGTAAAAGGAGAGGTTGTTGAAAGAATTGAAAAAGTTAGGAGATTTCTATAAGCACCTTGTCAACCATTCCACTTTGAGGTTCCTATTGAAGAAGCCACTAGAGGATGTCGCATTGGTATTGTTAAGATGAATGAGGCTCCCCAAAGAAACTATAAGTAGGAGTAGAGCAAAGATTCTAGATGCAAATTTTTGCACATATTTTCCACCTTGAGAGAGGAATTTCTTTTATTTCACCCCCTTCCTTTGTGGTTATTGCTTCATGTGCTCTCTTTGTGTTGTGTTCCTATTTGCTTACATTGAGGACAATGCTTATTTTAAGTGTTGGGGGGGGGGTAGTATTTTCTGTTTTTGTTTACTATGTTTACTGTTTTTTGTTTTCTATTTTTGTAATAATTCTACTGCTATATTTCTATTTCTTTTTTGTTGTTTCTGCTATTGTAATAATTTTGTTGCTACTACCATTTTGTGAAAATTTCGCTGTTGTATTTTATTTTTGTTTTTATTTTCAGTTGTTGTTGTAATAATTCTATTTTCTGTTGTTATTGTAATAATTCTATTTTTTGTTTTGTTTTTATTTTAATTTTTTTTCTATTAATGTGTTTTTGTTTTTATTATTTTTACTGTTTTTGCTGTTTTTACTTATTTTCTTCTATTTTTACTTATTTTCTTCTATTTTTACTTATTTTATGCTATCTTCCAATTTTACTATTGTTGTCAATTTTGTTTTTGCTAAAAAAAGGAAAAATAATATTTTGTAGTTTTTGATACTTTTTAGTGAATTTCTAGGTTGTGTAAATTGTGAATAGTTACATCATTCTTGATTGAGAGATTTCACAACTTGATATGGAACAATTTTTGCATCTTTAAAGTTGAGTGGCTTGGAAATTAAAGTTTGAATAATTGGTGGTAGAGCATTTATCCTTGTGAGATTTTAAGCATTGTATCTTGATGGCTTGCATCTTTCCATTCTCTTCTTTCATGTGTGATTTGCACTTGTGTTGCTAGTTACTATATGTTTTTCCTTGACTCTCTTTTATGCCTCTTGTCTCACATCCATTGGTGATATGCCTTCTTTCTTTGTAGGCACTAGCCAAATGGACTTACTTGCATTAAATTCCTTGCTTACCACTTTTGAACCTATCTAACCCTTTGTTTGGTATTATAGCTCATTACAAGCCAAAAAGTGATTAACCAAGATCACCCTAACCTTAGGGGTTAAAGGAACTTTGAAATTGTTTTTGGAATGGGTTCTAAATAAGTGTAGGGGTGATACCCCAAGACTTTACAAGTGATAATTGTTGTGTTGTGTTGATTTGTTTTTGATAAAAAAGTGTATAGAAAAAAGTTCATAAAAGAAAGAAAAAGGTAGCAAAAAGGATGAAGAAAAAAATGCAACAAAAGGTTGTAGTAGTGCAAAAAAAAAATAGAGAAGTGAAGTGAAATTGAAATAAAAAGGAAGAAAATAAAAGAGGAAAGGAGACAAAGTGGACCTTACTTGTCTTGTATGGTTTTACATTGTTTTTGGTGACTTGTATTATTCTAGGGATGATCTTCATGCTTATTGACTTATTCCTATTGCCTTCTTTTCCATCTTTATTTGTGTAAGCTTAAATCACTCCTCATGTTATTGAATCTTTGGTTGCCATAGAAGGCTAAACTATCTTATCAATTCAAGGTTTTAGGATTGTAGTTTGGTTTGAGTTATTGAATCTTATGCAAATTCTATTATGTTCTTTCGTTTCCAATTCTTAACATATTTCCATGATTATGATTTCGTTTGAAGTTTTGGATTGTGCTATGTTAGGTAATCGATTGATCACCTAAAATAAACCAATTGTGTGCTTGAATCCATGCTAACTATAGATTGCAATTGTGATCTCAATCTATATGGATGAATCTTAGATGATTATCTAATGAATCTTTGGTTAATATGAATTTGCAACCTTATTAGAACCATGATAATAGAATTGCAAGATTGAATCTTTGGATTGGTGTTACATAATTTTGTTTAGTGCAATTCTCTTTTGTTTAATTTTGTTCTGCATAAATAATTTTTCTGCATGATTCCGTTTTGACACAAACCCCATTTTAACATTTAATTTGATTTTTATTCAACTTGATTAGGTATTGCATGATTGTATGCTTGAGAGGTTCGACCTAGGTTAGTCCCTACACTCTAAAATTAAAGGAAATCTAGTGATTTCTTAGCCATTTTTGGAAAATCCTTTAGACTAAGCTTGACACCAAGTTACTCTTCTCCACTACTTGCCACCCTTAAACAGATGGGCAAACTAAAGTGGTGTCAAGGATTTGGATAGCGCTGAAGAAGACCTATAAGAAGAGCAACAAGGAAAAGATAAGCAAACTCTAAAAGGCTTGCTTATCTTTGGGCCTATAAAAAGAGCAACAAGGAAGCTAGAAGAAGTTTCTTAAAAGCTTAGATGACTTAGGCCCAAGCCTAAGGCCATGCCCAAGCCCATCCATCTACACTATATGGGCTTGCTCCTTAACACCCTAGAATCATATGATTGTATTTGTTCTTCATTTAGAAATCATTTGTAATCTAGATTAGCTCTTAAAGTACATTATGACTTTGTTGTGTTTGTTTGGCTAAGTAGATAGCATGAGCTTGTACTACTCTAAGTATAACTTTGTAACTTGCTTGGATACCTGGAAAGGGTATCCACCTATCCAAACCAGGAGTAGGCGTGAGGAAGCCTATATAAGGCCCCTCCTTCATTGTAAACTCAACATCATTTTTTAATGAAAGAATAGTATGTTCCTTTGCAAATTGGAGAGCTAAATCTCTATCTTGTTTGGTGCAAGAGACTTTAATTCTTACCAAGCTTTCATGAGTTTTGTGGCGAATCTCATTTGCTCTTATATTCCTCATCAAAGAGAGTATGGAGAGTTGACAATTCTTTCTTTTCTAATCAACTTTTTCCCTTCCTTCTTTTTTTGAGTCCATTTCTATGAGCCCTCTCTACTTGGAAGGAGTGACAAAGCAAGGCTTCAAAAAGATCCTAGGCAATTCGACATCATTTGGTATCAAGAGCACCTTGAAGCTCTTCTTTTTTTATGTCAGCTAACATCATTCCAAGCATCATCTTCCTCAAAGATGTCATATTGATAATGTTGTCCAAACACTATATAAACACTAGATTTCCCTTAATTTATGTAGTATAGGAACTAACCTAAGTCGATTCTCACAAGGATACAATCATACTATGCCTAATCTTCTTGATCAGAAACCAAAATGAATGTTAAAAATGGGGGTTGGGTGAAACAGAACTATGTAGAACAAAATTTATACAAAACAAAATTGATCTAAATTGAATTGTGTAATATCAATTCAAGGATTCAATCATGAAATTTGTTATCATAGTTCTAATAAGGATGCAATTTGATATAAACATAAATTTCATTAGATAATCATCTAACATTCGTCCATGCATATTAAGATTACAATCATGGTCCCTAAGTAGCATGGATTCATGTACATATCTAGTTGATTTTAGGTTATCAATTGATTACCTAATAGAACACAATCCAAATTTTCAACCGAGATCATGATCATGAAAACAAATAAAGAATTGGAAGGAAAAATAGTGAAAATTGCATAAGCAAGATAAAGTTTCAAGAACTCAAATTGACTTGCAATCCTGAACCTTGAATTTAGCCTTCCATAGAAAACTCAGAAGAATACAGAGAAGAAAACGTGCAAGAAAATGCAGCAGAAAACCATTGAGAAGAGAGGAAAACTTCTAATGCAAGAAACCCTCTGAATTCTCCAAAAGCTAAAAAGTCTCCAAAACTGTTTCTAACTAACTAAATCCTTAACCACCCTAAACTAACTTACTAATGATTACATGCATGAAAGTGCCAAGGAAGATGGGCTTGGATGGAAGAATTAGCAGCCCAAAAATCCCATCAACTAAGGCCCTATAATCTGGGCCAAAATATACAAGGAAAAACCCAATTAGAGTGGATGCAGAGGTCGTAACTTCACATGGACATTTGACACTGCAAATGGTCGAACTAGATTTATCCATAAAAAGGGAAGTTGTAGGAATTTATCTTAACTTTCCAGGTCTACCAAGATTGTCCAATTTGGGGGTTTGTAGCTCTAGATATGGCCTGTAGAAGATAGCAACATCATAATGAAAATTAAGTCTGAAAATAAGAAAAGATTAGCAACTAACCCCAATTAAGTTCAATAACCTAAGACTCAACCAATGTACCATTATTAATCCAAAAATGATATCAAATATGTCTAAAATGACTCACTATTAAGTGCCTCAAAAAGGCTTTATCACATGGCCATAACCATATAAGTAGTTCTTTTCTAGATGCTTGTAGTTCTTTCTTCCATGGTCCATTTTCAATCTTTTTCCTTGTGTTTTATTCACCCAAACATATTATACATAGGCGTGTTGTTTCCTTGTGATTCTTGAGTCTTGGGTTGGTTCTGGCATGAGGGTTTTTCCAAGAAAGTTCCACAAACCACCATTGATGAGTTGTTGAAGTTCTTAATCCATGGCTTATTGATCCTTGCATTGTATTTTCGTTTTCTTGAGTTCTTGTAGAATATTATTGTAGACGAAACTTGTTCTTGATTATATGGAGGTACTGTAGTGTTTAAAATTGAAATTGTATGTCTTGAGTGTGAAAAAGTTCAGGTGGAAGCCATTAGAGAAAGTGCTGGAAAATTTCTGAAAAAAAAAGTAGTGTTGCATGTTGTTTGTGTTACTTGTGCATCAAGAAAGAAAATTGTGTATTGCTGAAAAAAGGAATGTTATTATGGCATGAAAAGTGAATTAAAAAGAGAAAGAAATTCATTGAAAAATTGTAAAAATTTGAGTATAGTTTTTCAGAAAACAAGTGCTAGTAACCTTCTAGTATAGTGGTAATTTTGATAGTGGTAATTTTGATGTTGTATGCTTATGCTTTTGGAGTTTTATAAAGTGATTGTATTGGCTGGAATTTTTGGATATTATATGATAAAATCCCTGTATTATCTTGTGTCTAAATCTATTTTTGAGTCTTCATCTTGTACACTAAAATTCCACTTTGAGTTTAGCTTTTTTCTTGTTCTATACTCTTTTTTTCTTTTTATTTCCTTTGGCCTCTTTTAGTTTTGTCATATGTGTTTTCTCTCCTTTGGAATCCTTAAGAGACGTATGAGATTTGACGTATTTCACTTGCATGTAAAAGCTTCATTAAAGAATTAAGTCTCTTCTACAAACCAAAGATACTAGAGAGGTAAAAGATAAGAGAGTGTAATAGAGAAAAGCCTCTAAAGTGTGCAAACATGAGTGTGACTGTAATAAACACTTAGAAAGAGGTGAGGATTGCCTTTTCTTTCTTGAATCTTTTGTGCATTTTCAGGTTTGTTGGAGGTGGGAGGCTTGGTGATGAGAAGTGAAAAAGAAACACAAAAATAATAGACATAAATATGTCAAGTTCAAGCTTCAATCTAGAAGATCTTTCTCCTAAGTCAAAATTGATAATGGAGCACATGAAGAAGTTAGAGGAGAAGATTGAAAATCTTAAAGGAGGGTTGGAGTCTATGCGATTTGATTCACATAGTGTGAATGCAAAGATAAGATCATTGAGTAGAAAGCAAGAAAAAGAAGAAGAAAAGAAGTAAAAAAAATGTTAGTAGTAGTAGTAATGACAATGAAAGTTGTAATAGTAAATCTCATAGAAGAGAAAAACTTGTAAAAATACATGAATGAACTGTTTATGAGCCCAAAAAGAATAATTAGGATCTCATTAAAGGTAAAATCCCACCTTTTACTGAGAGTGGTAGTGCTGATGACTATTATGAGTAGGAGTTGAAAGTAGCTCAAAATATTGATTGCATTAACTGTTAAGATCTAACAAAAGTTAAATTGCCTTGTCTTTTGAAGGTTATGCCTTGGTTTGGTGGAATGAAATTGCCTTGTAGATAAAAGGCATGAGGAGAGCATCCATTGAATCATGGGAGGAGTTGAAACAAGAGATGAGGGAAAGGTTTGTGCCTTCATATTTTAAATGACACTTGTTTGTTAAGTTGCAAAAAATATATCAGGTCCTAGAAGTATGGATCAATATTTTAAGGAGATGAAGATAATTGTCCTTAGAGCTTAAATTTTTGAGTTTCAAGAAGCCATAATGGTCCACTTTTTGCATGGATTGAATAAAGGTATTCACGATATTATGGAGTTACATGACAATACGTCCTTAAATCCTTATCTACTCTTGTACATTGATAATTACTGTCGACACAATATCAAATCACTAGGTATCCCTTAAGTTTTCTAGTGTAGAGGCCAACCTAGATCAATTCTCACAAGGACAACTCTTACCATGCCTAATCATGTATAGTAGAAACTAGAAAATTATGCAAAATAGAAACCAAAACAGCAAAAAGGGGGTTTAGTTTAGAACAGGAGTTGTAGGGCAATTTGACAAAACATAATGGATTTTAAATGAATTGTAGAAAATCAATTCAAGAATTCAATCATGCAATCAGTTATCATGGTTCTTCTAAAGAAAGATGCAATTTCATATCAATCAACCTAAGTTTCTTTAGATAATCATTTAACATTCATCCATGCATATTGAGATCACAATCATAACCCTTAATTAGCATGGATTCAGGATCGTAACTAGTTGATTTTAGGTTATCAATTGATTACCTAATAGAAAAAAATCCAAAACTCAAGTGAAATCACAATCATGAAAACAAATTCAGAATTGGAAAGATAAAATAGTAGAAATTGCATAAGGAAAATAAAGAATTAAAAGCTCAAACCGGTTGCAATCTTGAATCTTGAATTGATAATGAAGTTAGCCTTCCATGTTCATCATCATATAAGACTTAACAACATTCAAATAAGGAAAAAAATAGAGAAGATGTAGAGAAAATTACAGTAAAAACGTAGCTGAAACTCTTTTGAGAAGAAAGGAAACTTCCATTTCAAGCAACCCCTTCAACTCCTCCAAACTCAAGTGTCTCCAAGAAGTTTCTAACTCACTAACTAACTAAATCCCTCCATCAACTACCTAACTAACTTCCTAAATGATCATATTGTCAAAAGTGCCAAGGAGGATGGCCTTGGACAAAACTTAAGTAGCCCAACAAGTCCACCAATTTACAAGGAAAACTCCAATCCATAGTGGTGCAGAGGTAGAAACTTCACGTCCATATTTGACTCTTAAAATGGTCGAATTGGGTTGAAATTTAAAGAGAGAAGTTGTAGATCTTTGTCTTAACTTTCTAGGGCTACAAAGATTGTCCAATTTGGAGGTCTATAGCTTCAGATATGACCTGCAAAAGATAGTAACCTCATGGTAAAATTTAAGTCCGAAAATAAGCAATGATTAACAACTATCCTCAATTAAGCTCAATGACCCAAGACTCAACCAATGGGTGATTATTAACCAGAAAATACTATCAAATATGTCCAACATAAGTACCTATTAGGTGCCTCAGAAATTCTCTATCGTACATCAAGTCTCTAAAGTTGGATCTTAACTAAGGTGGCATGGAAGGAAATCCTACCCTACCATAATCTCTAACTAGAGGGGTAAGGAAAAAAAGGAGGAAAAGCTCTTTAGAAGGGACAAAAGTTCGAAGAAGGGGAGTGCACCCTTCAAAATTCATAATGATGAGGTAAGCAAGGTAAATGTTCCTAACTTTAACACCCAAAAATCACGTAGTTAAATGTTTCAAGTGTCTAGGGAAAGGCCATACTACTTCTCAATATCTAAACAAAAGGACAATGATTCATGGAAAAGATGGTGACATCGATAGTGATAGTTCCCATGAAGAGATGTTAACTTTTGCAAGTGATGGTTACTCTAGTGAAGAAGTGCCATTGGAAGGAGACCTTCTAATGGTGAAAAGATTTGTGAGTGCATTCATAAAAGATTTGTGAGTGCATTCATAGAAGATGATCAATCACAACAGGAAAATATCTTTCATTCTAGGTATATGGTTAAAGGTAAATGTTGTTCTCTCATTATAAATGGTGGAAGTAGTGTGAATATAGTTAGTCTCAGACTAGTGGAAAAACTTGAATTGCCCATTATTCCTCATCCTAAACCCTATAAGCTTCAATGGTTATGCGAGAAAGGAGAAATAGTTATTAATAAACAAGTGAATGTTGAACTAACATTGGCTAAGTACAAGGATAAGATTCTTTGTGATGTTGTACCTATGGAAGCCACCCACATCTTGTTAGGAAGACCATGTCAGTTTAAGGCAAGTTACATATGATGGTGTGAGCAACAAGTTTTCCTTTGTCCACAAGGGTGAAAAGGTAATTCTTAAACCCTTAACACCTCATGAAGTTATAGAAGATCAACTTAAAATGAAAAAAAAAGATATTAAGAAAAATAAGAAATTTAAAAAAAGAGAAAATTGAAAGGTGAGACAATTAGAAAAAAAAATTAAAAAAATATAAAAATAATAGTATCTTGGTTATTAAGTGATAAGTTGTTTTTAGTCGTCAATTCAACTATAAAAAATAAATAGATTACCTATGTTTTATATAGAATAGGGGCAAACTTGGTTGAATCTCTCAAGGACATGTTATTCTTGTGATATCTAGTGTAAAAGGCTGAGAATAATGCAGAATCAAGAATGTAGAAGGCGGACTCGGACAACGAATAGAAAAATAGAGGGCTTTAATGGAATTACAAAGTAAAGGCAAAAAGTAAACTAACTAGCTACGAAATTAAAGGCAAACAAGCAATGAACAAAACATATATTGATCATATCAATTCCAAAGTCAGCAAGTAAATGGTTCCAGTTCTGGTTCCTAATAATGCATGAAATTCCAAACCAACCTAAGTCTTAAGACAATTGCCTAACATTTGCCTGTTGTCGATTGAGTGCTTACACAATTGCGACCTCGAGTTAGTAAGGATTACACCCGTGGTTGATTTAGATTTTCTATCGATTACCTATAAAGTTGCTAGATTGGTTCCGATCGGCCTTTAACCTAACACGGTCTATTTTTACACATGCATAATCATGACATGAGCAAGAACAGAGAAACAAACAGAAAAGTAGAGAAACGTAAACCCATTTCATTGCATAATTATCATATTGATACAAGGAGTATGGATACATGGAATTATGAACTCAGCCTCCCACAACGATCATCGTGGCAGAGCTGTAGTATTCCAGCAGAGATGGTCAAGTATAGAGGGGTTAGTCCACCAAAGTGTGCCAGATACCTGGTTAGTCCTCTCTAGCAACCGACCATTACCCAAACCTTAAGCCTGCATCCACTCGATCGACTGGATGTCATATTGAAGCACCATGGAAACACTGATTAATAGAGTGAGAGTGTATGTGTGAACAATGGAGGTCGTGGTGTGTATGAATGTGTTGATGCATCACTATGTGTGTGTGTAACCAATGAACGAGCTATGCCTCCCTTTTATACATGTTTGATTATCTAACTCTCTAACCGTACGCTAACTGATTTAACAGAAATAACGAACTAACTAACTAACAACTAACTGAAATAATAGAATTAACAAACTGACTAACTACTTCCTAAATGATCACGTGCTCAAAATCGTTGGGCAGAGTCGGTCTTACTGTCGGGATGAGTCCGGATAAATGGGATGACCACAACCGGCGAAGACAGAGTCGGCATGCAGAGATGGAGTCAGCATGCCGAGACAGAGTCAACATGCGAAGATGGAATCAACATGCGAAGATAGAGTCAGCATGAGGGGATGGAGTC
Organism: Mucuna pruriens; assembly: GCA_025330945.1. Lineage (NCBI taxonomy): Eukaryota > Viridiplantae > Streptophyta > Magnoliopsida > Fabales > Fabaceae > Mucuna > Mucuna pruriens. Next base: position 1,658,903 of record JAENHJ010000108.1, read on the forward strand.
AGCTATTGGAGATGGAGTCGGCTTGGAGAGGAACTCATTTGGCCAAGACGACTTCACCTGTCCAGGATGCTGTTAGTTGGCTAGGACGACTTTGTTTGGCCGAGACACCTTTAGTTGGCCGAGACAACTTCATCTGGCCAAGACGCCTTCGGTCTCGGCTGGGATGGCCGAGAGGACTCGGACTCGGTCTCAGTTAGGATGGTTCGGGACTCCTCTTTCAACCTATACAATGAATTAACCTTTTTGTTATCTAAAATCCTTAAATTAGTATAGATTTGTATTTTCCATATTTTTAGTTCGATAATCTAAATCTTAGCTAATATGTGTTTCTTAGCTATCAAAAAGAGTCTACTATACCAATCTTAAGACCTTGTTGGTTGTCTAAAATATGAATTATCAGACCCCCACACTTACACTTTTGCACTCTTGGGTAAAATTGAAAAGAAATCATTAAGGAAAAAATGAAAACAACTGATTGCGAGAATAAGATATATTTTCAAATGAAATCATCAAGTTGATAAACAGACTAAGTATACATTCACCCCAAAATCAAGATATCCAACAATCTATGAAAGTTACATTTTCAACATCCAAAGTGAACAAGCAAACAATAAAAGTTTAAAGAGCAACTAAGAATGACAGAGCCCTCGCAAGGTATATGCTCTCATTCTCTCAAGTGTTTAGTGTTGTGTTTACACTCAAGCACCCTATGTTACTAGCACTACTAAGTTTTGACTAGCCTATAATTTTTACAACTTGAACACACATGCAATAGTGATCAATAGGACTTTTGTTAGGGTTGTAACGTGGCTAGGGTTAAGGTAGGATATAAGAAAGTAAAGTGAGCTTCAATAACCAAAGGGAAGAGAGGAGCAATGGAGAATAAGTTTTGTAACTATGGAAACTAACTCTAAGATACTAAAAATTTTAAATATACTTTCAATGCTCTACTTTTCCTTTGTATTTTTCTTTCTTTTCTCACTTTTGTATTTTTGTTTTGTACTTTTGTGGCCTTGTGTTGCATTTTCTTGCAACCTTTTTGCTTTTTGCCGCCTTTTTCTTTTTCATCCATCGTTTTCTTTTCACACCCTTTTTCTTTCTTTTTCAACAACCATTTTTCTTAATGTACAAGCATCACTTGGTACAACTACTTTGGAGTACCTCTTACTCACAATACCTTGGAGTATTGATAAGCTCGTCTTTAGTCATCTCAACGCGCATCAAATAAACTAAAGCTAACTACAGTATAGTCAACCCTAGGTCGAATCTTCTCAAGGACACAGTGTACTCAATTGTGATTTAGTGTGAAGCAAAATGATCCAGAATCTAAGGTGTAGAATATTGACTCGTCTCGGCCACTGGCTGAGTTGCTCTCGGTAGAGACTGAGTTGATATGGTCTCGGTAGAGATTTATCAAGCTTGGTCTCGGCTAAGTGTGACAGAACGCAACAGAGTTGGACTGACTCTTTTACAGTACTTGGAAAGTAGTAAATGAGGGGGGTTGAATGTGAGTAAAGCCGAAATTAAACTAAAACTATGAATGTATTGAAAATATACTAGTGCTACTGATATTACTATTATTATTATTATGATATAATTGTGCTCATGTTCAGTGCTATTAGTCCAAGTCCAATTCAATTTTCTCACTCCAATTCTCAGTCCATATCAGCCTTGGGAATTCTTATGACAATCGCCAAAGGTTCATTCATTGTCATACCGAGGAATTACGCAATCGCTACCTCATCGGTTGGTAGGGATTAAGTTCAAAGCTGATTTTAGGTTCTCAATCAACATTCGTTAAATGATTACCTACTGAACTAGTTAAACCAGTTTTGATCGACTTAGCTTAACATTGTTCACGTTTTAAATACATTTGCTATTCAATTCGTGAATTAAAGAAGATGAAAGGAACAGAGATGAGAAATGAAGAATGAAATTGATTAATAGAAAATAGAGTACAAACACAATGGTCTGAATTCAGATGGATCCATCTTCCACGACGATCGCCATGGTCGATGGTGGTGGTTCACCTCTAGTAGCCTAAGTGTTGAGGATCAGATCCACCAGAGTGCGTTGGAATCCCAATCAATCCCCTCTGATAGACTTCGGCTTCCCAATCTCAAACTTGCACTTCCTCGATTGAGAGAAACACTAATGCAGCACCGTGCACCACCGTAGATGGAGAAAAATGAGAGCAAGATAATGAAAATGATGACAATGCATAGAGTGTGAATTCAAAGACCCCTAAAATGTACACAACTACTCCTATATATACAAAAGTGCGCGAACTACGACGCCTAATAGAATTAAAAAAGTGAATTTCCTATTCTACCCTTGCGTAGCTTGTGTTACACGTTTCTCCAATAGTGACATGGCATCTGGAGCTGAGGTGGCCTCTAAGCTGGATAGCTGATGTGGATAGTGCCATTGGGCCACCCTTATTGGGTTGCGCCTACAGTGAGCTGCTGGGCTACAAGGTTGGCCTGGCCGAGACGGAGTCGGTCTCGGTTGAGACGACTCTCCTAGCTTATGTGAACTCGGCTCAGTCTTGTAGAAGAAGGGAAGAAGACTTTTTATTAGCTAAGACCTTCAATTTAGCATAGATTTGTATTTTCTCTATTTTTAGGTTCATAATATGAATCTCAGCTAACAAACAATCCTTAAGCACAAATTAATCTTATAACCACCCTTCTTAGGTCTACAAAAGTTGCATAATCTGTGACTCATCAGACTCCCACACTTAACCTTTTGCACTCTTGGGCAAAATCAAATGGGAATCAACAAGGGAGATTTTTAAGGATAGGAAAGAATTTTTCAATTTGGCTTCCTTAAGTTCAGTCGAGACATAGTCAACACTCCTTCATCTTGAGTTTAAGATACTCAAACAATTTGAAAACTACTTCTCTTGTGCTCCAGGTGAATTCATGACCTACAAACAGCAAAAGGTAGCCTGGAGTGATAGAGCTCTCACTTAGGCAAGTATTCTCTCAGTCTCTCAAGTGTTTGGGTTTGTATTTACACTCAACATTGCATGAAACTAGCATTCTTTTACTTTGACAAGGCTCTCCTCCTACACCTGCAAAAACACGAACAATCATGATCACTAGGACTTCCTTTTGGCTTGTAGCGAGGCCAGGGACACAAGTAGGATAGAATATGAAAGGTGGTGTTAGAACCCGTGGGGAAGAGAGGAGCAATGGGAAGTAAGTTTCATCAGCATGATGGACAGCCCAAGATGTTGTGATCTCCTTCCTTTATTCAATTCTTATCTTCTCACTTCTTTCCCTTTTTCTGATCTTTTATTTTTTTCTTTCTTTCCTGATATTCATGCAACTTTTCTGTAATTCTTTGTTTTTCAGCTTTGATTTCCTAGCTGCTTTTCTACTTTTCTCTTTTTCTTTCCTTTGCTGCTTCTTTTCTTTTCTAGCTTTTAGAAGATGCTGAACAAATTCTACTTCCCGAAATTTCCCCCACACTTGATGATGACTTACTCCTAAAACAATTCAAAGGCTCCTCTGCTCCCTATGGGTGAGGTTAAATCATGGCTTTTTTTTTTTGGCCTTGGCTTGTAATGAGCTGTCAATAAGAATGGTTGAATTAGGCTCAAGGGGGGTAAACAAGGGACAAAATTTTTCAGGTAGGCTTTATTTGGCTTGGGGCTTTGATGAGTCACAAACTATACACCTATCTTGGACCTAAGAAGGATTATTATAAGCATATTTTGCATTTAAGGAACGAGTATTAGTTGGGATTCATATTAGGAACCTGAAAATAGAGAAAATACAAAACTGTGCTAATTCAAGGATTTTAGCTGATTTTCCCTTTCGTGCAGGTCCAGCCATCTTAGGACCAACAAATGAGGACCTAAGCCGATTCCATCTCGGCCAAGCCAAGCTACACAACCAAATGGCACAGTAAGGGAGCAGCCTAATAAGAAGTGGCCCTATAGTAATTTCCACGTCATCCATCCAACATAGAGGCCACCTCAACTCCAACTTAGATACCACGTCACTCCTGGAGTAACCAACAGCGTGCATCACAAGGGTAGATTAGGGAATCCACTTTTGTAATTATGTTAGGCATCGTGGTTCGCGCGCTCATGTATAAATAGGAATAGTAGTATATAATTTAGGGGTCTTTGAATTCATCCTCTACACATTATCACTAAGAACATTATCTCGCTCTCATTTCTTTCATTTGCGGTGGTACACGGTGTGGCATTGGTTTTTCTCTCGATCAAGGAAGTGTAGGTCTGAGACGAGGAAGCCAAAGTTTGTCAAAGAGGACCGTTTGGAATTCCAACGCACTCTGGTGGATCTGATCCTCAACGCTCTGGCTATTGGAGGTGAACCACCACCATCAACCATGGCGATAGTCGTGGAAGATGGATCCATCTGAATTCGGACCATTGTGTTTGTATTCTATTTTCTATTAATCAATTCATACTGCATTTCTTGCCTCTGTTCCTCTCTTCTTCTTTAATTCATGATTTGATCCTCTCCTCTCCAACCAGAGAATGTTGGAGCCATAGGTGGATTTCAGTACAAGAAACAGTCGTATCAGAATCGGCCATTTGATAGTCAGCAGCATGGAAGACAGCCATTTCGGTCGGGACCGAATCAAGGGCCATACACAACTCAACAATTCGGGTCCATACTGAATACATATCAGAGACAAGCAGGTTATCAACAGCCAACTCCACAATATCAGGCAACACCTTTCCAACAACAACAGCAGCAGTAGAGAGTGCCTACTCAAGGCAACTCTCCATCTCTGGAAGACCTGATGAAGTAGCTTGCAACTAGTAACCTGGAGTTCCAGCAATTTGTGAGCTTCAACAATATGCAATTCCAGCAGAACGTGACCGCCACCATCCAAGACCTTAAAATGTAGATTGGACAGTTAGTCAATACTGTGAGCCAATTACAGTCGGCTGGATCCAACAACCTCCCCTCTCAAACCATTCCAAATCCGAGAGGAAATGCCAGTGTAGTCACTCTCAGAAGTGGAAAAGAACTACCTCAACCTACACTGCAATAGTTGCCAAGATCAGTTGAAGCCGACTCTAAGCCAAATGCTGACTCGTAGTCTCGGTCGGAGACAACTGTCCCATTGCCATTTCCATCTCGGACCATCTCGGCAAGGAAGCTAGAGTTAGATGAAGAGTTGTTGAAGATGTTCCGGAAGGTGGAAATCAATATTCCACTCCTTAATGCAATTAAACAGGTCCCTAAGTATGCAAAATTCCTCAAGGAATTGTGCATACATAAAATGAGGAAGATAAAGAGGAGCAGGGAAATTTGAGGCATGGTGTCGGCCTTAACCAAAAATGAAGAACTCACTACAGGTGCCACACGAGCACTGCGAAGGAAGTGTAGAGATCCCAGAATCTTTTCTATCCCATGGACCATTGGCGACTACACCTTTGTTGACGCCATGTTGGACTTGGGAGCTTCAATTAATGTCATGCCTGCATCGATCTACAGGTCCCTGAATTTTGGTGATCTTGAACCCACAAGGATGACCATTCAACTTGCAAATAGGAGCATTGTCCAACCCTTGGGAGTGCTCGAAGATGTTCTGGTCCAAGTGAATGAGCTAATATTTCCAGCTGATTTTTATGTGCTAGACATGGATGATGAGACATCTGGGAAGGAATCCACCTTAATTATGGGAAGAACATTCTTGATAACGGCTAGAATAAAGATCGATGTGCATGTCGGGATTCTCGCGATGGAATTCGGTGACACCTTGGTGCAATTTAACATTTTCGAAGCGATGAAGCACCCAACCAAAGACCACTCTCTCTTTGGCATTGATTTACTTGATGAAATAGTTGAAGAATACTTTCAACTAAATAGCAGCAGTGAAGACATTGAGAAGTTTGCTGGGAGCTTTGATGAGATCAGCTGCCTAGGGTCTATAGATGAAGAGGCCGACTATGAGGAAGTACAAGACCTTCCCAACTCTGAAGATAACCATGATGACACTACTGACTCGGAATTCAAAGTAGAACTAACCAAATTACTAGACCAAGTCTGCAACCAGGAACACTTAGAGGGTACAAATGATGCAGAAGTCAAGGTTGCTGAGACTAAAAGTGAAAAAAAGTCCTTCTCTACACAATTGGCAACAATTTTTACGGTGGAAATCAAGTCGACTAGAACAGGCCGAGTCAAGGAAGAGATAAAAGTCAACTCGGACAAAAAGTCAGACAGCAAGGCTGACACGCTTGCTGAGACCTTCTCGGCCAATGAAGACCAAACACAAGCTGGAGTGGAAATTACTGTTCCATCCGAATCCGACTTCGAAGCTACACAAGAAGTCAATGCCGACTCAAATCCGACAAGAATCGAAGCTACCGAGTCGAGTTAGCCGAAGCAGCCAAAGGCCAAAATCATGTCGGCACACCTAGTGCCGAGTCGAAATCAAGTTGGTAAAACAGATTCGAACCCATTAACTGAAAAATCTCCATCCCCACCACTACCCATGGAACTGAAACCATTTCTGAGTCACCTAAAGTATGCCTACTTGGACAAGGAACAACAACTCCCGGTTATCATCGCCAACAATCTCCACCAGGAGCAAGAAGACAAGTTGCTAGAAGTCCTAAGACAGCATAAGAGGGCAATGGGGTGGAAACTATTAGACCTTCCTGACATAAACCCCTCTATATGCACGCACAGAATCTTGATGGAGGAGGAAGTCAAGCCCATAAGGCAACAGCAAAGAAGACTGAATTCGACACTCCTGGATGTGGTTAAAAAGGAAGTCACCAAACTCCTTGCTGTAGGGATCATTTACCCCATCTCGGATAGCCAATGGGTGAGCCTTGTGCAAGTGGTGCCGAAGTAGTCTAGGATGACCGTCGCAAAGAATCAACACGACGAGTTGGTGCCAACAAGGATTCATAATAGCTGGTGAGTCTGCATTGATTATAGAAGATTAAACCAGGCAACTCGCAAGGATCACTTCCCTTTTCCTTTTATTGACCAAGTCCTTGAAAAGCTAATAGGAAATCCCATTACCTATTTTCTGGATGGCTTCTCAGGCTACATGCAAATCCATATTGCACCTGAAGATCAGCACAAGACAACCTTCACCTGCCCATTTGGCACCTTTGTGTACACTCGCATGCCATTTGGATTATGTAATGCTCCGGGTACATTCCAGCATTGCATGACAAGCATCTTCTCGGACTTACTACAGGATTGCATGGAAGTATTCATGGATGACTTCATGGTCTATGCCGATTCATTTGAAGCATGCCTAAGCAACCTATCCAAGGTGTTGAAGAGATGCATTAACATAAACCTTGTGCTCAATTTTGAAAAATGTCATTTTATGGTGACCGAGGGCATTGTGTTGGGACACCCGGTCTCCAACAAAGGCATTGAGGTAGATAAATCAAAGATAGATAGCATATCCTCCCTTCCAAACCCCACTTTTGTGAGGGAAGTTCGCGCGTTCCTGGGCCATGCAGGCTTCTATAGAAGATTCATTAAGAATTTCAGCAAACTTGCCCTACCGCAGTCCAGATTGCTATAGAAGGATGTGGAATTTAATTTCGACCAGCCCTATAGTGAAGCATTTTAGGAGCTGAAGAACAGACTCACATCCGCCCCTATCCTGCAAACGCCAAACTAGGACCTACCATTTGAACTGATGTGTGATGCATCCAATTCGGCATTAGGAGCTGTCCTCAGCCAAAGAGCTAGAGTTGGCCAACCAGTGCACGTGATTGCCTATGCATCCACAACCATGGACTCGGCCCAGCAAAATTATACAACAACTGAGAAGGAACTGTTGGCAATTGTGTTTGCCATGGACAAATTGTGCTCATACCTTCTCGATTCAAAAATAATTGTGTTCTTTGACCATGCTGCGTTAAGATAATTGTTGAAGAAGCCGGATGCCAAACTAAGACTAATCTGGTGGATGCTTCTTCTCCAAGAATTCAACACAAAAATTAGAGACAAAAATGGCATTGAGAACTCTATAGCAGATCACCGGAGCAAGATTGAAAAAGAAAGCGAACCAATGTCTATCCGAGATGAATTCCATGACGAACAACTTCTACACATCAAAGCATCCACACCATGGTTTGCTGACATTTGCAATTATGTGGCAACATCTCAGTTTCCATCTGAGGCATCCCAGCTATACAAAGAAAAACTCCAAAGTGATGCCAAATATTACATATGGGATGATCTGTACCTTTGGAGACTATGCAGTGACAAAATTATCCGCAGGTTCATTCCTGATACCGAGATCAATTCGGTCCTCCAGTTCTGCCACTTAACACCTAGAGGCGGCCACTATGGATCAACTCGGACTACTAGGAAAGTGCTAGACTATGGCCTATACTGGCCTACTATTTTTAGAGATGCTCATCATTTCGTCTCCACCTGCGAAAGATGCCAAAAAGCATGGATGGCCAAGAACCGAAGGCACGAAATGCCCCAGCAACCTATCCTGTTCTATGAAGTTTTTGATGTTTGGGGAATATATTTCATGGGGCCATTCCCAGTATCCAATGGTTATTCATACATTCTGCTGGCCGTAGACTATGTATCAAGATGAGTAGAGGTCATCGCCACCAGGACCAATGATGCAAAGGTAGTTGTGGACTTTCTGAAGTCCAATATTTTCTATAGGTTTAGTGTGCTGAAAGCGCTCACAAGTGACCAAGGTAATCACTTTTGCAATAGAGCCATGGCCTCTCTTCTTCAGAAATATCGGGTGGCACACAAAATTGCTACAGCATACCACCCCCAGACAAATGGCCAAGAAGAAGTTTTTAATAGGGAAATCAAGAAAACGCTACAAAAGATGACCAACCCCAATAGGAAGGATTGGAGCCGACTCCTTGAGGACGCTCTTTGGTCACATAGAACCGCATACCAAACGCCGTTAGGGATGTCTCCCTACCGGATTATCTTCGGTAAGACCTGTCATCTTCCTGTGGAACTTGAGCATAAAGCTTACTGGGTTGTTAAGTAATGCAATTTGGCCTATGACTAAGCGGGAGATTTGAGAAAATTTCAACTACAAGAACTTGACGACTCCGCTTGGAAGCATATGAAAACTCCAGGATATACAAGCAAAAAGTCAAGAAATTCCATGACTAGAAGATCTTGAGGAAAGACTTCCATGTCGGCCAAAAAGTCTTATTGTTCAACTCAAGACTTAAGCTCATAACATGTAAGCTCCATTTTAGATGGGATGGACCTTTTGTTATCATTGACATATTTCCCAATGGTGCAGTACAATTGAAAGATGAACATAGTAGTAGCACCTTTCAAGTCAATGGGCATCAGATCAAGTCATTCCATGAAGGTCCAGCACTAATTATAGGTGACATGGAGATCATCTTACTGATGGAACCAGCTCCACCAGATGGCACTACCTAAGCCTACCCTGCCAGCCCCTGTCAATCATATCAAGCATTAAGGACAATGCAGAATTCAAGTGTGTGTGTGTGTGGGGGGGGAGCACCGTTAATGGCCATCCGAGGCTACAGATTGAATGTTGTCGCTCTGATATCGTTCACACATTTCACCTTGGCTCAATTTTATTTGTTTTGTTTTGTTTGCATTTATGTTTTGACTTAATGTCTTTTCTCCTGAGTCATTTTTCCTTCTTTTTCAATTTGTTCCAATAAAAACTACTGAAGCCGAATTCATCCTGGTTCTATACCGTCCCGACCGAATCCGGAATGACTTCGGCCAAACATGAGCCTTCCTTGTCTTTTTGTTCTCTACCTTGTGCCCTCCTAGTAGAACTTCAGAATTGGATTGTCGAAAAAAAAATGTGTGTGTGGAAAGAATTTTGAATCGACTTCTGGAAGTTTGATGGCACAGTAGGAAGTAATTTTGCAACCTTGAAAAGAGATTTCTCTAGCCCGAAGGGAGAGAAACTTCTGTGTTTCTAGGTAGTGATTGATTGAAAACTGGAAAGGAAAACCTTCTGTGATAGGGCAAAATAACCCGTGTGAGAATTTGAGCCCTTGTAAATATTGATGCTTGCATCTTGCCATTCCCTTTTTCTAGTGTGATTTTTGCGTTCATGATTAACTGTGTATTCTGCATTTTGCCTTGACTCTCTAGATACAACTGTTTTCACATGCAAGAATGACATGATCTAGGCCATGTTTCTGATGAGCCCCGAGCCAAATAAAGCCTACCAAAAAAAATTTCTGCCCCTTGTTCACCCCCATTGAACCTGATTAACCAATTGTTCTAACAGCTCATTACAAACCAGGGCCGAAAAAACCATGATCCAACCCTCAACCTCAGGGAGTAGAGGAGCCTTGGAATTGTTTTGGGAGTAAGTCATAATCAAGTGTGGGGGAATTCCGAGAAGCAGAATCTGATCAGCATCCTCTAAAGGCTCAAAAAGACAAGAAAAGAAAAGAAGTAAGTGCAAGAAAGGAAAAGAAAAAGAAAAACCAAAAAGTGGAAGCAGCGGATGAAAAATCCAAGTAAAGACAATCAAAAACAAAATAGCAAGACTGCATGAAAAACAGAAAAGAAAGAAAGATAAAAGATCAAAAAAAGAGAAAGAAATGAGTAGATAAAAATAGAATAAGGATTGGAGATCATGGCAGCCGGGACCTCCCCTCATGTTGATGAAGCTTACTCCCCATTACTCCTCTTCTCCCCATGGGTCTTCAAGCTACTGTCCATATCTTATCCTACCTGTGACCCTAGCCTCGCTACAAGCCGAAAAGAAGTCCTAGTGATCATAACTGCTTGTGTTTTTGCAGGTGTAGAAGGAAAGCCTCGTCAAAGTGAAAGAATGCTAGTTTCATGAAATGTTGAGTGTAAATACAAGCCCAAACACTGAGAGACCGAGAGAATACTTGCCTAAGCGAGAGCTCTATCACTCTGGGCCACCTTTGCGGTTTGTAGGTCATGAATTCACCTAGAACTCATGAGAAGTAGTTTTTAGATTGTTTGAGGGATCTTAATCTCAAGGTGAACAAGTACCGACTCCGCCTCAGTTGAACTTAAGGAAGTCAATTTGAAAAGTTCTTTTCTATTTTTAAAAAATCTCCGTTGTTGATTTCATTTGATTTTGCCGAGGAGTACAAAAGGTTAAGTGTGGGGGTCTGATGAGTCACAAACTATACACCTATCTTGGACCTAAGAAGGATCATTGCAAGCATATTTTGCACTTAAGGAACGAGTATTAGCTGGGATTCATATTAGGAACCTGAAAATAGAGAAAATACAAAACTGTGCTAATTCAAGGATTTTAGTTGATTTTCCCTTTCATGCAGGTCCAGCCATCTCAGGTCCAAAACAGGAGGACCCAGGTCGATTCCATCTTGGCCAAACCAAGCCACACAACCAAATGGCCAAGTAAGGGAGCAGCCCAATAAGAAGTGGCCCTATAGTAATTTCCACGTCCTCCATCCAACATAGAGGCCACCTCAGCTCCAGCATAGATACCACGTCACACCTAGAGTAACCAGTAACGCGCATCGCAAGGGTAGATTAGGGAATCCACTTTTGTAATTCTGTTAGGCATTATGGTTCGTGCACTCATGTATAAATAGGAATAGTTGTGTATAATTTAGGGGTCTTTGAATTCATCCTCTATACACTATCACTAAGAACATTATCTCGCTCTCGTTTCTTTCATTTGCGGTGGTGCACAGTGCGACGTTGGTGTTTCTCTCGATCAAGGAAGTGCAGGTCTGAGACTGGGAAGCCGAAGTCTATTAGAGAGGACAACTTGGAATTCCAACGCACTTTGGTGGATCTAATCCTCAGCGCTCTAGCTACTAGAGGTGAACCACCACCATCAACCATGGCTATCGTCGTGGAAGATGGATCCATCTAAATTTGGACCACTATGTTTGTATTCTATTTTCTGTTAATCAATTCATACTGCACTTCTTGCCTCTGTTCCTCTCCTCTTCTTTAATTCATGATTTGATCCACGATTGCAATTGAAACATGAACAAAGTTAAACTAAGCCGATTGGAACTGGTTTAGCTAATTAAGTAGGTAATCATTTAATGATTGTTAATAGAGAACCTAAAATCAGCTCTGAACTTAATCCCTGCCAACTGATGAGGTAGCGATTGTGTAATTCCTTAGTATGGTAATGGACGTACCTATGGTGATTACCATAAGCATTCCCAAGGCTGACCTGGACTGAGAACTGGAGTAAGGAATCTAGAATGGACTTGAATTAATGGAATTGAGCACGAACACAGTTACATCATAATAACATCAGTAGTTATATCGTATTAGTAGCATCTTTGTATCTGCATTTATTTGATGCATTCATTTAATTTCTCTCGTTTCCGTAATTAAGCCCCCTGTTTACTGCTTTACGAGTCCAAGACAGAGATAGTCCATCTTTGTAGCGTCAAATTTGCACTTAGCCAAAACCAAGTCTGATAAGTCTCTACCGAGACCATATCAACTCAGTTTCTGCCAAAAGCAACTTGGCTAGTGCCGAGACGAGTCAATACTCTACACCTCAGATTCTACGACATTTCACTTCACAGCGAATCACAATTAAGTGCAGTGTGTCCTTGAGAAAAATCGACCTAGAGTTGACTATACTATAGTTAGCTTTTGTTATTTGATGCGCATTGAGATGACTAAAAATGAGCTTATCAAGCTTATAAGAAACATGGCCTAGATCATGTCATTCTTGCATGTGCAAACAGTTGTATCTAGAGAGTCAAGGCAAAATGCAAAATACACAGTTAATCATGAATGCAAAAATCTCACAAGAAAAAAAAGAATGGCAAGACGCAATCCATCAATATGTATAAACGAGCTCAAATTCTCATGCAGATTATTTTGCTCTATCATAGACGGTTTTCCTTTTCAGTTTTTCAGTCAATCACTGCCTAGAAGCACAAAAGTTTCGCTCCCTTCAGGCTAGAGAAATCTCTTCTTAGAGTTGCAAAATTACTTCCTATTGTCTTCTTAAACTTCCAAAAGTCAAATCAAAATTCTTTCCAACACACCTTTTCTTCGACAATCCAATTCTAAAATTCTGTTAGGAGGAAACAAGACATGGAACAAAAAGACAATTAAAAATCATGTCTGGCCGAAGGCACTCCGGATTCGGCCGAGACGGCACAGAATTGGGATGAACTCGGCTTCAGTAGTTTTTGTTGGAACAAACTTAAAAGAAGAGAAAATGACTGAGGAGAAAATTAAAACAAAGACACTAAATTCAAACAGACTAAAGAAATGAAACAAAAATTCAAACAAAACAAAACAATTAAAATTGAGCCATAATGAAAAGTGTGAACAATATCAAAGCAGCAGAATTCGATCTGTAGTCTCAGATGGCCACAATAGTGCTTCCCCCTACACTTGAATTCTGCATTGTCCTCAATGTCTAATATGATTGGGAGGGGTTGGTAGAGTAGGTTTCGGTGGTGCCATCTGGTGGAGCTGGTTCCATCAGTGAGATGATCTCCATGTCACCTATAATTGGTGCTAGACCTTCATAGAATGGCTTGGTCTAGTGCCCATTGACCTGGAATGTGCTATTACTATGTTCATCTTTTAATTGCACTGCACCATAGGGAAATACGTTAGTGATAACAAAAGGTCTGTCCCATCTAGAATGAAGCTTACCTGTTATGAGCTTAAGTCTTGAATTGAATAATAGTACTTTCTGGCTGACTCGGAAGTCTTTCCTCAAGATCTGTTGGTCATGGAATTCCTTGACTTTCTGCTTATAGATCCTGAAATTCTCATATGCTTCCAAGTGGAGTTCATCTAACTCTTGCAGTTGGAATTTCCTCTACTCTCCAGCTTGGTCATAGACTAGATTGCTCTGCTTGACAGCCAAGTAAGCCTTGTGCTCTAGCTCCATAAGAAGGTGGCAGGTTTTAACGAAGACAATTTGGTAGGGAGACATCCCTAACGGTGTTTGGTATATAGTTCTGTGTGCCCAAAGAGCATCCTCAAGGAGTCGGATCCAGTCTTTCCTGCTTGGGTTGGTCATCTTTTGTAGCATTTTCTTAATTTCCTTATTAAAAACCTCTGCTTGGCTGTTTGTCTGGGGTGATATGTTGTGGCAACTCTATTCACCACCGCATACTTGTGGAGAAGAGAAGCCATGGCTCTATTGCAGAAGTGACTACCTTGGTCACTTATGAGCGCTTTTGGCACACCAAACTTGCAAAAAATGTCAGACTTCAGAAAGTCCACAACTACCGTTGCATCGTTGGTCTTGGTGGCAATGGCTTCTACCCATTTTGACACATAATCGATGGTTAGCAGAATATATGAGTAGCCATTGGAGACTAGGCATGGCCCCATGAAATCAATACCCCACACATCAAAAACTTAACAAAATAAGATGGGTTGTTTGGGCATTTCATGCCTTCTGTTCATGGCCACTTCGATTTTTTGACATTTGTCGCAGGTGGAGATGAATTGATAAGCGTCACTAAAAATAGTGGGCCAATAGAGGCCGTAGTCAAGCAATTTCCTGGTAGTTGATAAGCTCATTTTAGTCGTCTCAACGCGCATCAAATAACTAAAGCTAACTATAGTATAGTCAACCCTAGGTCGATTTTTCTCAAGGACACAGTGTGCTCAATTGCGATTCAGTGTGAAGTGAAATGATGTAGAATTTGAGGTGTAGAGTTCAGACTCATCTCGGCACTGGCCGAGTCGCTCTTGACAGAAATTGAGCCGAAATGATCTCAGCAGAGATCTACTCGACTTGGTTTCTGCTAAGTGCAGACAGACGCTACAGAGACGGACTATCTCTGTTTCGAACTTAAAAGCAGTAAATGAGTGGGGTTGGAATGCAAGTGAGATAAAGACAGAAATCAAACTACGAATGTAATTGCAATTATACTAAACTACTCCTAGTGCTACTACTGTGCTTATGTTTCAGTCCAATAATCAAGTATTTGCTGGTTCGTTCGTTCTGTTAACAGTCCTCATCAGCCTTAAGTATTCTCATGGCAATCGCCAGGGGTCCGTCCTTTGCCATACCAAGGAATTATGCAATCGCTACTTCATTAGTTGGCAGAGATTAAGTTCGAGCTGATTTTAGGTTCTTAATTAGATTATCCGTTTGATTACCTACTGATTTCAATCGGACCAATTCCAATCGGTTCAATCCAATTGTGATTCAATTCCTTAATGCAATCACAACTCAAAGAATGAATTTATGTAATGGAGTGCAACAGAATTCAGAATTTAGAAATCACTCATATTCATTGGAATTGAAATAAAAACATAGGGGCTTGGCTTCGGTGGCTCCACCATCCACGACGATCGCCATGGCCAACGGCGATGGTTCATCGAGAATAGCTAGGACGTTGAGGATCAAGTCCACTAGAGTGCGTTGGTGATCCAATCGGTCCCCTCCAGCAACCTTCGGCTTCTTAGTCTCTAAACTGCACTCCTTCAATCAAGAGAAATGTCACTACAGCACCGTGCACCACCGTGAGTGAGAGGAAGATGAGAGCGAGAGAAGACAAAGATGAAAGCGTGAATAAGAAATTATAGAATCCAAAGACCCCCAATCATTCACAGTTGTTCCTATTTACACAGGGTGCGAAGCTAACTATCTTAATAGAATTACAAGCAGAATCCCTATTCTACCCTTGCTGTAACTTGCGCTGCAAGCTACTCCAGAGTGATGTGGCTGCTGAGCTAGAACTGAAATGGCTTCTGAGTGGATCGCTGATGTGGAGTGCCACTAGGCTTTGCTCCTTATTGGGTCGTTTTGCTTAGTAGGCTGAGTCTCGGCCTGGTTGAAATGGAGTTGACTGGGTCAACGATGATTTTGGCTGGGCCTTCTTTGGATGGCTGAGAGTCTTGGTTGGACCTGCAATGAAAGAATAGTTAGCTAATGCCTTTTAGCAGCGAATTGTATTTCCTTTGCTTTTTGGTTCCTAATCTAAATCTTAGCTAATAGTCATCTTTTAAGTACATGAGTTTCTTATTAACACTCTCTTGGGTCCACCTTCGGTGTATGATTTATGACTCATCAAACCCCCACACTTAGCCTTTTGCACTCTTGGCAAAATAAAATGTGTTATACAAGGGAGGTTTTTGGTTGATAGATAAAAATTCTTTCGTTGGTTTCTTCAATTTGACTAGACAAAGTCAATTTCTCTTCATCATGGTTCAAGATGGTTTCATGTAGTCGGGAAACTGCTCCTTCCGGGTCTGAGACGCCATCATGACCTACAATTGGGAGAGTGACCACGAGTGATAGATCTCTCACTTGGGCAGTCAACTCTCTCAGTTCTCTCAAGTGTTCGGTTTGTGTTTACACTCAGCATTGCATGGAATTGGAATTACCATATTTTGTCAAAGCTCTCCTCTTACGCCTGCAAAACACAAACAGTCATGATCACTAGGACATTCTGGCTTGTAGTGAGGCTAGGGTCGCGAGCAAGATAGAATGCAGGAAAACTGGGTTCAGGACCCGTGGGGAGGAGAGGAGCAATGGGGAGTGAGTCTTATCAGCACGAGGACAGTCCCGGTTGCTATGGTCTCCTTTCATCTTTACTTCCTTGCCTTTCCTTTACATTTCTTTTCTTTTTCTTTCTTGTATTTATGCAACTTGTTGTTTTTGTTTGATTCAGCTTATTTATCATAGCTGCTTTTTTCTTCCTTTCATTTGATTCTTTTCCTTTTCTTTTCTTCTGAGCCTCCAGATATTCTTGACCAGATTTTGCTTCCCAGGCTTCCCCCGCACTTGATTCTAACTCACTCCCAAGATAATTCCAAGGCTCCTCGGCTTCCCAAGGGTGGGGTGAAATTCTGGTTTTTCTGGCCTCAGCTTCTATTGAGCTGCAAGAAAGGATGGGTTAAATTAGGCCTAATGGGGGTGAACTAGGGATAGAATTCTTTTAGGTGGGCTTTCTTGGTCTGTGGTTCAAAAGAAATATGGCCTAGATCATGTCATTCCTATATATGAAAGAAGTTGTATCCAGAGAGTTAAGGAAAAATGCAGAATACACAATTAACATGCATGCAAAATCACTCAAGAATAAGAGAGATGGCAAGAGTGTGGCCATCATTGTTACAAGGCTCAAATTTTCACTCGGGTCATTGTTGCTTCTTCACTCTGGAGGTTTCCTTTTCCCAATTTTTAGTCATTTATCTTTTAGGACATGGAGGTTTGGTTCCCTTCAGGCAGAAGTCATTTCTTCCCAAGACTGGAGGAACTGCCTCGTTATTTCATCAAACTTCCAAACTCAACTTAGAAGTTCTTCTCCTTTTTTTTCGTTTCGGCTCTGTGACTCTTCTGGGGTAGCTTCTTATTTATGTAACATCAATTCAAGAATTCAACCATGTAATCAGTTATCTTGGTTTTAAAAAGGATACAATTTCATATCTACCTAAGTTTCTTTAGATAATCATCTAACATTCATCCATGCATATTGATATGACAATAGTAGTCCCTGATTAGCATGGATTCGGGATCATAACTAGTTGATTTTAGGTTATCAATCAATTACCTAATAGAACATAATCCAAAACTCAACCAACATCACAATCATGAAAATGAATTAAGAATTGAAAAGACAAACAATAGAAATTACATAAGGAAGATAAAGAATCAAGAACTCAAATTGATTTACATTCTTGAACCTTGAATTGACAAAGAAGCTTAGCCTTCCATGGCCATTGTCATAGAAAACTCAATAGAATATAAAGAAGGAAACATAGAAAAAATGAAGAAGAAAACACTACAGAAAACTATGGAGAAGAGAGGAAAACAACCAATGCAAGAAACCCCTTCAACTTCCAAAACTGTCTCTAACTAACTAACTAACTCCTCAACTACCCTAACTACCAACTAACTAACCTATTGATTACATGCTTAAAAGTGTCAAAGAAAGTGTGCTTGGATAGAAGAATTAGCAACTCAAAAAGCCCACCAACCAAAGCCCTATAATCTTGGCCAAAACATACAAGAAAAAGTCCAATCAAAGTGGTGCAAAGGAAGTAACTTCACGTTGCCTTATAATTTGGGCTAGAATATACAAGAAAAAGTCCAATCAAAGTGGTGTAAAGGAAGTAACTTCACATCCATATTTGACACTACAAATGGTTGAACTGGGTTGAGTTGTAAAGAGAGGAGTTGTAGATCTTTGTCTTAGTTTTCGAGGACTATCAAGAATGTCCAATTTAAAGGTTTATAGCTCCAAGTATGGCATGCATAAGATAGCAACCTCATAATGAAAATTAAGTCTAAAAATAAGCAAAGATTAGTAGCTAACACCAATTAAGTTCAATGACCCAAGAATTAACCAATATATAAATATTAACCAATAAATGATGTCAAATATGTCCAACATAGATCACTATTTAAGTGCTTTAAAAATGTTCTATCATTGATCTGTGTGTATGGTTGTAAAGTATAAACTATTTAAATTGTTGATTTAACTTTTTGAAGGTTAAGGCTAATTGTTAACCTATGTTGTGGTTGAATAATGAATGCAATGTTCTGTACATGTTTGTCTTTTGGCTTTTAGACATAAGGTATTTTATGTAGTAGCATACCCTTATGTTTGTTTGTTGTACATGTATGATTGAGATTATTTCAAATGATGTGTTCATGGGAGAAAATGTCACGACCACCACGGGGACCAAGATTTTTGGCATCCCTCGGATGCAAATCTACATGAGATACTTCACCATACACTTCTAGAACATTCAGGTTAGATAGGGAGGGACATAAAGGATAGATCGTGACCTCTAGCAAGTCTAGTATAAGGAATAAGTTAGCATTGAGTATGCATCAATGGCCACCACCCTGTTCACCATCACATTCCACACCTACGTGGATACGTTCCTCCACATCTTGATAACGTAGAGCTAGCAAGAAGGCATGACAAGGGTAGAGTTGGCCGGGAACCAACGTTGTAATGCAAGAGCTTCATCGTCAACACTGCCATTGCCTCAGTATTCCTATTGTTGTGTATGTTGTTTTGTTGTATGGACCTAGTATTAGGGTGTTTTCTTATCCATATCCTTATTGTGTATCCCCTTTTTGTATTGAGCAGATGTTTAACTCTCAACTTCATGTAACCTATTTTTGTTGATGATGTAAGCACCCTAAGACACAACCTTTTCCCACTATATCCAAAGTGGTTGTAACTGTATTTGTATATATTTCATTATGCATTTTCATTACCGTTATTGTTGTATTTTTTTTACATTCCCATCAATGTGCATCATAAAAGGAAAAAAGTTTACCCACTATTTTTAAGAGTTAAATTAATTAAAGTTCTTATTAAAATTAACCCTAAGACACAACCTTTTCCCACTATATCCAAAGTGGTTGTAACTGTATTTGTATATATTTCATTATGCATTTTCATTACCGTTATTGTTGTATTTTTTTTACATTCCCATCAATGTGCATCATAAAAGGAAAAAAGTTTACCCACTATTTTTAAGAGTTAAATTAATTAAAGTTCTTATTAAAATTAATCTTTTGCACTTAATGTAGTTTATAATTGTTTATAGATTATGTCGATCTTGGATTGTTACACTGCACACATTTAACTTATATATAATATATTTTTCAAACAAATACTGTAACAATTAAGTGGTTTGTTTGTTTATCTCCGTGCTATTAAAATATTTGATAGTGAATTTAAATTTCACTTTGAATACTTATTCCAAAAATTTAAAGATAATTTGTGAGTGTTAAAATTGAAATGATGAGAACTAAGATAACTCATTTATGATCTGTAGGGAATAAAAATACAATTAAATATATTTTTTAATGATATTAATAAACTTGTTGGTAGAGAATATTTCTGTGGCGTGGTACGTTCGAATACTAACAAATATTTCAACTAGCTTATAATTAATCAGCTTGATATATATAACGTGTAACGGAGAACTAGATGTACACATGGTCATGGCACTTTGGAAATTTCCTGTATGATCGTTGGGTTCAACTCATTAAGGGTATGTAAGGCACGTCAAGGGACAATAATTTTTATCAAGACCAATAGAATGTGTGGCCTAGAGTCCATTGTGACCGAGGCAAATCACATTGTCAAATCCTATTGTTCCTTACCATTAATCTCAGGTCTATCGATCATATCATTAAGTCAAAACTGCCCGACCTCTCAACGGAGAAAAAAAGAAAAAGAAAGCAACTACAGGTCTACAAATTCTCCTCCTCAAATCCAAAATCTGGGTATTTTTGTGAAAGAAATTGAAGAAAAAGTGATGCTCTGGGAGACAGTGAGGGGTTTAATGGTGGAATGTGACGTCAATGAGAGAATTTGCTAATGGGTCAATGGAAAAGGCTGAGCTGACTCCAATAATGTTCCACCACTACGTAGCATATATATATATATATATATATATAAATTTCTTTGTAGAATTTTTTACTTTGCGCCACCACCAAACTTTCAACCATTTCCCATATGTGGAATTCCCATCGTTTGCCAATAACAACATAGTACACATCTCATCTTAGCAAATATTATACACGAAAATTCCAAGATCATAAATTGTTATATATATATATATATAAAATTGTAATCATACACTATTATTACATCATTTACTAACTATACATAAAATGTGAATTTTAATTATCTAACATATAACTTATATTATCTATATTGTCTATATCAAATTTTATTAAAATTAAATAATAATAAAAAATAATTATATAATTTATATTTTAAAATGTATACATTTCATTAATTATAATCATATGAACGAGATATCAAATAATTTTGAATTAATATAAATATATGATTCATGTAAACGGAATATTCAATTCAACTATTGGATAGTTAAAATTTACGTTTTATATGAAATTATTAAATAATGTAATAATTAATATAAATTATGCTAATGTAATTAATTTATATATATATATATATATATATATATTTATAATTATATATATATAATTAATTTTATATATATATCTATTTTTTTAATAATTAAATATTATGATCGTATAACCTATATATATATATGAAAAATAAATATTCAAGAAAATAAGATTTAGTTAAACATTAACAACTAATTGTTAAGAAGATAATACAATGTTGAATGTAAATGATATAGGAAACCTCTAAAATTTTTACAAAAGAAAATTACACGAATATGAATGATTTTGTATAATTATACTAGTGTGGAATAGACTTTTTACAAAGACTAAAAGATTGTATTGATGTTGTCAATAGAGAAAGTGACACTCTTTACATATAGGTTATTTATAACATATGCTAAAAGTTTTATTTTTAACCAAAACCCCAACTCTTGATTCTCATCCTCTCCATCCACCAGCACAATACCAATTGTTTGATCCGTTTTTGTATATAGTTTAATCTCATAGATTTATATTTATGCAATAAACTTTTCCATGCAATTGTTTAGATACAGAGCAAGTGTTAGATTCTACAGATTTACGCTTACATGACTGTAACATTGGTACTTAGTTGAGAATGAGACAAACAAAAATGAAACATACAAAAAGGAGACAAAAGAAAAATGATAGAGAATCAAAAGAAAAAAAACATTATTTTTTTAGAGCAAAAATGAGAGAGAGAGAAAGACGAAGATGCAACAATGGTTGGTGGTGTTGATGAAGGTGTAAATGCATGATAGCGCCAACAAAGGTTTCAATCCATAAGGTTTCAAACGAGTATAATTTTGAATAGATGACTTTTTCTCGTAAATGAAATGGGTTTTAAATGGAAAATATAAAATTTAATAGCTTGCAAAAGTATTTTAAAATTGTTTGCTTTCACAGTCGATGAAAAAATATCTTTTACATCTATTTTAAAAGTAACTGGTGTAAAAAATTCTTTTCTAAAAAATTCTTTTTACATCAATTCTTAAGGAGTGATAGTAAATAAACATAGTATTTACAAAAATATCAATAATTTTTTTTATATTAATTCTTCATAAATCAATGCAAAAAGATATGATATTTCATCACTTATGTTAATCTCTGAATATACATTAATAAGAATTAGTCAATGACATTACTTTTAAATAAAAGATAGTGGAATTGAAAGAAAAATAAATGTAATGGATGACACCCTATTAGTCAGGTTCAAAAGATAATTAAATACTACGATTGTTAACCATTAAAATGCATGTAGAGTCAGACAATAAACCTGTATTACCAATTTTGTTTGTCTAGTAACTCAAAGGAGAATTTACTAGAAAGAAGATTTCAATAAATTGTTATGCGATATGACTAATTAGCTCAATTGCATGGGATGGTACTCAACAGTGATCAATCTTGAATTTCAATCTTCCATATTAGACCGTGGCCATCTTGGAAAAGATGGGAAATTTGACAGGAACAAGAAGACAAGTGTCTCAAGCTTAAATCTAATCTCGTTTAGTCAAAAGACAAATTTATGATATATAACTGTATCCGATGTTTTCTGCACCTCAACAGTGATCTACATTCTACAATTCAAATGTTAGCTAAGAATAAGAATAAACATCTTTTGTAAATTCGATAAAAAAAAATGTAGTATATGCCCCCAAATCTTGGTCAAATTTATAATTTCTTCAAGAACGTGTGGAGTAAACTTCCGTATAATCATTATAAAGAAAAGAAAAATTTAATATGTATTATCAATGAAAAATTTTATATTATCAAATAATTAAAAAATATGCTTTGTATGACTTTTAGGAAAAATCAAAAGTCAATAAATTTATTATATATTATAAATTGTAATTAAATAACAGTGTAAATACTTTAAATTATTAGTATATATTCTATTTTCTCTTTAACTAAATATTTTTTAAGGAATATTTTTTTCAATAACAAATTTTATTGAAATTTGACTAAAGAAAAGCAGAAAAATAACAAAATGTAGCCTAGTGAAACAATACATTCAAAACAAAGAAAATAAATAAGTGTAATCCCCTGTGAACTACTATCCATTGTGAACTATTATCCGTTGTATCATCTAGGCCCCTAGTGTAGTGGTATAGAAAAAAAAAAAACCATCAACGTTGTTACGATAAATATTTTGTTAAAAAATCTGGATCTAGTGTAGTGGCTTATGAAAAAAAGTAGCTTCAATGTTGTTACCATAAATATTTTGTCAAAAATTGAATCTAGATCTAGGACAGTGGGATAGAAAAAAAAAAGTCAATGTTGTTACCATAAATATTTTGTAAAAAATTGAAGTATATATATATTATTTGAGATATTATAAATATCTCGTTAAGATATTATAAATATTTCATTAAGATATTGTAAATATCTCATGAAGATATTATAAATTGTATTTTATCTTTATAGTTATCTTTTATTTTATTTTTGTTATCTATGTTATCTTTAAGCAGTTCAGTTTTATCCTATAAAACAGAGATTATAAATTGTATTATTAAACTCAATCAATACACATTTTCTTTTACTTTCAATTTAGTCTTGGAGCTCGCGATCTTAGGAGCTTTGTTTTCGCTGCCTTAGTCTAGTGAACTGCTAACCTCTAGCGAGACTCATATGTCGGTGCTAGACTTATCAAAATGTTCTTTGTCCTTGCTAATGATTTGCGATAATGGCAAAAGATAAATTCGTTATCTTAGGACCTAATGAACTTTCAAATCTGGTGGGTTCCTCTTGACTTGACGATCACAATTATCTACAATGGGTAGAGTATATCGTACTTCTCTCAAAAGACACAAGAAGTTGGGTCATATTGAAGGAAGTGACCACTTAGAGATGATCCAAAGTTTGAAGTGTGGGATGATGAAGATTCTCTCATCATGACATGACTATGAAACTCAATGACTTTGGAAATAAGCCGAAATTATATGTTCTATTCCTCTATTCGTGATATATGGGAGAATCTTATTAAGACATATTTAATGAAAAAGGACTTTGCTGCTTGCTATGATATTGAAAGCAAGATTTTCAACTCTAGACAAGGAACCCTCTCAATAACAGAGTATTATGGGACTTTGAATGGGTTATGGATCGAGTTGGACCAATACCAAGGATTAAGGATGTGCAAAGTTGATTCTATTGCATACACCAAGCTTGTTGAAAGAGGGAGAATCTTTAAGTTCCTCCATGGCTTGAATTTTGAATATGATCCCATTTGGGTTTGGATTCTAGGAAAGAAGAAGATTTTCTCTCTATTTGACGTATTTTCTACTATACGAAGTGAAGAGACCCGATGTTCAGTCATGCTTGATAAAGGAAGCTCCAACATAGGATTTGTGATGGTGACAGGAAAAGGTTCCACTAAAGAATGAACCTTTGAAGGAAAATCCTTCACAAAGGGTAGTCATGGCAAATACTAAAAGTATTGCAAACGACCAGAATAGATCCCTTTTCAAGCAATAGTCAACCCAAAAAGGATTGCGAGTGTCATAACTTTGAGGAGTGGTAAGGAGCTACCATAGTAGCAACCAACACCATCCAATGCTACTAAAGGGAAAGCTACACAACCAATTATCAATGATTTGATGCAGATTTAGTTGTGCAGTACTAAACCAAAGCAATTCCATTACCGTTCCCTAGTAGAACAATTGAAGTAAGAAAAATTGAAGTAAGAAAAATTGAGCTAGATGAAGAGTTGTTGTAGCCATTCAAGAAGGTGGAAATCAATATCCCTCTCCTTTATGCCATCAAATAGATTTCGAAATATGCAAAGTTCCTTAAGGAATCATAAACTCATAAGAGGAAGAAGTTAAAGGGAGATAGAGATGGGGAGGAATGTTTCTGCATTGATAAAGAATGAGCAAGTTTTTCCCTTATTCTACCTGCCATGCCTAAGAAGTGTAGAGATCCTAGCACTTTTACTATCCCATGCATTATAATGCATCTTGGATTTAGGTGCTTCAATTAATGTCATGCCTTCATCGGTATATAAGTAATTGAAACATGGTGATTTATAGCCAACTAGTGGAATCATCCAATTGGAAAATAAAAGCATTACACATCCACTTGGCATATTGGAAGATATGTTGGTCCAAGTAAATGAATTGATTTTCCAACACATTTTTATGTGTTAGATATGGAGGATGAGTCATCTACTAAAGAATCCACCTTAATCCTAGGTAGACCATTTTCAAAGATAGCAAGGACTAAGATTGATATGCATGCTAGAACTCTTTGTATGGTGTTTGGTGACAACATGGCGTAGTTTAACATATTTGAGGCCATGAAACATCCCACAAAGAACCATTATATTTTCTATTTAGAGATGATTGGTGTAACGGTTGATGATTATGTGCAACTACATCCTAGACTTCCTAAATTTTCTACACTTTTTGAACTTTTTACACTTTTTGAATTTTCTGCACTTTTTTATTTTTGTAATTTTGCTAATTTTAATGACTTTGAGTGCACTTGTGATGGTAATGATAAATGTTCCATTTGTGCAAAAATATGTATTGCTATTGATGCAGGTCCAAATCTTGTAGAAGTTGTCGAGATTGAGGTTGTAGCAAATCAACCTTAATGACAACCAAAAGCTTACCTAGAAGACAACCAAAAGCTTCTAGTCATCATAGCCAACAACCTCAAGTCTAAGCAAGAGGAGAGGTTGTTGTAGGTTTTAAGAAAGCATAGGAAAGCCATTGGTTAGACTTTAACTAATCTCTTACGGATTAATCCTCCTATATGCATGCATAGGATACCATTAGAGGAGGAAGCCCAACTAGTGAAGCAGCCATAGAGGGGGCTAAACCCTACCATTGTTGATATGGTAAAAAATAAAGTCATAAAGCTACTTGTAATAGGGATCATATATCCCCTATCTAATAGTTAGTGGGTTAGTCTTGTATAGGTGGTTCCTGAGAAATCTAAGATGACTATAGTGAAGAACCAGAATACTTATTTGGTAAGACTTAATAAATGTGTCAATATTAACCATAAAATGACGTCAAATATGTCCAACATAAGTCACTATTAAGTGCCTCAAAAATTCTCTATAAGTAGGTCCTTGAGTGAAACCAATCTAGTGCTTTATCTCCCTGATAGGTGGTAATCTGCGTCAAATTTCCTTAGGAAATAGTCCTTGAAAGCTTAGATAAATCAAAAAATTGTGCAAACATATGGAAACACATGTTAGTGCGTAACAAGTAAAGTGGTTCCTTCTTTGCTAGTAACATTTTCTTCATGACTCCCTTACTCATATACAATCCCTCATTTCCTTTTGTATTTTCCTTTTTTTTTTCATTTTTTTTTGCTTTAGACATAGATTTTCGTTTGGATACAGAGTGTCCTTTGGACATAGTTCATCATTTGCACACATAGTTAGTCCCTTTGGACGCTTCTTCCTTCATTTCTTTTCACTATTTTTTTTTCTTCTCTTTTTTTTTTCTTTTTCTCTCCTCAACTTCATTTTAACCCGGTCTTCATTCACCTCTTCAGGTGATAGAGGCTTGAGGATAACCTTCTGCCCTCTATGGACGAACATGAATTTGTTGGTAACCCTGTCATGGATCACGTTGTGGTTATATTGCCAAGGCCTTCTAAGTAGGATGTGGGCTGCCTCCATAGGTACTACGCAACAAAGTACCTCATCTTTATATTATCCCATTGTAAAGGCTAAGTATACCTATTTTGCAACCACTATCTCCCCCTCATCGTTCAACCATTAATTTGTAGTGCTTAGGATAAGACAAGGTAGGTAGTTTCAATTTCTCTACTAGCCTGCCACTATTAATGATAACTGAGCTTAGTTTACTTGCAATATGATAGCATGAGAGAAAAATATTTTCCTCTGTGAGGTATCATCCACAACCTGTGAATTCATTAGACATATGACTACCAACAAATCTCCCTCCTAATCATGTGAGTATCCATAGGATGCATTAGATTAGCTTATCAACAATGACTCAAATTTGGAGCTAGCACTATCCACTATTCCATCCTCCTTCATGACCATGGTGCTCTTGTTAGGATAGTGAAAGTCTATATGGCTCTTGCCCAAACATTTGAAGCAGTTGATAATACTACTTTTGGATGATGGATCTAGATTTGATGACTTCCCTTCCTCTTTTCTTCTTGGGGGTAATATGCTCCCCTTCTTAGGACTTTTATCCCTTCTAGGCCTTTCTTTCTCCATTTTCTTACCCCTTTAATTGCTTGAAGTTTTGGGATACTCCTTTATAGTGTCTTCGCTGGATTCTAGTACATTGGCCCTCGACAAAGCCATTTTTTTATCTTTGTTGTACTCCTCCATGCTCTTGGAACCATGATACATTCATTGCAGTTTATTGTACAAGTCCCTTAAGTATGAAATTGGTACAAACCTTGTCCTCATCTCTCTTTTAAAGTTCACCTAAGTATCAGCATGTCTCCTCCTCTCTTCACGAATTTCCCTACAAAACTGGTTCCACCATACTAAAGCATACCAAGTGAATTCATAGATGACCATTTTGAATTCCTCCTATGCACTATAATTAAAACAAGATAACACCTAGTCCACCTTCATTTCATAGTCCAAGTAGGTTTTGAATTCTCCTACTTCATTGAAAATGGGAATATGACATTTGAGAGGGTCCATTGGAGTTCTTCTATGTTCCTCCATGTATGGACAATGAAGTGAAACTTCACTTCTCCTTCTTTAAAGAGAACCTTTTTCCTTCCTTTATTGGCACTTCTAGCATATTGTTCTCCTTTCCCTTCCATGTGAAACTTGGCTTTATCATGCAATTTTTGAACAAATTGAGTTTTGGACAAGCCTTCAACGTTAGCAAAATTAGGCATAACAGGTAAACAAAACAAATCAAGTTAGGAAAGTGGGTTAAAACCATAAGCCAACTTAAAAAGTGAATAATAAGTGATAGTATTAAATACATGATTGTAAGAAAATTCCACAAAAGATATCCATTCTTCCCAATCTTTTAAATTTATTTTCACAAAACATCTCAATAGTTGAGCTAAAGTTCTATTAACAACCTCTATTTATCCATCCCTTTGGGGATGACAAGTAGTTGAGTAGAGTAGCTTAGTTCTGAACCTTCTCCAAAGAGATCTCCAAAAGTGACCCGAGAACTTGGAGTCTCTGTCTGACACTATGGTCCTTATTCTCTAGGGTCAAAGATATGAATGAAGGAACCACCAACTGTCTTCCAAATGTTCTTCCAATACTCATCCAATAAACTCCAATGCTCTTTGTGAAATACTCCAATTAAGAATTTAGGCAATATGTTTTGGAGTTCAAAATGGAGCAACATGTTATACCCAAGATCACCATGTAAATTAGTCTCACTATATCTACACATGTTTAAAGAAGCTATAAGGATTGTACATGAAGAATGCATTTTATTATTTTTCATCCTAGCACCATATTCAAACATATTGGGATACTCATATAGATGCAAAGAATGCCTTCTTGTAAGAAATATATCATCACCTTTTTCATCAAGGAAAAACATACTACTCATTTCCAAGTCACAAGAATGAATACTACTACTTCTTATATCAAGATATGACATCTCAAGCCTATCATTCTCCAACACATGTAAGAAATGCTTAGGGATCACATATGAACAAGATGTATTATCCATCTTTAATTCAAAGGAATGTTTAACAACAAAATCTACATACAATTTCTTATATCAAGTATGACATCTCAAGCCTATCATTCTCCAACACATGTAAGAAATGCTTAGGGATCACATATGAACAAGATGTATTGTCCATCTTTAATTCAAAGGAATGTTTAACAACAAAATCTACATACAATTTAAGATTCTCAAACACTCCAAAAAATTCAAGTATCCACAATAAACTTTCGTAAGTAATGCCTCTACTAAAGGATCCATACATACAATTCTTAGGCATTTCACAATAGGATCCATTCCTAATATTATTGAGTTCATTTCCTTGAACACACAACATCTTATTACTCTAGAAACTACATAAATCATGGACACAAGTAAAGGATAGTCCATTCAAAGCAAATGAAGCATTAAAAATTAACTTATAGTGTCCATCAAAAATACCATGAAGTTCAAAAGATTTAAAGATAACATGAAAGAAAAAACAATAAGAACTTTATGCAACAATATGTTTGCTAAAGGTAGTGAATCTCTTGGCACAAGTGCAACTATATCTTTAAGGGACATAATGGAACATGGAATGTGGAAACCAAAATCTTTCTTTCCATGAATGCCATTTCCAAGCCTCTTCATAGCTTGCTTCATAGTTACAAAGAAATAAGATTCACAATAGAAAGGAAAATTATAAGTAGTTAGTAAGAAATAATTCTTTCCCATGGACATAACTCTCTTAATTCCTTTCATCCCTAAGCATATGGTCTCCTCTTCTAATAAGTCCTTCATACCTATAGGCAACAAAATCAATAAAGAAGAACAAGCATATAACAACAAGTCAGTGGGTAAAGTATACAAAAGTTCCCTCTTGGCCAAGAGGACTTTTTTCACCTCCCTAAAGCCAACTAACATGGGTCCTTCACTTTATTCCTCTTTTTTGCTTTTACCACTCTCGATTGGCTCTTTTATCTCTTTTTTTCATTCTTTCTTTTCTCACTTTTTTTCTCTCCTATTTTTTCGATTTCTCTCAATATAACTTCTCTCTCTTTTTTTCTTTTTTCTCTTATTTATTCTTCATCTTCCTAAGCAGCTTTTGGAGACAAAGGCTTAAGAACTACCCTTCGTCTCATTTGTACAAATGTGAACCTGTTTGTGAATCCATCATGAATCACCTTCCAATCATATTGCCAAGGTCTTCCCAACAACAGGTGGTGGCCGCCATTGGCATCACATTGCACAACACCTTATCTTCATATTTTCCTATGGTAAAGGACACTTCGACTTAGCAGTCCACCATTAACTCTCCACATTTACTAAGCCACTAAAGCTTGTACGGTCTTGGATGTATAATAGTGGGTAGGGTTAACTTACTCACTAACCTCTCACTATCCACATTCAAGTAACTATCACCATCTATTATTACAGAACATAAGTTACCCAAGACATGACACCTGGAATGGAAAATATTTTCCTTGTGTGTTTCAACTTCCTTTATCACCTGGCTCCTCATCAATCTCTTCACAATAAGCAAATCCATTTCAACATGAGAATCATCACTATGGCTCTTTGAATCACTAGAGGTAGATGTATCTCCATTGAGCTATCAATCTATCTCGCCATTATCCTTCAAAATCATGGCTCTCTTATTAGAACACTAAGAAGGTATACATGCCCTTTTTCTAAGGCATTTAAAGCATTTAATACCACTTGTCCTAGGTGTAGGTGTAACATTCATCTCTTTACAAACTTGGAAGGGATCACTCCCCATCTTAGGGCTCCCATCACTCCTAACTTTCTCCTTATCTTTGCCTCTCCAGCTACTAGAACTAGTTATGAATCTCCTAGAGGCACTCGTCCTCTTCAATTACATCTTAACTTCTATTGCTTGATGCACCAATGTTCCCAAACTACTATACCTTTATAGTTCTATTATATCTTGTATCTCCCTATTTAACCTATGCAAGAATTGGGCTATGGTAACCTTCTCTCTCTCCATAATTTGGGCTCTCAATAGGGTCAACTCCATTTCCTTGTGGTATTCCTCCACTCTCTTGGATCCTTGATACAAACTTTGGAGTTTATGATGTATATCTCTCTCATACAAAGCTTGCACAAACCTCTTTCTCATCACTCTTTTTAAGTTATACCAACATTCACATAGTTCCTCTATGCCTCTCCTTATAGCATCCATCAAATATGTCCACCAAACTAAGGCATAATCTTCAAAAGCTACTACAACCAAACTCACACCTTTACGACCTTGTATATCGAAGTTGGTTATCAATTGCTCAACTTTGAGCTTCCAGTCTATGTAGACTTCTGACTTACAATCCCCCACAAATCGAGGTATTTTACATTTTCCTAAATCTAAATTATCTCTCCTATATTCTTCTCTTCTATATCACCTTTCGCGCCTTTCTTCTTTCCTATGTCTTTCATGCCTCTCTTGCCTCTCTTCCTTAGAGGAATGGGAACTCCTACTATGACCACTATGACCTCCAACACCCTCATCTTTGGCTTTACTCAAAGCCTCCACTTTATTATTAGTGCTATGTGCATCCTTTTGCACCACATCAAGGCATTTACCTACCAACTCTAGTTTTTCTCTCAACTCCTTCATACTATCTAGGATGTATCTAGACTTAGGTGAAAGTCCTTTCAAATTCACACTCAAACTTCCCATCTTCCTACACTTCAAATGCCTCCTAACCTCCTAAAGTAGTATAGTACCAAGATACAAACAAGAAAACAAAACCTCACCCACTCACTAAGTGTTTCACTCACACTCATGTTGTACACTTTTCATGGCTTTTACTCTAGGGTATGCTCTAGCCTCTTACCTCTAACTCACTCTCTAAGATTGTCTAAATAATTACTCATCTAAATCAAGCTTATCAACTACAAGTGAAAGCCAAGCAAATCTGAAGATACTTTTAGGAAAGCAAAGGAAAGAAAACCAAGGACAAAACTATAGAAGCCAAAAAATTGACAAGCAAAACAAAACTAAGAAAGGAAAGCTAAACTCAATAGGAATTTTAAAGCGACAAATAAGAAGACTCAAGAATAAAAAAAAGGAGAAGCAAACATACTAAGAAAGTCAAGAACAAGGGTGAAAAATATTGCACCCACCATGCACTAAACTAGCAAACTAGAGTTCCAAAAATGCACAAATTTTTTCTTACAACTTTTGGACCATTGACTCTTTTTCTTTAAAACTTTTTTTGTCTTATGGCTACACTTGTTTTTTTTTCTTTATAGGGAATAGCCATATAAATCTTTTTCTTTTACGTTTTGAATCACTTTTTTTTCCACAACACTTTGGCCCACAATTTTATACAACACAATCATTACTCTAGCATAACTTTTGCATAGTTTTCTCACAAGCATTACCACAAACACATGGTGAACACTATGTGCAAGGCAGTAACACAAAACACAAGATTGACACGTTCTTTTTTTGCTTTTCTTCTACAAGAATCACAATAAACAAGCATGCAACACAACTTACCACAAAGCACAAACGTAGGTAACAACAATCATGGTATCAAGAAGGAAAATCTAACCAAACCATAGCTGAATGACTTTGACTAATCATCCAAGAAAGACGCGATTCTAATGAATTTTGACAAAATAAGACCAGGGATATAAACTAGACATCCAGATGAAGAAAACACAACAAAACAAAAGGAAACAGATAAGAAATGAGCAAAAACGAAGCAAAAGCAACCTTACCATAAGTGGTTCGCATAAATGGTGAGTGCGAAAAAAATGACTTTTAATGATGGCTCAAGAACAAATGCAAAGAATGACTTTCCACAAAATAAGCATACAATCCAAAACTAAACACAAATGAAGAGAACTCAACAAAAATGAAGGAAAACGGATAAGAAATGGAGGATAACAGAGCTAAACAAACTTATCGAAAGTGGTTTGCGTAACCACTACGCGACGCGGCAGAAACTTCCACTTGTAGTAGTTT
The DNA here is from genome assembly GCA_025330945.1 of Mucuna pruriens. Taxonomy (NCBI): domain Eukaryota; kingdom Viridiplantae; phylum Streptophyta; class Magnoliopsida; order Fabales; family Fabaceae; genus Mucuna; species Mucuna pruriens. The sequence goes on from JAENHJ010000108.1 coordinate 1,691,378, forward strand.
TGCAAGTTGCCACCTAGCTTTTCTGGTGCTGGAGCTAGCTCTTGATACCACTTGATGAACCTGGACTCGTGTCTCCCACCAAAGCTAGTTGGAACCAAGGGAAAACCCTCAAGAACGGCCAAGAAGGCAATGCGGAAGCAAAAACAAACCAAAGAAGAAAGAAAAAAATGTTGGAAAGGAAGGAAGGGGGTTTCACAACTATTCCTAGGACTAGATAAGAGTATGAAGATTTTCCATGAGCACCTTGGCTGCTTGATGAGAATAGGGTCTTTAAACAAACCAAGAGAAAGGAGAGAAAGCTCTTACATGTGCAAAGGCACAAAACTATTCCACTTTGAAAAAAAAATGATCAAAAGTCCCCTACACCCTTTCTTGGGGAATCCTTTTATAGCATGATTAGTTACTTAAGTGGGATTCACTAATATCCCTAAGGCCCATGAGAAGGTCCGAAAGACATAGGATCCATTAAGCAAAACTAGTCCAATCCCTAGCTTAGTAACCAAAACAAGACTAGCCTTAGCCACAAAGTTAGAGACAAAAAAATTAGCTAAGTATCTTGGGCTATCTAAGGACCTTAGTCTTATGGCTATCCTATACTACGAGCTATACAAAAGAAGGTTTAAAGATAAAAAGTATTCCCAACACTATACATTACCTTCCAGGCAATTGGTCACACTATATACTGTAAGCACCTGAATTTGTCCGGCCTAATAAACAAGTTTATGAAAAATTAAAAAAATCAAAGGGATCCAAATCCTAAAAGTCTGGGAAGGACCTATCCAAAAAAGCAGGTAACCTGACCTTGTTCAAGAAAAGGGGGTCCAAGACAGCCTATAACATGCTCAACCCCAACCCAATGAGGACAAGCCCAATGCCATATTCAATTCAACTCATAACTTGGAAGAGACTCAAGAAGGCTAGTGTCCAACCCTTCTTAACGGTAAATGCAGAAAGAAAGCCCAAGTACAGCCCAAATGACCAGAGGCTCAAAGCGGCCTGAACCAAGCATTCAAGTTCCAACTCTGTGCTGATGGAATCACCCAGCTTAGTAGAATTAGAAGAAATCAGCCACGCCAGCAAGAAGACACAGCTTCGCCAAGATTGAAGTGTTTTGAGCCGTAGGATTCGTCCAAAGGAAGGGAAAGCTGTTGATAAAGCCACATCAACAAAGTAGAGGCCCCATAGTCTCTAGTAAAGCAAGATCCTCACCAATCACAATTGGGGAACATGCCAGGTCATCCACTACTCGTGTAAGGCGTCGTGAATTTAATGAGAACGTGCCACGACCAAGCACAAGAGCCAACAAACATCAATCTGGGGATCACCAAAGCTAACAAATTGGATTAGAAGGCTGAGGGTAGCTCTAGGTGGCAAGATCAGGCGCACTCTCATTCCCTACCCAAAAGCAATAAAATGCCTCAGCGTGAAGAGCTAGGGGCCAAGAGTTGAAAAACAGAAGAGAGAAGAGTGAAATCGCTAGAGAATTGCTGTGCGAGTTACGACTCGAGAATGAAAGGACCTACTACGAGCGAAAGCACCAACCAGCTCTTTGGATACCAGGTAAGTCTCTTGGTCAAGACTTCATTCAAGCCATAAGCAACCTACATAGACATACTTTAGATGGCAAACCCGTAGTTCGCCACTGATCAAAACTGAGTCGGTCTAAATTATTCCATCAGTCAAAACTTAATCCTTGCATTCTTGAGTCCACATAACCCGTACATTCCCAATAACAGGTGTACAACCCTTCTCAATGCCAAACCGAGTCTAGTACCCTTCAGATGGCAGGCTCACAGCTCGCCTAGACCAAAATTTGAGTTAGCTATAGTCTCCTTGCCTTAACACACAATGCATTTCATCTGACTCCAAGTCACCCAGTCAACCTGGCACGTATGCATACAAACACTCAATCCATCACCGAGGCAGGACGCCCAGTGGATAGTCCCGACTTCGAACCCAAACCACAAGCGCTGAGCACCCAAACGGAAAGTTCAACTCTCGTATTTCAAACCCTGATAGACGCCTAAAAGAAAGTCTAACCACACAGGAACCCACACCCTACACTCGTAGTATAATCCACAGCCTAGAGGAGGGATGCCTAATGAAAAGTCTGAATTCGTCACCCTATTCCCTGAATCCATAACTATGTTAACTTTGATTCCTCCCCACCGTGAGGTACGTAGGAGCAAGAGGCCTACTATTGTCCAATTAAACATCCCACACACTGTAATTGTTCCCCTGTATCATCCGTCAAAATAGTAAAGGTTATGTACCATGTCATTCATAGAGTAACTACTAGATGGTAAGCGGATGGGATGATGCGTCATTCCCATGCATAACCAACTCCTTACCCAGATTCTCTGTCTCGAGACCTTTCCTTATCCCCTCCCGGTTTCCAATGTACCATTAAATGTTAGTGGTCACTCGAACCCAAGCTGGATCAGCTTTGATTAGCCCTCTCTGGGTTGGTTAAGCTGATGCTGGCTCAACATGCCAAATTCCCTAAGAACAGGTGAGTTCGGCATCCTCCCAAACTATATTCAGCTCACCGCTGTCTCTAGTCCATGCGCATAACATTAAAATAGAACATCCATTTCCAACCTTCGCACCAACCTCTAAATCGCCCCCGGTGCAATTTAGGTTGCGTCATATACAATAGCACCTCCTTAGCCTTCTCTTGGGTCCTTGAGGATGGTCAATTGCTATTGAACTTCTTCTTGGATCCTTCTTAGCCTACTCTGGGTGATAGGCCCTTTAAGTGTAGGGTCTACCCTTTTTGTATATGAAACACTATGGTTCTATTAACCACTTGGTTTGTCCATTCGTTTGTAGATGACAAGTGGTTGGAAATAGTAGCTTTGTGCCAAGATTACTCCATAAGGTCCTCCAAAAATGTCCAAGAAACTTAGAGTCCCTATCCAAAACAATGGTCTTGGGTAGACCATGTGATAAGGATATGGGTAAACCATGTGGATGCAATATAAAAAATAAAACTAGATTACCTATGATTTTTATAGCACAAGGTCAACCTTGGTTGAATCTCTCAAGAACACGTGTATTCGTGATGCCTAGCATGGGAATGAGAAGATTATGCAGAAAATAGAAATGTAAAATGCAGACTCAGAATATAAAGGCATAAAGTTTTAGTTTCTTATTGGACCTACAAAGTAATTGCAAAACAGAAAGTAAACTACCTACAAAAAGTAAGAATGAACCACAATGAACAAATATTTAGCATATCAATCTAAAGTTTAGCAAGTAACTGATTCTGGTTCCTAGTAATGGATGTGATTCAAAACCAACCTAAGTTCTTAAGATGACCGCCTAACATTCATCCACTACTGTTTGAGGGCTTACATAACCGTGACCTCGAGTTAAGGGGATATGCACGTGGTTGATTTTAAGCTTTTTATCTACCTAACTTGTTGTTAGATTGGTTCCAGCTAGCTCCTAACCTAACATGATCTACTCTTATGCATGCATGATCATGACACAAGCAAGAAGCAGAGAAATAGAACAAGAATTATATACTAACAAATAAAGAAATGCAAACCAATTCATTTCAAAATGATTGTATTAATACATGGAGTAGTGGGATCATGGACTCAACCTCCCATAATGATCACCATGGAAGAACTGCAGTAGTTCACCGAAGATGGCTAGAGCACAAAGGGGTTAGTTCACCAGAGTGTGCGAGCTAAACTAGTTAATCCTCTCTAGCAACTGGTTGCTACCCAGACTCTAGACCTATACCCACTCGGCATTGACTAGTCTCGGCTTTGGCTGTGGGCGGGTTGTTGTGGTACTTCTCTACCACTTCACAATGATACAACGCTCATGCCCCCTTTCAAATTTGGAATCGTTTAAGAGGGAAGATTTTTAGAACCAACTGATTGTAGTTGACTCACTATGTTGGCTAGTTGTTCTACCTGCATTTTCAGATCTTGGATCGTGGTGTTTAAATTTTGCTGGAATTTCATCAACTCTTCCATGGAAGGTAAATTGTCCTGTGGCAAAACCTATTGCTGCTGCTATTGTCGGAACGATGGTGCTTGGTATTTTGGAACCGACTACTGATAGCTATTCTGGTTCGAAATCGGCATGCTTTGCACGAACCGAATGTTTGGGCCGTATACTACCTTGGACTCAGACTCAGTCGGTACTACTACCTCCCGAACCATTGACCATCATATTGCCGACTCGGATATAGTTGCATGTCGTATTGATATCCACCTATTGATCTAACGATCTCGGCATTGCTTGACTCAGTTTCTTATAACGTGGGGCACATATTGGTTGGGTGCTCCACAGAGGTACATATGCTACAAACTCTTATTGGTGCAGTTGCCTGATGTCGTTCGATAGTGAGCTACCTCACCAGTGATGTTAACTCGTTCAACTAGTTTTCTAACCTCAGGTTATCAATCGCGCCAACTTCGTTCACCACTGAGGACGTGACGGCTCCTTTTGTCCCGAATTGTTGCGTGTTGCTCGCCATATTCAAGATCAGGTGTCTCGCTGCTATTGGAGTCTTGTTCATCAGGCTCCATGATAATTCAAATTTTAGACACCTTAGAAGGTCTTAAGATGGGTATAGTAGATTCTATTTGGTAGCTAAGAAACACGTATTAGCTAAGATTCAGATTATTAGGCTAAAAATGGGGAAAATACAAATCTATACTAATTTGAGGATTTTAGCTAATAAGAAGGTTAATTCATTGTGTAGGTCGAAACAAGAGTCCCGGACCATCCCATCTGAGACCGAGTCTGAGTCCTCTCGACCATCCCAGCCAAGACTAAAGGTGTTGCGGCCAAACGAAGTCATCTCAGCCAACTAAAGGTGTCCCGACTAGATGAAGTCGTCCCGGCCAGACGAGTTCCTCTCCAAGCCAACTCCGTCTCTAGTAGTCGAGACCAAGTCGACTCTATCTCTAGTAGCCGACTCCATCTCTGCATGCTGACTCTATCTTTGCATGCTAACTCTGTCTCTACATGCTGACTCCGTCTCTACATGCTGACTCCATCTCCGCATGCTGACTACGTCTCCACATGCTGACTCCATCTCTGCATGCCGACTCCGTCTTCGCTTGTTAAGTTCATCCCATTGATGAGTCACAAATTATACATCTTTTAGGCACCTAAGAAGGGTGTTTGCAAGACTATTCTACCCTTAAGAATGGATTGTTAGCTAAGATTCATTTTATGGGCTTAAGTATAGAGAAAATACAAATCTGTGTTAATTCAGAAGTCTTAGCTAATAAAAGGTATCATTCCTTCTTCTGTAGGTCAAGCCGAGTTGACCTGGGTCAACAGAAGAGTCTCAGCCGAGATGAAGTTGTCCCGGTCAGACCAACTCCATCTCGGCCAAGCCAGATTCGTCTCGGCGGTCCATGCCTTGCAACCCAACATCCCAATAAAGAGTGGCCCAATTGTGTTGTCCACATCAGCTATCCAACTCAGAGGCCACCTCAGCGCTGGCAGCTGCCATGTCACTCTTGGAGAATCTGCCACGTCACTTCGGAAGATCTTCACAGGGGTAGAATAGGAAATTCATATTGTAATTCTGTTAGGATATTTTGTTAGCGTCACCTAGCTGCTCAGCTCGTGTATATATAGAAGGAGCTGTGCACTTTTTACAGGTCTTGAAATTCATTCTTATTGCACTCCCATTAAATCCATTTCCTTGCTCTCGTTTCTCTCCATTTTCATAGTGGTGCACGGTGCTGCATTGGCGTTTCTCTCGATCGAAGAAGTGCAGGTCTGAGACTAGGAAGCAGAAGTCTGTCAGAGGGGACCGATCAGATTACTGATGCACTCTGGTGGATTTGATCCTCAACGCTCAGGCTAATGAAGGTGAACGACCACCATCAACCATGGCAATCGATGTGGGAGATGGAACCACCTGAATTCAGACCACTGTGTTTGTATTTCATTTTCTGTTAGTTAATTCCAATTCTACAATTCTGAACTCTGTTCCTCTCTTTCTCTTTAATTCATGCTTGAATCGCGATTGCATTTAAACATGAACAATATTAAGCTAAGCCGATTGGAACTGGTTTAACTAATACAGTAGGTAATCAACTAGAGAACCTAGTTGAGAACCTAAAATTAGCTTGAACCTAATCCCTGCCAACTGATGAGGTAGCGATTGTGTATATCCTCGGTGTGGCAATGGACGAACCTTTGGCGATTGTCATAAGAATACCGAAGGCTGATATGGACTGGGAATTGGAGTGAAGGACCTGGATTGGACTTGATTAATGAGACTGAGTATAGAACAATTATATAGTAATAATAATATAATAAATACAGTAGTATATTCTGCATGCATTTCATAGCATCAATTACTTCTCGCTATTCTCGTATTCCAATCCCCCCTATTTACTATTTTTTAAGTCTAAAACAGAGTCAGTCCAACTCTATTGCGTCTGTCCGCGCTTAGCCCAAACCGAGTTGATACTCTCTGCTGAGACGATATTGGTTCTGTCTCAACCGAGAGTGCCTCGGCCAATGCAAAGACGAGTCCATACTCTATACTTGAGCTTTCGCATCATTTGTTTGCACACGAAACTGCAATTGAACACACTGTGTCCTTAAGAAAAATCGACCTAGGGTTGACTATACTATAGTTAGCTTTAGTTATTTGAAGCGCATAAAGCGACTAGAAAACGCCTCTTATCACCCATCTATCAGAACTCATCCCGACAGCAAGATCAACTCTGCCCAGTGATTTTGAGCACATGATCATTTAGGAAGTAGTTAGTTATAGTTTGTTAATTATGTTATTTTAGTTAGCTGTCAGTTAGTTAGTCAATTATTTCTATTAAATCAATTAGGGTATGCTTAGAAAGTTAGTTAATCAAACATGTATAAAAATGGAGGCATAGCTCTTTCATGGGTTTCACACACGCATAAAGTGTTGCACCAACGCATTCATACACACCACGACCTCCATTGTTCAAACATACACTCTCACTTCATTAATTAGTGTTTCCATGGTGCTCAATATGGTGTCCAATCGATCGAGTGGATGTAGGCTCAGGGTCTAGGTAGCGGTCGGTTGCTAGAGAGGACTAACCAAGTATTTGGCACACTCTGGTAGACTAACCCTCTGTACCTGACCATCTCTGATGGAACACTGCAGGTCTGCCACGACAATCATTGTAGAAGCTTGAGTTCATAATTCCATGTATCCACACTCCTTGTATCAATACAATAGTTATGCAATGAAATGGAATTGCATTTCTCTACTTTTCTGTTTATGATTCTTGTTTGTTTCTTTATTCTTGCTTGTGTCATGATTATGCATGTGTAAGAATAGACTACGTTAGGTTAGGGGCTGATCAAAACCAATCTAGCAACTTTATGGGTAATCGATAGAAAACCTAAATCAACCACAGGAGTAATCCCTGCTAACTCGAGGCCGCGATTGTTTAAGTCCTCAGTCAGTAATAAACGAATATTAGGTGATTGTCTTAAGACTTAGGTTGGTTTGGAATTGCATGCATTATTAGGAATTGGAACCAGAACCATTTACTTGCTAACTTTTGAATTGATATGATAACTATATATTTTGTTCATTTTTTGTTTGCCTTTAATTCTATAGCTAATCAATTTACTTTCTATCTTTACTTTTTAATTCCACAAAAAATCCCTACTTTTCTATTTGTTGCCTGAGTCCTTGATAATGGTTTTATTTTTCAGTCATTTTGAACGCTTATCAAATAACTAAAGCTAACTATAGTATAGCTAAACCTAGGTTATTCTTCTCAAGGACACAGTGTGCTCAGTTGTGATTTAGTGTGGAGTAAAATGCTATCGAATCTAAGTAGTAAAGTTTTGACTGACTCTCCTCGGTATTGGCCGAGTCGCTCTTGGCAGAGACAGAGCCGAGATGATCTCGGTAGAGACAATCTGGCTTGGTCTCGGCTGAGTGCAGACAGACGCTACAAAGATGGAATATCTCTGTCTCAGACTTAGAAAGCAGTAAATAGGGGGGTTGGAGTGCAAGTAAAGCAGAAAGTAACTAAGACTAAGAATGCAGTAAACATATACTATTGTTACTAGTTATCTATTATTATTATTATTATATAACTGTGTTCATATTCAATCCCATTAATCCAAGTTCAGTCTGGGTTCCACACTCCAGTTCTCAGTCCATATCAGCCTCTAGGGTTCTTATGGCAATCGCCAAAGGTTCGTCCATTGCCACACCGAGGATTTATGCAATTGCTACCTCATCAGTTGGCAGGGATTAAGTTCAGAACTGATGTTAGGTTCTTAGTTAACAATCGCCAAATGATTACCTACTAAATTAGTCAAACCAGTTCCAATCGGCTTGGCTTAACATTGTTCACAATTTAATTGCAATCGCAGATTAAATCATGAATTAAAGTAGAGGAAGAGAATGGAGATAAGAGTTGCATAATGAAATTGATTAACACAAATAGAATACAAATACAGTGGTTCTGAATTCAGGTGAATCCATCTTCCACGACGATCGCCATGGTTGATGGTGGTGGTTCACCTCCGTTAGCCTGAACGTTGAGGATTAGCTCCACCAGAGTGCGTCAGTAGTCTCATCGGTCCCCTCTGACAGACTTCGGCTTCCCAGTCTTAGACCTGCACTTCCTCAATCGAGAGAAACGCCAATGAGCACCGTGCACCACCGTGAAAACGGAGAGAGCGAGAGCGAGAAACATGGGTATAGTGAGTATGGAATTAAAGTGAATTCAAATACAAAACGTGCAAAAAGTGCACAGCTCCTCCTATATATACACGAGTTGTGATATGCTAATCCTAACGAATCCTATTAGAATTACACTGTGAAGATCCTATTCTACCCCTATGCAGATCTTCTAACGTGACATGGCAACTTTTCTAAGAGTGACATGGCAGCTGAGATGGCCTCCGAGCTGGATAGCTGATGTGGTCAATAAAATTGGGCCCTCTTACTGGGCTGCTAGGCTGTAAGGCATGGACTGCCGGGACGACTCTAGTTCGGCCGAGATGGAGTCGGTCTGACCAGGACAACTTCATCTTGGCTGAGACTCCTTTGTTAACCTTGATCAACTTGGCTTGACCTACAGAAGAAGGAGTGATACTTTTTATTAGCTAACAAATCTGAATTAACACAGATTTGTATTTTCTCTATATTCAAGCCCATAAAATGAATCTTAGCTAACAATCCATTCTTAAGCACAAAATAGTCTTGCAACATCCTTCTTAGGTGTTTAAAAGATGTATAAATTGTGACTCATCACACCCCTACACTTACCCTTTTGCACTCCTGGGCAAAATAAAATGAAAATCAACAAGGGAAGTTTTTAAAGATAGAAAAGAATTTTTTCACTTGGCTTCTTTTAGTTCAACCGAGACAGAGTCGACACTCCTTCACCTTGGGATCAAGATACTCCAATAATCTGAAAATTACTCCTTCTGCGCCTAGGCGGATTCATGACCTACAAACCAGAGAAGGTAACCAAGAGTGACAAAGCTTTTACTTAGATAGATCACCTCCTTACTTCTCTCGTGCTTGGGCTTGTATTTACACTCAACATTCATGGAGCTGAAATTACCACACCTTGACAAAGCTCTCCTTTTTACACCTACAAAAACACACCCAATTATGATCACTAGGACTTCTTTTCGGCTTGTAGCGAGGCTGGGTCATAGGTAGGATAAAATATGGGAAGACTGGTTTCAGGACCCATGAGGCAGAGAGGAGCAATGGGGAGATAGCTTTTATCAGCCTGAGGGTAACCCATGATGCTGTTAATTTCTCCTTCTTGCTGCTACCTACTCATTTCCTTTTCTTTTCCTTATTACACACATTTATGCAGCTGTTTTCTTTCTTTATTCGTTTCAGCTCAGATTTTCAATTGTTGCTCCACTTTTTTCTTTTCTTTCTTTCACTCGCTTTTATTCTTTTATTGCTCTTTGAGCCTCGGATTGTGCTGAACAACTTTTTGCTTCCTGGAGTTCCCCCATACTTGATCATGACTTACTCCCAAAACAATTCCAAAGCTCCTCTACTCCCATAGGGTGAGGTTAATTCATGGTTTTTCTGGCCTTGGCTTGTAGTGAGCTGTCAGCAAGAATGGTTAGATTAGGCTGAAAGGGGGAAAGCAACATACACATTTGTTCAAGTAGGCTTTATTTGGCTCAAGGCTCATAAGAAACATGGCCTAGATCATGTCATTCCTACATGTGAGAACAGTTATATCCAGAGAGTTGAGGCAAAATGTAAAATATACAGTTATCATGAATACAAAAATCACACTAGAAAAAGAAGAGAAATGGCAGGATGTAAGCCATCAATATTTACAAGGCTCAAAATCTCACACAGATTGTATCTGCTTTGACACAGGGGGTTTCCTTTTTAGATTCTCAGTCAACTACTGACTAGAGCACAAAAGTTTCATTCCCCTCAAGCTAGAGAAATCTCTTGCCAAAGTTGCAGAGTTACTCCTACTGTCTTTTTCAAACCTACAGAAGTCAATTCAAGATTCTTTTCAAAACAATTTTATTTTTGACAATCCACTTTGAAATTCTGTTTAGGAGGAAAGCTTGAAAGTAAATGATAGAATTGAAACTCTGCCAGGCCGAAGATGTTCCGGATCCGACCGAGATGGTGCAGAGTCGGCATGGACTCGGTTTGGGCAGCTTTTATTGAAAAACATGACAGATTTTAAAAATAAAATGAAACAACGCAATTGAAGGAAAACAACAAAGTGATTAAGACTAACAAAACAAAAAATTAAAATTAGCAGAGTTCAGGAGGATGGGAATAGAAATAAAGCACAGCAATTGAAATGACTGTATATTTATCCCTCCCCCACACTTAAAATCTGCATTGTCCTCAGTGCGAGGCAGGGTCATCTGGTGATGCTGGTTCCATCAATGATATTATCTCCATGTCATGAGTGATAGGCGTTGGACCTTCATGGAATGGCTTAATCTGATGCCCATTGACCTGGAAGGTGCTGTTACTGTGTTCATCTTTTAGCTGTACTGCACCATGGGGAAACACATTAGTGATAACAAAAGGCCCGTCCCATCTAGAACGTAGTTTACCTGCAATGAGCTTGACGCGTGAGTTAAACAAGAGGACTTTCTGGCCAACTCGGAATTCTTTTCTCAGGATCTGCTGGTCATGGAATCGCTTGATTTTTTGCTTGTAAATCCTAGAGTTTTCATATGCTTCCAAGCGGAGTTCATCTAACTCTTGCAGCTGAAATTTTCTCTGCTCTCCTACTTGGTCATAAGCCAGATTGCACTGCTTGATAGACTAGTATGCTCTGTGTTCTAGCTCCACAGGAAGGTGACAGGCTTTACCGAAAACAATCCTATAGGGAGACATCCCTAAAGGTGTCCGGTATGCAGTTCTATGTGCCCAGAGAGCATCCTCAAGGAGGCGGCTCTAGTCCTTCCTGCTGGGATTGGTCATCTTTTGCATTGTTTTCTTGATTTCCCTGTTGAACACTTCTGCTTGGCCATTTGTTTGGGGGTGGTAGGTAGTAGCAATTCTGTGTGCTACTCCATATTTTTGAAGAAGGGAAGCCATGGCTCTGTTACAGAAGTGACTGCCTTGGTCACTTATGAGCGCTTTTGGCACACCGAACCTGTAGAAAATATTGGACTTCAGAAAGTCCGCAACCACTCTTGCATCATTTGTTCTGGTGGCAATGACTTCTACCCATCTTGATACATAATCCACGGCCAGTAGAATGTATGAGTAACCATTGGAGACTGGGAATGGCCCCATGAAGTCTATTCCCCAAACATCAAAGATTTCACAGAATTGGATGGGTTGCTGGGGCATTTCATGCCTTCTGTTCATGGCCACTCCTACTTTTTGGCAGTTCTCGCAGGTGGAGATGAATTCATGCGCGTCCCTGAAGATAGTTGGCCAGTAAAGGCCACAGTCTAGCACTTTCCTGGTAGTCCGAGTTGATCCATAATGGCCGCCTCCAGGTGCCGAGTGGCAGAACTGGAGAACCGAATTGAACTCGGCTTCAGGAATGCACCTGCGGATGACCTTGTCACTGCATAGTCTCCAAAGGTAGGGATCATCCCAAATATAGTATTTGGCATCGCTTCGGAGTTTATCTTTGTATGCCCGAGATGCCTCTGGTGGAAATCGATATGCTGCCACAAAATTACAAATGTCAGCAAACCATGGTGGAGATGTTCTTATGTGCAGCAAGTGTTCATCTGGAAATTCGTCTCGGATAGGTAGTGGTTCGCTTCTTTTTCAATTCTGCTCAGGTGATCAGCTATAGAATTCTCAGCACCTCTTTTATCTCTGATTTCTATGTTGAATTCTTGAAAGAGAAGCATCCACCAAATTAGTCTTGGCTTGGCATCAGGCTTCTTTAACAAGTATCTTAAAGCGGCATGATCAGAGAACACAATGATTTTTGAACCGAGAAGGTATGGGCGGAATTTGTCCAAGGCAAACACAATTGCGAATAGTTCCTTCTCAATTGTTGTGTAATTCTGTTGGGCCGAATCCATAGTCCGAGATGCATACACAATTACATGCATAGGGGTGTCGGCTCCAGCTCTTTGGCCGAGAACAACTCCTAATGCCGAATCGGATGCATCACACATCAGTTCAAATGGTAGGTCCCAGTTTGGTGCTTGCAGGATAGGAGCGGATGTAAGTCTATTTTTCAGCTCCTGAAATGCTTCAATGTAGGGCTGGTCAAAGTTGAATTCCATATCCTTCTGTAGCAGCTTGGATAGAGGTAGGGAAAGTTTACTAAAATTCTGGATGAATCTCCTGTAAAAGCCTGCGTGTCCTAGAAATGAGCGAACCTCCCTCACAGAAGAGGGGTTTGGAAGGGATGCTATAATATCTATCTTAGCCTTATCCACTTCAATACCTCTGTTGGATACCAGATGGCCCAACACTATGCCTTTAGTCACCATGAAGTGACATTTTTCAAAATTGAGCACGAGGTTTGTGTCAATGCATCTCTTCAACACCCTTGATAGATTATTCAGGCATGCTTCAAATGAGTCAGCGTACACCGTGAAGTCGTCCATGAATACCTCCATGCAGTCTTGCAGCAAGTCTGAGAAGATGCTCATCATGCAACGTTGAAATGTACTCCGAGCATTGCAGAGGCCAAATGGCATGCGTGTGTACGCAAAGGTACCAAATAGGTAGGTGAAGGTTGTCTTATGTTGGTCTTCAGGCGCAATATGTATCTACATGTAGCCTGAGAATACATCAAGAAAGCAGTAATGGGATCTCCCTGCTAATTTTTCAAGCATTTGGTCGATGAAAGGTAGAGGAAAGTAATCCTTGCGAGTTGCTTGGTTCAATCTTCTGTAGTCGATACACACTCGCCAGCTGTTCTGAATCCTTGTTGGTACCAGCTCATCCTGCTGATTTTTCATGACAGTCATCCCGGACTTCTTTGGCACCACTTGCACAAGGCTCACCCATTGGCTATCCGAGTTGGGGTAGATGATCCCTACAGCAAGGAGCTTTGTGACTTCTTTTTTTACCACGTCCAGGAGTGTCAGATTCAGTCTTCTTTGCGGCTGGCTGAAGATACAGCCAATCCTTCGCTGCTCCATCCAGGGAGAATGGAAATGCCTTCATTTTGATGTAGTCCTCCAATATCCCCTGTGGCCTCATTGTAGAACAGACCACATGGAATTCTTTCAGGTGTTTGTGGGGGTCTTCTCCTGCAAGACCATGAAACTTAGGCAACAGGTGTATAAGACCAGACTTTAATTCATATGTTTGAGCTGGCTCCAGCTGTGGGTATTGGATGCACCAAGATTGATACACCACGTCTGGAGTAGCTAATTCCTTCAGCATCCTATCGTTATTCTCCATTCGTCCTGATCCTGCAAAAATGTCAGAACTAGAAACAAAACTGTCAGTGTAGAACTAGTTAGAGTCAGCTACAGAATCTATATTAATACTAGTATTTACTGCACCGTTCCTAATTTTTCGTAATCTACGTAAGGTTAATTCTATCTCTGGGTCAAAAGCATACAATGGGTCAGTACTACTCCTAGTCATTCATTGTACATATTATGCAGAAAAATCAGAATTAGAAATAGTACTTGAAATAGTAAATGCAGAATTGGAAACTACAGCTATCAGTTAACTAACTAATGGAACTACAAAATGGCAATTCTACGTAGCTACAGAAATAAATGTTTGATTTCTTTCTCTCTTTTTTTTTTAGCGGTGAATTCATGCAGAGAAACAAATAATAGTCAACGTGCTCTTTTTTTAGAATCCATAAACGAAACAGATAGACATAGACAAGTTCAAAAGACTCAAGACTGACTTGACAGACACACTTTACAGACTCAGGATTCGACCTCACTTAACTTGGCACACAAAGACACAAACGAACTTGTATCCCTGGCAACGACGCCAATTTGATAATGATTTTCTTTTTTAGTCGTTTTGAACGCTTATCAAATAACTAAAGCTAACTATAGTATAGCTAACCTTAGGTCATTCTTCTCAAGGACACAGTGTGCTCAGTTGTGGTTTAGTGTGAAGTAAAATGCTATCGAATCTAAGCAGTAAAGTTTTGACTGACTCTCCTCGGTACTAGCCGAGTCGCTCTTGGCAGAGATAGAGCCGAGATGATCTCGGCAGAGACAATCTGGCTTGGTCTCGGCTGAGTGCAGACAGACGCTACAAAGATGGACTATCTCTGTCTCAGACTTAGAAAGCAGTAAATAGGGGGGTTGGAGTGCAAGTAAAGCAGAAAGTAACTAAGACTAAGAATGCAGTAAGCATATACTACTGTTACTAGTTATCTATTATTATTATTATTATTATATAACTGTGTTCATATTCAATCCCATTAATCCAAGTTCAGTCCGGGTTCCACACTCCAGTTTTCAGTCCATATCAGCCTCTAGGGTTCTTATGGCAATCGCCAAAGGTTCGTCCATTTCCATACCGAGGATTTATGCAATCGCTACCTCATCAGTTGGCAGGGATTAAGTTCAGAACTGATTTTAGGTTCTCAGTTAACAATCGTCAAATGATTACCTACTAAATTAGTCAAACCAGTTCCAATCGGCTTGGCTTAACATTGTTCACAATTTAATTGCAATCGCGGATTAAATCATGAATTAAAGTAGAGGAAGAAAATGGAGATAAGAGTTGCATAATGAAATTGATTAACAGAAATAGAATACAAATACAGTGGTTCTGAATTCAGGTGAATCCATCTTCCACGACGATCGCCATGGTTGATGGTGGGGGTTCACCTCTGTTAGCTTGAACGCTGATGATCAGCTCCACCAGAGTGCGTCAGTAGTCTGATCAGTCCCCTCTGGCAGACTTCGGCTTCCCAGTCTCAAACCTGCACTTCCTCAATCGAGAGAAACGCCAATGAGCACCGTGCACCACCGTGGGTATAGTGAGTATGCAATTAAAGTGAATTCAAAGACAAAATATGTAAAAAGTGCACAGCTCCTCCTATATATACACGAGCTGTGATATGCTAATCCTAACGAATCCTAACAGAATTACACTGTGAAGATCCTATTCTACCCCTATGAAGATCTTCTAACGTGACATGGAAGCTTTCCTAGGAGTGACATGGCAGCTGAGCTGATGGCCTCCGAGCTGGATAGTTGATGTGGTCAATACAATTGGGCCTCTCTACTGGGCTGCTGGGCTGCAAGGCATGGACTGCCGGGACGACTCTGGTTCGGCCGAGATGGAGTCGGTCTGACCGGGACAACTTCATCTTGGTTGAGACTCCTTTGTTGACCCTGATCAACTTGGCTTGACCTGTAGAAGAAGGAGTGATACTTTTTATTAGCTAACAAATCTGAATTAACACAGATTTTTATTTTCTCTATATTCAAGCCCATAAAATTAATCTTAGCTAACAATCCATTCTTAAGCACAAAATAATCTTGCAAACACCCTTCTTAGGTGTCTAAAAGATGTATAAATTGTGACTCATCAGTCCTCCTTTTGCATTTCTGATTCTGCATGATTCTCAGCCTTTTACACTAGACATCACAAGAATAACGTGTCCTTGAGAGATTTAACATAGGTTGCCCATATGCTATATAAAACATAGGTAATCTAGTAATTTTTTATAGTTGAATTAATGACTAAAAACAACTTATCACTCCACCGCTTGCAGCATCAATCATGTTTCGGTCCATCATCATCAGGCCTTCGTAAATGTATTGAATTAGTAATTGTTCACTGATCTGATGGTGTGGACATGTGGTGCACAATTTGTTGAATCTTTCCTAGTATTCATGCAAGGTTTCTCCGGAATGTTGCCTGATACCACAGATCTCCTTCCAAATGGTTGCAGTTCTGGAAGCCAAGAAGAATTTTTCTAAAAACATTCGCTTCATGTCCCCCCAGGTGTTGAACAAAACCGGCTGTAAGTATAGCCAATCCTTGGCACTTCCATCTAGGGAAAATAGAAACACTTTCATTTTGATGTAGTTCTCCAGTACCCCATGCGGCCACATCATGGAACCTACTACGTGAAATTCCTTTAGGTGTTTGTGTAGATTTTCACCTACAAGACCGTGAAATTTTGGCAACAAATGAATCAATCCGGATTTAAGTTCGTAAGATTGAGCAGGCTCCAACTGCGGATATTGATGCACCAAGGCTGGTACAACACATTCGGTGTGGCCAACTCTTTAAGTATTCTATCATTATTCTCTATTTGCTCCAGCTCGTGAGACGTATTCCCAACAATGTTAGAATTAGAATTAATATCAACACTACTAAACTCAGAAAAATCAAAATTGTCAATTGTAAAAGTATTATTAACAGAATCAGAAATAGAAATAAAACTACCACTATCACCTACGTTAGCACTTCTAACTTTTCTTCACCTATGTAAAAGACCCATCTATTTCAAGATCAAATGCATGCAAATTGTTAGAGCTACTCCTAGTCATGCACTACATAATAGAAAAAATGAACCAAAAATAATGCAATGATCAAGATACAGTAAAAAAAATTATGCAGAAAAAATAGAGTCAAGATATAGTAAACAAATTGATTTTTCTTTTTTATTCTAAAGACAGCCATGCAGTTACACATAGACTCGGTTGTACACACAGACTCGGCATGTACTGGTTTAGCACATACAAATTCGGCAAATGCACAAACTCGACACAAATAAATTCCAGCACATACACATTCGGCATATACATAGACTCTTCATAAACACAAACAAAGACTTAATACACTAAAAAAAACTCGGTATACTAAAAATAGACTCAGACTCGGTATAGCATAGACACGACATTCTACAGATTCAAATTCAGCATACAACTCAGACTCGGCACACTAAGACACAACAAAATATGTATCCTCGACAACTCCGCCAATTTTGATAAGCTTTTGTGACGTGGACGCAATATCAAAAATAAAACTAGATTACCTATGATTTTTTATAGCATAGGGTCAACCTAGGTTGAATCTCTTAAGAACACATGTATTCGTGATGCCTAGCGTGTGAATTAGAAGATTATGCAGAAAACGAAAATATAGAATGCAAACTCGGAATGTAAAGGCAGGGGATTTTAGTTTCTAATTGGAACTACAAAGTAATTGCAAAACGGAAAGTAAACTAGCTACAAAAAGTAAGAATGAACCACAACGAACAAATATTTAGCATATTGATCCAAAGTTCAACAAGTAATTAGTTATGGTTCCTAGTAATGGATGCGATTCCAAACCAACCTAAGTTCTTAAGATGACCACCTAACATTCGTCCATTGTCGACTGAGGGCTTACACAACAGCGGCCTCGAGTTAGCAAGGATTACATACGTGGTTGATTTTAGGCTTTCTATCGATTACCCAACTAGTTGTTAGATTGGTTCCAACTGGCTCCAAACCTAACATGATCTATTCTTACACATGCATGATCATGACACAAGTAAGAAGCAAAGAAATAGAACAGAAATTACATATGAACAGATAGATAAATGCAAACCAATTCATTGTAGAATGATTGAATTGATACATGGAGTAGTGTGATCATGGACTCAGCCTCCCATGACAATTGCCATGGAAGAACTACAGTGGTTCATCGAAGATGGCTAGAGCATAGAGGGGTTAGTTCACCAGAGTGTGCCAACTAAACTGGTCAATCCCCTCAAGCAATTGGCTGCTACCTAGATTCTAGACTTGAACCCACTCGACCGACTAGACACCATACTGAAGCACCATGAATCACCAATCAATGGAAGTGAGAGTGTAGGTAAGTGTACATACGAACAACGAAGAATAGCGTGGAAAAACGGAAGTGGAACCCAATGAATGAGCTACGCATCTCCTTATATACACGTTTGTCTTAACTAACTAATTGTAAACTAACTAACTAACTAACAAAAATAATAGATTCGTAATAGACTAACTGAAATGACATACTAACTAACATAATAACTGTTTCCTAAGTGACCACAGGACGAATTTACTGGAGTGGAGTCGGTCTTACTGTCGGGACGGATTCAGATGGCTGGGACGAGCTTAGTAGGAGGAGTCGCCATGCGGAGCCGCCCATGCCGAGTCGGTCTACTGGAGATGGAGTTGGCTACTAGAGTTGAACTCTACATGTAGAGGAAATTGTCTAGCCAGGACGACTTCGATCTCGGCTGGGATGGACTAGGACTCCAGTTTCGGCCTGTATAATGAGTTAATCTTTTTGTTGGCTAAAATCCTCAAATTAGCATAGATTTGGATTTTCCCTGTTTTTAGCTGAATAATATGAATCTCAACTAATATGCGATTCTTAGCTACAAAATAGAGTCAACTATACCCATCTTAAGACCTTGTTAGGTGTCTAAAATATGAATTATCACATATCTCACACTAAGCCCTTCGTCCAAATGGAGCATCCAATGACACAAAGTGTGTCCAATCAGCCTATGCGTGTCCATTAGGTGCCATGCGTCCAAAGCATGTTTCAAGGACTTCCTACATATTACAAGCTACGTAAAAGTCTATACATAAGTATATAAACTACATGAGGCCAATAGAAAAAAAGCGATCCTACTTTGGGTACTCCTTTCTATCTAAGAAGGTCTATGTTCCTCTATACTTCACCCAATAGCTTCTTTAGTCTATCCCTAGTTAGGGGTCCTTAAAGGCTCTCTAATGTAGTTCATGCCACTCCCTTTTGTAAGTCTTCTTGGTCTCCCCTGATTGAATTAGACTTCCTTTCTTGAAAAGAATTTGCCTTCAAATTTAGGTCATCCAAACCTACATTAAAGAGACAGATACCTGAAACATTAAAAGTAGAACTGCTACCAAATTCTTGGGTCATGTCTAGGACATAGGCATTGTCGCTAACTTGTTTCAATACTAAGAAAGGTCTAGCTCCTTGTGGAAGTAGCTTGAACTTTGATAATGTTGTAGAAACACTATCGAAACTACTAGATTGTTCTTTTATTTGTAGTGTGGGCATTAACCTAGGTTGAATCTTTCAAGGACACAATCATGCAATGCCTAACCTTGTTGAACAGAAACCAATTTGAATTCAAAAAGGCAGGGTTTGTATATAAAAACAATTATGCAGAAAATAGACGTGTAGAAAACAAAACAAAATTAAAAACATAATTATGTAACACTAATCCAAAGATCTAATCATATAGTTTTGTTATCATAGTTCACACAACGGTGCAAATTCATATCAACTAAAGATTCGTTAGATAATCATCTAACATTCATCCATATAGATTGGGATCATAATCGTAGATTCAAGAACATAATTGGTTGATTTTAGGTGATCAATCAAATACCTAACCTTGATTATATTGGGATTAATCAATCCTAACCCAACACAATCCAAAATCTAAAACGAAATCATAATCATGAAAATGGGTCAAGAATTGGAAAGAAAAGAAAGAGATTACAAAATTTTGCTTAATAAAGAATTCAAGAACTCAAACCAAACCACAATCATGGAACCTTGAATTTATACAAGAGCTTAGCCTTCCATGGCAATCGTCACCAAAAAAATAGCACAAAACACAAAGGAAACCTAGAAGTGGAGAGAGGATAGAGAATAAAGAATAGAGAGGAAACTTGTGATCCAAGAAACCTAAAAAATCCAGGTGTGTAAAATCTAAAATCGTCTCCCCTAACCCTACTAACCAACTACTATTTATTACATACTCTAGATTCCAAGGAAGGTGATCTAGACCAAAGGAATTTGCAGCCCAAAGGCTCATCAACCAAGGTCCTAAAGTTGGGCCAAAATATACAAAGAAAAGCTTAACAAAGTGGGTATAGAGGTGGCAAATTCACACAGAATTTTGACATTGAAGATGGTAAACCTTGGTTGTGCCTAAAAGAGTGAAATTGTAGATCTTTGTCTGAGCTTTCTAAAGCCACCAAGAATTCCCAATTTGGAGGTATGTATCTTCATATATGGCCTGCCCAAGATAGAAACATCACAATAAAAATTGTCCGAAAATAAGCAAAGATTAGCAACTAAACCCAATTAAGTCCAATTAACCAAGACTCAACCATTGTGTTAATATTAGCTATAAAATGATGTTAAATATGTCTAGCATAAGTCACTATTAAGTGCCTCAAAAATACTCTATCAAATTCTCCCACACTTGAACCTTTGCACTCTAAGCAAAATCAAATAAATAAATAAATAAATCTAAAGTAAAAGGAAATGAAGCAAATTAACTAAAGTAAGTACAAATAAAGTACAACACTTTCAATAAATTCTTAAGTTAATAAATAGAATAAGAGTACAAACATCCTATAATCAAGGTACGCAACAATTTATAAATATACTTCTAACATCTAAAGCAAACAAGAAGCAATAAAACTTAAAGAATGACCTGCAAATGATAAAACCCTCTCAAGATACATACTCTCAATCTCTCAAGTGTTTAGGTTTGTGTTTACACTCAAGCACCCTATTCTAACTAGCACTATGAAGCTTTGACTAGCCTATAATTTCTATAACTTGAAACATATGCACAAATGATCAAAAGGGCTTTTATTAAGGTTGTAATGTGGCCAAGGACAAGGTAGGATATGAGAAGTAATTTAAGGTTGCACGACTAAAGAGGGAAGAGTAGCAATAGGGAATAAGTCAATAAGCATGAAGATCAACCCCAAAACAATACAAGTCACCAAAAACAATGCAAAGCAATACAAGACAAGTAAGGTCCATTTTGGAATTTCACTTCTCTTTTTGCACCACTACAACCTTTTGTTGCACTTTTTTTCTTTGATGCACTTTTTTTTTTCAAAAAGAAATCCACTCAACACCATAACTTGTAAAAGTGAAATTATCAATGTACCACTTGCAAAGCCTTGGGGTATCAGCCCACAGTTATTTAGAACTCATTCCCAAAACAATTCTGAAGCTCCTTTAAACCCCAATGTTAGGGTAATCTTGGTTTTTCACTTTTAGGCTTATTTAGATAGGCTCAAAAGGGGTAAGAAAGGGATTTAATGCAAGTCCCTTTGGCTAGTGGCTATTAAGAAAGAGGACTTAAATCATATCACCAATACATGTGAGACAAGAGGCACAAAAGGGACTCAAGGAAAAACCTAGAGTAACTAGAAACACATGTGCAAATGACACAAGAAGGAAGAGAATGGCAAAATGCAAGTAAGACTCAAAATCTCACACAAATAAATACTCTATCAATGATTCAAAGATTAATTTCCAAGCCACTAATTAGACTAAAGATGCAAAAGTGGTTTCATATCAAGTTTTTAAACCTCTCAATAAAGAATGATAGAAAATATTTTCTCTCTTTTTTTTCTTTGCAAAAATGAACTTGATAGTGAATAGAAAATTGACAAAACTAGTTGAAAAGTAACAAAAACAGTAAAATAGAAAATAGGAAAAATTAGTAAAAATATAAAACAACAAAACATGTAAAAATAGAAAATAACAAAACTAGTTAAAACATAAAACAATTAAAACATAAATATAGCAGCAAAATTATTGTAAAAACATAAAAAGAAAAATAGAAAACAAAAACAACAAAATAGAAAAACACCCCCCACACTTAAAATGAGCATTGTCCTCAATGTAAGCATATAAGAACACAACATAAAGAGAACACATGAAGCAATAACAACAAAGGAAGGGGTGAAATAAAAGAAACTCCTCTCTTAAGGTGGAAAATATATGCAAAATTTTGCATCCAAAATCTTTGCTCCGCTCCTATCTATAGGTTCTTGGGGAAGCCTCATTCCAATGCCACATCCTTTGGTGACTTCTTCAACAGGAACCTCAAAGTTGATTGCTTCACAAGGTGCTCATAGAAATCTCCAAGCTTCTTCAAGTCTTGCAAAACCTCTCGTTTTGATCAGCTTGGAGTTTGTTGACTGTGATTACTTTGAGTTGTAATGGCTATACAATGGATGACAATGGAGGTTGAACTACTACAACCTCCACAACTCCTATAATATTCGCACCTATAATATCTATAATTCCAACACTTGCATTAATAACACTACTAATTTATGTGCAAATAGGGCACTCAGTTAATCCAATACAACTACAATCACAATTTGTAAAATAATCAAAATTAGTGATTTCAGAATGCAGATTCACTGTTTCTATTGTGGTAGTTCCTTGCCACTCCTCAAGGTTATGACATTCATATTTTCTTGTGGACTAAGAATGGTTTGATAGGGAGTCTGTCCGGAACCTTTGAACTATAGTTGAATCACAATGGTGGCCGATTGTGCAATCTGTGTTTGCAAGACCTGAATTAAAACAGTCACAATTTTTTAAAAATGAATGTTGCTTGTAGCCATCTTCTTGACCAAATCCTCTAAGGAATTCTGCTGTACATGCTACATAGTTTGTTGTTGTCTAAATGGAGGTGGTGGTTGGTATCTTTGGTAATTTTGAGGTGCATTTTGCATAGAGCGAGAACCATATCTCCAGTTTGAGTATTGATCATGGGGTTGCCTATACTGTTGACCACCCATCATTGCAACAACTTCAATACTATTCGGTTTAGTTTCTTCCAAAGTGGTGTACACATAAGTTTAGATGTTCTACAAAAGCACAACTGCCACACACTCTCACTAGAGGACTAATGTGGTGTTGTCCAATGGCTAGTTGTCTAACAAGAGAGGTCAATTCAGTTATCTTATTTTCCAATCATTAATTGTCAATGGCAACTACCTTGTTTACAACTTTGGATGCAGTAGACTCTCCGATACCAAATTGCTAAGTGTTACCTACCATATTGGAAATTAAATTTCTTGCACCATGGAACTCCTTAAGATGCTTACGAGGATCTTCACCTACAAGACCGTAAAACGTAGGCAACAAATGGATTAGTCTAGATTTAAGTTCATATGATTGAGCTTGTTCCAAATTAGGATATCGAATAAACCAAGGTTGGCACATAATATTAGGTGTAGCCAACTCCTTCAAGGTCCTATTATTGTCAAGCATATTATCTAGACTAAATTTGGATATGGAAAAACCAAGATCAGAACTAGAATTAGTAGGATCATAATCAAAATCAGCACTATCAGATTTTATAACAACAAAATCAAATGCAAAAGACTTCTCATTAACCTATGGAATATCCTATCTATTTCTAGATTCAATAATGCAATTTACCAGGATTACTCCTAGTCATTTATTGCAAAAATAGATTGATAAAAACAATAAAACGATAGCGAAAAAATTGAAAAAAAAATTGAACACCATAATGACATTATATAATGTATTTATGATTTTTTGGAATTTTTTTGGTGATTTTAAAAATTATGAAAATAAAATAAATAAATAATTGATATACCATTCATTATACTAGGTTTTCTACTATAATTCTCTGCCTATTACTACAACTATATTTTAACTTTACCATGCCTCCTAATAGTATTGCAACATAAAAGGAAGTGTAAACTACTCACGCAAATAATCCCAATACAATAAATAAATAAAAAATAAAAAAATCAAAATATCACAAGATTAAGACATACCAACTTGTGTCTTAACAACGACACCAATTTGATAATGTTGTTGAAACACTAACAAAACTACTAGATTTTCTTTTTATTTGCAGTATAGGGACTAACCTAGGTCAAATCTCTCAAGAAAACAATCATGCAATGCCTAACCTTGTTGAATAGAAACCAATTTCAATGGAAAAATGAGGGTTTATATGTGATAGAGACCCAAGCAACAAAGCCAAAGGTAATTTGCGTGATGTTAGAGGTCCCATGACCAGGCAAAACCAAAATGATGAAGCAATCTTTGCCAGACCTAAGTTTTGGAATTAAGGAAAGTTTGGAGCAAAGTGAATTAGAGGCTGAACCAAAATGGGTCACTTTATTATAAGTTGATGATGATTAGAGCCCATCTTGAAGAATACATATAAAGCCCAAAGTCATTGTCAAGTAATTTAGGTTGAGTAGTTAATTAGGATCCATTTACATGTATCTTTGCAGAAATCAGTTTTTGATAGTTGGTAAAAAAAAGGGAAAGTTTGATAGCCGATGGCAAAATAGGAATGTCGTTTATGGTGGAAATAAAAAGTTAGTGGGGAGTTATAGCAGATGGGATTTTATGCCAATTAAAATATTAATGGAAATTAATTCTAGGACTGCCTAGCTAAGCCTATAAATAAACTCTTGTAAGCATCCAGCAGGACAGAATTTATAGTTTGAATAAAATTTGTGTTTTCTTTGTTAGAAAATTTCTTTTGTTCTTGGGTTAAAGAATTTTTATAGCGTTGGTTCTACCGACAGGTCAACGTTAGGGTCATGTTTTGATAACTTTAGTTTTATCGGTAGGTCGCGATTAGGGCCAAGTCCCCTCTTCACCTTTTCTCAAGATGATCCATTTTAAGATCATGTCATTCAGTGTCAGAGCTTTGGCTCTTCAAATAAGGTATTCTCTATCCTTTGTGTCTCTATCTTTTTCAATTTTCTATAAAAAAAAAATTCTTTTGTCATCCTGGTTTATTTTATTTATTCGTGTCTATTCATCTCCCTTTGTTTTATTTCTTTAAGTTTGTTCATCTCTCTTTGTCATCTCATTGTGTTTTTTCTTTTCTATCATATTATACAAAAAAAAACAAAAGAGAAAGTTGTGAAAAACAAGAAAAATAGAAATATCGATATTGAAAAAGAAAACAATCGTACAAAAAAAAGAACGAAAGAGAAAGGTGAAAAAAGAAGAAAAAGAAAACTGGCTAGTAGTCAATCTATTATTTTGCCTTACATATTGCAATAAAAAATCTAGACAAAAAAATTTTGAATTTTTGTCATATTTTTCCCCCTTGCATCTACAATAATTCATTGTATGTGTCAAACAATCCAGAATTCCTTGCTTCTTGCTAATTTTTGTTCTCTAAAGTTATCAAATTACCAAATCCTTATCTTTTCTTGCTACATGTCATCATTCTTAAAGGTTCTTACTTAAGAGCTCATAAGGAAAATTTGAGTCGTAAAAGGCGAGAGTAATAAGACAAAGAAAAAAGCCAACTTGAGTTATACACAAGTGACTACAACATAATTCAAGCATAAACACGTGAGAGAGTGTTTGTGTGAGGATTTTTTCTTTCTAACTTAATTTTTTGCAGTATTTTAATCATGAGTAGAGAAGAAGGAGAACGGGATGTTGATCTCAAATTATAAATCAAGGCTTTTCAAGAGCAATTCAAAGCTCTAAATGCAAGATTGGATGATTTACAACCTATACCCAGGTATAGGAGTCCTACTAGTCAACAAAATGATGAGGAAGAAGAAGAGGAGAATTCAAATGGAAGATATAATGAAAATGAAAGGATAAGAAAAGGTGAACCAAGACGTGACAATTACTTAGGTAATATTAAGATGGAAATCCATGCATTCTAAGGAAATAATGATCTTGAAGAATACTTGGAGTGGGAGAGAAAAGTTGAACATATGTTTGATTGTCACAACTACTTGGAGGAGAAAATGGTAAAATTAACAGTTGTTAAATTTACTGACTATGCTAGTATTTGGTTGGATCAGTTTGTGATTAACAGGCATAGAAATGGAGAAAGGCCCATTCGTACATAGGAAGACATGAAGTCTATCATGAGAAGAAGATTTGTATCAAACCATTATCATAGGGACTTGCACAGAAAATTGCAAAGTTTAACACAAGGTTTTATGAGTGTGCAGGATTACTATAAGGAGATAGAAATAGCCATGACTAGAGCCAATGTGAAGGAAAACTGTGGGAAAATTGTGAGAAAACTATGGCTAGATTCATTGGAGGTTTTAAGAATGAGATTGCTGATATGAATGGAGTTACAACATTATATGGAGATAGAGAACTTGTTCCACAAAGCAATTCAAGTGGAGAAGCAATTAAAGTCTAAAAGCTCTTCCAAATTTGCTTCATCTTTTAGCTCTTCATGGAGATCAAATTGGAAGAACAGTACAACTGTTACAAATCCTAAAGAAGATGTGATTGTCAAATATTCAAATGCTCCTCCTAAAGGTAAATTTGTCACTGATATATCTTATAGATCACATGATATCAAGTGCTTCAAGTGTCAAGGAGTTAAACATATTGCTTCTCAATGTCTAAATGAAAGAGCAATGATTATGA
The DNA here is from genome assembly GCA_025330945.1 of Mucuna pruriens. NCBI lineage: Eukaryota > Viridiplantae > Streptophyta > Magnoliopsida > Fabales > Fabaceae > Mucuna > Mucuna pruriens. Next base: position 1,717,968 of record JAENHJ010000108.1, read on the forward strand.
TGGATAATTGAGAAGTAGAGAGTGAGAGCTCAAGTGATGATGAAATGCCACCATTGGAGGATTGTAGTGACATGGAGGTGTTGGACCTATAGATGGAGTTGTTCTTGTCACTAGGCGTGCTCTTAGCATACAACCTAAGGAAGATGGTGACATGGAGCAATGTGAACATATTTTTCCTACTAGGTGCCACATAAATGACAAGGTATGTAACATGATTATTGATATTGGAAGTTGTATTAATGGTGCTAGCACCTTATTGGTTGAGAAATTGAACTTACCAATGAAAAAGCATCCTAATCCATATAGACTTCAATGACTGAATGATTTTATTGATATAAGGGTGACTAAACAAGTGTTGGTCTCATTCTCCATTGGCAAGTACAAAGATGAGGTTTTTTATGATGTTGCACCTATGCATGTTGGGCATCTGCTTCTTGGGCGTCCTTGGCAATTTGATAGAAAATTCACTCATGGTAAGTACAAAAATAGGTATACCCTTGCGATGAATAAACACATCATCATGTTAACACCACTTAAATCGGTTAAAGCATATTTTGATCAAATTAGAATTACAAGAGAGTGTAAGTTGAGAGAAGAGCAATTGAGCGTTCAAGAAAAAAAGAAAGAAAAGTAAATATGAGTGAAAATAAGCAGAAGAAAGAAAAACATGAAATTGAGTGCAGTGAAGAGAAAAGTAATAAAATGAGTGCATTTGCAAAGAAAAAAGAGGTTTAGAGTGTGTTATTAGCAAAAGAGAAACTACTTCTACTCCTATACAAGGATGTTTATTTCACTAATGAATTTCATCCTTTTTTTTTCTTTTGAAGTTGATTCTTTGTTACAGGAATTCATTGATGTTTTTTCACATGAAGTGCCTCATGGATTACCTCCCTTAAGAGGTATTGAGCATCAAATTGACCTCATTCCTGGTTGTCCATTTCCAAATAGACCAGCCTATAGAATAAATCCCAAGGAAACAAAGGAAATTCAAAAGCAAGTGAATGAATTGTTGCAAAAGGAATTTGTAAGCGAAAGTCTCAGTCCATGTCCTTTTCTTATTATCTTGGTTCCAAAGAAAGATGGAACGTGGCGCATGTGTGTTAACAATCGAGCCATCAATTTAACCACTGTAAAGTATATATATCCTATTCCTAGGTTAGATGATATTCTTGATGAATTGTTCAGTTCTTGTGTATTTACTAAAATTGATTTGAAGAGTGGATACAATCAAATTCGTAAGAAAGAAGGTGATGAATGGAAAACAATTTTCAAAACAAAATATGGTTTATATGAGTGGTTAGTTATGCCATTTGGCTTAACAAATGCCCCCAACACCTTCATGAGGTTATTGAATCATGTTTCTTTCATTGGGAAATTTGTAGTAGTCTATTTTCATGATATTTTGATTTATAGCAAGACTTTATATGAATATATTGAACATTTTCTTGTTGTTCTTAATGTTTTTGGGTTTTGTTGTAAGCTCAAAAGGGATAAGTGTGGATGAAGAAAAGGTAAAGGCAATTACAAAACGGCCTACACCTAAGAATGCAAATGAGGTAAGAAATTTTTATGGTTTAGCTAGTTTTTATAGGAGGTTTGTGAAGAACTTTAGTTCTATTGCTTCACCTTTAAATGAACTTGTTAAAAAGGATGTTGTGTTCAAGTGGAACGATGTGTATGAGAAAGCTTACAATTTATTGAAAGATAAATCGACCAATGCATCTATGCTTTGTTTGAAATTGAATGTGATGCTTCTGATGTTGGAATAGGAGCTATATTGATGCAGGAATCTAAACCAATTGCATATTTTAGTGAGAAGCTAAGTGGGGCTCTATTGAACTATTCTACCTATGACAAGGAGTTCTATGCTTTGATGAGGACGTTGCAAAGTTGCCAGCATTATTTGTGGCCAAGGGAGTTCATAATCCATTATGACCATAAAAGTTTGAAGTTTCTAAAATCTCAAGGTAAGCTTTAAAAGAGACATGCCAAGTGGCTAGAGTTTATAGAGATGTTTCCTTATGTGATTAAGTACAAGAAAGGTAAGGAGAATACTATGGTTGATGCATTGTCTAGAAGGTATGCATTGCTTACTTCTTTGCAAACTAAGTTACTTGGTGTTGAGATTATAAAGGACTTGTATGTCAATGATTTTGAGTTTCATCAGGTTTGAAATTCTTGTATTAAACATGCTTTTGGAGACTACTATAGGTATGATGGGTTCTTGTTTAAGAATAATAAATTGTGTGTTCCTGCTTGCTCCTTGCGTGAAATTCTAGTTACAGAAACTCATGGTGGGGGATTGATGGGACATTTTGGAGTAAAGAAAACTCTAGAAATTCTGAGTGAGCATTTTTATTGGCCTAATATAAAACATGATGTGCAATCTATTTGTAATCAATGCATTACATATAAGCAAGCCAAATCTAAAGTCATGTCCCATGGTTTCTATACACCTTTGCCTATGCCTAATCAACCTTGGACTGATGTTTCAATGGATTTTATATTAGGGTTGCCAAGATCTCACAATGGAAAAGATTGTATATTTGTTGTTGTGGATAGATTTAGTAAAATGGCACATTTCATTGCATGTTCTAAACCAATGATGTGACACATTTTGCTGATTTGTTATTTAAAGAAGTTACACGCTAGCATGGGTTGCCAAGAACAATATTAAGTGATAGAGATGTGAGGTTCCTAAGTCAATTTTGGAGGGCTTTGTGGAATAAGTTAGGAATTAAGCTCTTGTTTTCCATTGTTGCACATCCAAAAACCGATAGGCAAACTAATGTTGTGAATAGAACACTTGCTACCTTGTTACATGCAATCATTCACAAGAATTTGAAAAATTGGGGAAAATGTTTACCCCATGTAGAGTTTGCATATAATAGAACTGTCCATTCTACTTCTTCTTATTCTTCTTTTGAAGTTGTATATGATTTTAATCCACTAACTCCTTTGGATATCTTAACTTTGCCAACTAATGAGCATACTAACTTGAATGGAAAGTAGAAGACAGAATTTGGTAAAGAATTACATGCCAAAGTTCATGCTAACATTGAGAAGATGAATGAACAATATTCAAGGTAAGCAAATAAAGGGCATGTTAAAGTCACCTTTGATCCTGGAGATTGGGTTTGGGTTCATATGCAAAAATAAAGGTTTCCTATTCAAAGAAATTCCAAGTTGAAACCAAGAGGAGATGGACCCTTTCAAGGTTTAGAAAGGATTAATGACAACACCTTCAAGTTGGATTTACCAACCACATATGGTAATATAAGTTCTACCTTTAATGTTGTTGATTTATCTTTATTTATTGTAGGTTAGGAATTTGATTTGAGAACGAATCCTTTTGAAGAGGGAGGGAATGATAGAGACCCAACCAATAAAGCCAAAGATAATTTGAGTGATGCTAGAGGTCCCATGACCAAGCCTAAAACCAAAATGATGTAGCAATCTTTGCCAGACGTGAGTTTTGGAATTAAGGAAAGTTTAGAGCAAAGTGAATCAGAGGTTGCACCAAAAATGGGTCACTTTATTACAAGTTGATGATGATTCGAGCCCATCTTGAAGAATACATATAAAGCCAAAAGTCATTGTCATGTAATTTGGGTTGAGTAGTTAATTGAGATCTATTTACATGTATCTTCGCATAAATAAGTTTTTGATAGTTGGTAGAAAAGGGTTTAGGGTTTAGGGTTTAGGGTTTAGGGTTTAGGAGTCCAATTGCCACATCACTCTAGAAGAAGCTTGCAATGGAAGGATGATCATTTAGGGGTAGAAAGGTCAATTAGGAATCTGTAATTTAGTTCCGAAATTTGTTAGGTCTAGGCATGCATGACAAGCTACCCAATTCATGTATATATATGGTACACTAGTGTACGATTAGGGGGTTGTTGAATTCAGACTTTTATCCATTACCATTTACAATTCATCTTTTCGCTCTTGCCCTCATTCTGATGGTAGTGCATGGAACCTTAGTGGCCTCTCTCTCAATCGAGAAGGTGTAGGCTAAGAATTGGGAAGCCGACAATTATTAGAGGTGATCGCTCGGTATAGCCAATGCACTTTGGTGGACTAGATCCTTAGCGTCCTCACTATCAATGGTGAACCATCGCCATTCTTCCATGGCGATTGTTATGGAAATGGAGTCCATAAATTCACTTTTTGTATCAAAACTTTGTTTCAATAATACAATTGGTTTGAGTTTCTTATCTCTTGATTGTGAATCTTGTTGTTGATCTGCTTTACTGTGTCACGATTATGTATTGTAGAAGTGGATCAACGTTAGACTAGGCCGATCATAACTAGTTTAACAACTTCATTAGGTAATCGATTAGAGAACCTACCGTCAACCAAGTGCTTACTCCCTATCAATTGATGAGGTGGCGATTGTGTAATTCCTTGGTATGGTACTGGACGAATGTTCAGTTATTGTCGTAAGAACCTTAGGTTGATTTGGAAATGTAATCTTGAGTGCAAAATTGAGAATTAATTGCTTGTTGAACTGTGTATTGGGATAGTCATAGTTAGTATAACTTAGGTCACATTTATTTTCATACTTAGTTTACTTTCTGCTTACCTTTTGTGTTTCTTTAAAAAGCCCCCTATTTCCTGCATTTCAATCTAACACCGAGTCTAGTTCGACTATATTCGTGTTCGCTCGAGTCTGAGCCCACTCTTAGTCGAGACCGTGTCGGATCCACCTCTACCAAGACCAGATCAGATTAGTCTTTGCTGAGAGCGAGTCGGAATTCCACACACTAAGCATTTTCTACATAAAACTCTGATTTCCACATTAAGCCATAATCAAACACACTATGTCCTTGAGAGATTCGACCTAGGATTACACTATGCTATATTTAGCCTTATTTTTTATTTGATAAACATAACACGACTAAAAACAAGTTATCGATTACCATAGTAGCAATCAACATCACAACATCAACAAAAACCAATTAGTAATGATTCTGAAGAAGATTTGCTTAGATAGTAGCAGACTAAAGCAGTTCTATTACCCTTCCCCACTAGAATAGTCCTGGCAAGAAAATTTGAACTAGATGAGGAGTTGTTACAAACATTCAGGAAGGTGGAAATTAATATCCCTCTCCTTGAGGCCATCAAATAGATTTTGAAATATGCAAAGTTCTTCAAGGAATTATGTACTCATAAGAGGAATAAGTTGAAAGGAGATGTAGAGATGGAAAGAAATGGTTTTGCATTGATCAAGAGCGAGCAAGTATTTGTCTTGATTCAACTTGTCATGTCAAAGAAATGCAGAGATCTAGACACTTTTAACTGTTCCATGCACCATAGGCGAGTGCACTTCTGCAGATGCTATGTTGGATTTAGATGCTTCGATTAATGTTATGCCTTCATCAGAATATAAATTACTGAATGTTGGTGATTTGGAACCAACTAGTGTAATAATCCAACTAGCAAACAGAAGTATTGTGCATCCACTTGGTATCCTAAAAGATGTGTTGGTTTAAATAAATGAATTGATTTTTCTAGCATATTTTTGTATTAGATATGGAGGATGAGCCATCTAGTAAGGCATCCACCTTAATCCTTGGTAGACCATTCTCAATGACAATAAGGACCAAGATTGATATGCATGTTGGAACCCTCTCCATGGAGTTTGGTAATAACATGGTGCAGTTTAACTATTAGAGGCTATGAAGCATCCTATAGAAAACCATTTTGTCTTTGGTTTAGACGTGATTGATGTCTTAGTTGATGATGATTATATGTAGCTGAATACTGGCCTTACTACAATTTTTGAAATTTTTGATGTTGTTCATGTGGTTGATGTTTCTGATTTTGCTTATTTGGCTGACTTTGAGTGCATGTGTGATAGAGGCAAGGAGTGCTCCATTTATGCAAAAATTCATGTTGCTATTGATGAAGGACTAGAAGTGGTAGAAGTAGGAGAAGTGACATAAGTTGTAGCAAGTAAACCTTCCTCACCTCCCTCACCAGTCGTAGAGCTGAAACCATTTTCTAAGCACCTAAAGTATGATTACCTAGAGGATAACCAAAAGCTTCCATTCACCATAGCCAACGACCTCCAATCTGAGCAAGATGAGAGGTTGTTACATGTATTGAGGAAGCATAGGCAAGCCTTTGGTTGGACTCTAGCTGACCTTCCAAGGATAAATCCTTCCATATGCAAGCATAGGATACTATTGGAGGAGGAAGTCCGACCAGTGAGATAGTTGTAGAGGCAGTTGAACCCCACTATTCTGGAAGTCATAAAAAAGGAAGTCATGAAGCTACTTGCAATAGGGATCATTTACCCCATATTAGACAGTTAGTGGGTTAGTCCTGTGTAGGTTGTTCCTATGAAATCTAGGATGATCGTGGTAAAGAACCAGAATGTTAAATTGGTTCCAACCAAAATTTAGAATAGTTGATGAGTGTGCATAGATTATAGGAAGTTAAACCAATCAACTCATAAGGACTACTTCCCTCTACCATTTATTGATCAAGTTTTGGAGAGGTTGGTAGGTAAATCTCATTATTGTTTTTTGGATGGCTTTTCAGGTTACATGCAAATTCATATTGCACCAGCAGACCAACACAAGACCATTTTCACCTTCCTGTTCGGCACATTTGCCTACAATAGGATTTCGTTTGGTCTGTGCAACGCTTCAAGCACCTTTCAAAGGTGTATGGTTAGTATTTTTTTTTAGTTATTAGAGAGTTGCATGGAGGTCTTTATGGACCATTTTACGATGTACGGTTATTCATTTGATGGATGTTTGGAGAGCTTGTCTAGAGTTTTAGATAGGTGCATTAAGACTAACCTTGTTCTAAACTTTGAGAAATGTCATTTCATGGTAACTAAAGGTATAGTCCTAGAGAATCTAGTGTCTAATAGAGGTATTGAGGTCGACAAGGCAAAAATTGATATTATTGCTTCTCTTTCTCACCTCGTATTGATGCGGGAAGTTTATTCTTTCCTTAGACATGTAGGTTTTTATAGAAGATTCATCCAAAATTTCAACAAAATAGCCTTGCCATTGTCCAAACTTTTACAATAGGAAGTGGAGTTTGTCTTTGATCAACCATGCATTAAGGCCTTTCAGGAGCTGAAAAAGAGACTTACCACCACTCCCATCCTTTAGGCACCTAATTGGGAGCTTCATTTTGAGCTCATGTGTGATGCCTCTAACTTGGCACTTAGGGCAGTTTTAGGCCAATGATTTGGCAAGCATTCACATGTTATAATTTATGCATCTCGCACATTGGATTTGGCCCAAGCTAATTACACCGCCACTAAGAAGGAGCTTTTAGCTATTGTGTTTGCATTAGATAAATTTCATTCTTATTTGCTTGGCTCCAAGATTGTTGTTTTCTCTGACCATACAACTTCGAAATTCTTGTTGAAGAAGCCTGATGCAAAACTGAGATTGATTCATTAGATGCTTTTCCTTTAAGAATTGATATAGAGATCAAAGATAAAAGTGGTGCAGAGAACATAGTAGCTGACCACTTGAGCAAAATTGAGAGGAGGATTGAACCTCTACCTATTAGAGATGATTTCCCTAATGAGCAGCTCATGCAGCTAGATGATATCAACCCATGGTTTGCTAACATTGTTAATCATCTTGTTGCATCTATTTTACCCCTTAAAGCATCCACTTCATATAAGGATAAAATTAAGAGTAATGCTAAATATTATGTGTGGGATGATCCATATTTGTGGAAATTTTGCAATGATCAGGTAATTCGCAAGTGTATACCAAACCATGAGATCTAGTTAGTACTCTAGTTTTGTCACTCTACATCTATAGGCAGGCATTATGGGTCACACTGGACAGCTAAAAAGGTATTGAATAGTAGGTTTTATTGGCCTACCATTTTTAAGGATGCCCATCACATTGTTACCACCTGCGAGCAGTGCCAAAGAGCTAGAGTGGCCATTACCCATAAGTATAAGATGCCCTAACAACCTATTCTTTTTTGTGAGGTCTTTGATGTTTGGGGTATTGACTTCATGGGTCCATTTCCTATTTCTTATGGTTACACTTATATTTTGCTCATTGTTGATTATTTTTCAAGATGGGTGGAGGCTAAGGCCACCCAAACTAATTATGCTTAAGTTGTTGTGGATTTTGTTAGATCCAATACTTTTTGTAGGTTTGGTGTGCCTAAAGCTGTCATTAGTGACCAGGGGAGTCATTTATGTAATAAGACCATGTCCATCTTGCTTGAGAAGTATGGGGTGGTGCATAGGGTGGTTACTGGTTATCATCCATAAACCAATGGGCAAGTCGAAGTATTTAATAGAGAGATCAACCAAATTTTGCAAAAGGTGGCAAATCCCAATAGAAAGGATTGGAGCCGGTTGTTAGAAGATTCTCTTTGGGCTCATAGGACGGCTTATCGAACACCATTAGGAATGTCCCCTTATCGGATAGTTTTGGTAAGGCATGTCACCTTCTAGTAGAAATAGAGCATCGTGCATATTGGGCAGTAAAAAGGTGTAACTTGGCCTTTGACCAAGCAGGCAAGGAAAGAAAGCTTCAATTGCAAGAACTTGAGGATCTTCGCTTGGAGGCCTTTGAGAACTCCAAGGTTTACAAGTAAAAGGTGAAGCACTTCCATGACAACATGATCTTGAGAAAGGAGTTCAAAGTTAGTTAAAAAGTGCTTTTGTTCAACTCTCGTCTTAAGCTAATAGTGGGTAAGCTTCGTTCTAAATGCGATGGACCATTTGTCATTACTAATGTCTTTTCCTATGGTGTAGTTGAAATAAGAAATGAGGCTACTAACAAGACCTTTAAAGTCAATGGGCACCAACTCAAGTTATTCCATGAGTGTCCAACAATGATGGAGGGTGATGTGGACCTCTCTTTGGTCGAGCCAACCCTCCCGAAAATGTAAATAAATGCACCTTGAGATAGTTTTACCCCCCTTCCTTTATTGTTATTAATGCTTGCGTTATGTTCATAGATGCCTACACTGAGGATAATGCTTCTTTTAAGTGTGTGTGTGTGTGTGTGGCGGGGGGGGGGGGGGGGGTTAGTATTGTTTTGATGTTTTATGATTTTTTTTTGTTTTTGCTATCTTTCTACTTCTGTTTACTATTTCAGTTGTTTCATTGAACAAAATGTTGCTATTTTTTTTAATTCTATTTGTTGTTTTTGTAAATAATTTTCTACTATGTCTATTGTAAATAATCTGCGCTATGTTTACAAAACTTATGTTGCTATTTTCTATTTTCTATTGCTATTATGTAATTCTACTGCTGTTGTTTTTAAAAGTTTGTTGTTTTTAAAATTTTGTTGTTTTTAAAATTCTGTTTTGCTATTTTAAAAATTCTGTTGTTGTTTTCTGTTTTCTACTGTTGTTTTTGAAATTCTGTTTGCTATTTTTGTTGTTTTTGTTTTTTTGCTATTTTTTTGCTATTCTGCTGTTTTCTATTTACTGTTTTTGTTGTTTTCTTTTGTTTTCTATTTTTGGCTATTTTTGTTGCTTTCTATTTGTTGTTTTTGTTGTTTTTGTTGTTTTCACTATTTTCTACTATTTTTCAATTTTTTTTGTTTGCTATCAATTTCGTTTTTGCTAAGAAGAAGGAAGAAAAGAAAATATATTTTACAATTTTTAGCACTTTTTAATGGATTTCTAGGTTATATAAATTGTGAATACTTGCATCATCCATGATTAAGAGGTTCCACAACTTGATATGGAACCATTTTTTTGCATCTTTAGTGTAATAAGTGACTTGGAAATTAAAGTTTGAATCATTGGTGATAGAGCATTTATCCTTGTGAGATTTTGAGCCTTGTATGTTGATGGCTTGTATCTTGCCATTCTCTTCTTTCTTGTGTGATTTGCACATGTGTTGCTAGTTACTCTAGGTTTTGCCTTGATTCTCTTTTATACTTCTTGTCTCACATTCATTGGTGATATGATTTAGGCCTTCTTTCTTTATAGCCACTAGCCAAATGGACTTGCCTTGCATAAAATTCCTTGCTTACCCCTTTTGAGCCTATCTAACCATTTCTTTGATATTATAACTCATTACAAGCCTAAAGTGGAGAACCATGATCACCCTAACCTTTAAGGTTAAAGGAGCTTTGGAATTGTTTTAGGAATAGGTTCTAAATAAGTGTGGGGGTTGATACCCTAAAGGCTTTGCAAATGGTACCTTGACAATTTGGCCTTTACAAATGGTAATTGTGGTGTTGTGATAAATTGTTTTTGAGAAAAAAATGTATAGAAAAAATGATGAATCAAAGAAAGAAAAAGACAACAAAAAGGTTGCAAGAAAAAAAATGCAACAAAAGGTTGTAGTGGTGCAAGAAGAGAAGTGAAAGTGAGAAAGTAAAAAAAGAAAAAGTATAAGAGGAAAGGAGGCAAAGTGGACCTTATTTTGTATTATTTTGCATTTTAGTAACTTGTATTGTTTTGGGGATGATCTTCATGCTTATTGACTTATACCCTATTGCTCCTCTTCCCTCTTTGGTTGTGCAAGCTTAAATTACTTCTCATATCCTACCTTGTCCTTGGCCACATTACAACCTTAATAAAAGCCCTTTTGATCATTTGTGCATGTGTTTCAAGTTGTAGAATTTAGAGGCTAGTCAAAGCTTGGTAGTACTAGTTAGCATAGGGTGATTGAGTGTAAAGACAAACCTAAACACTTGAGAGATTGAGAGTATATATCTTGAGAGAGTTCTATCATTTGTGGGTTATTCTTTAATTTTTATTGCTCTCTTGTTTACTTTAGATGTTAGAAGTAAATTCATAGATTGTTGCTTACCTTGATTCTGGGATGTTTGTACACTTATTACTTTTATTGACTTAAGGATTCATTGGAAGGTGCTGCATTTTATTTTGTACATTGCTTCATTTTCTTCTGCTTAGATTTCCTTTGTCTTTTTTATTTTGCTCGAAGTGCAAAAGTTCAAGTGTGTAGGAATTTGATAGAAAATGTTTGAGGTACCTAATAGTAATTTATTCTAGCCATATTTGACATTATTTTCTAGTTAATAATCGCAAATGGTTGAGTTTTGGGTCATTGAGCTAAATTGAGGATAGTTGTTAATCTTTGCTTATTTTCGGACTTAATTATCATTATGAGGTTGCTATCTTGTGCTGGCAATATCTAGAGCTACAGACCTCCAAATTGGACAATCTTGATAGCCCTAAAAATCTAAGACAGGGATCTAAAAATTGTCTCTTTATAGTTCAACCTAGTTCGACCGTTGTCAAAAATAGACTAGAAGCCACTACCTCTACACCACTCTGAATTGGACCTTCCCCGATAGATTAGGAGGATTATTCGACTGCTGAAGTTGCTGGTCCAAGCCCATTCTCCTTAGCATTTTCAATATTAGAAAGTTTAGTTAGGAAGTTGAGGAGGTAGTTAGTTAGTTGGTTGGTTAGAAACTTGTTGGAAACTCTTGGTTTTGGGTAGTTTTATTGCTTGTAGTTGAAGTTTTCCCATTCTTTACACAGATTTTCTCTGCTACGTTTTCTACTGTAATTTTCTCTACATCATCTCTGTTTTCTTCCTTCTTTGAACTTTGCTAAGTCTTCTATGATGATGAACATGGAAGGCTAACTTCGTTATCAATGCAAGATTCATGATTGCAACCAATTTGAGCTCTTAACTCTTTACTTTTCTTATGCAATTTTTGCTATTGTGTTTTTCAATTCTCAATCTATTTTCATGATTGTGATCTTGTTGAGTTTTAGATTATATTTTCAATAGGTAATTGATTGATAACCTGAAATCATCCAATACGATCTTGAATTCATGTTAATTAGGGACTGCGATTGTGATCTCAATATACATGGACAAATGTTAGATGATTATCTAAAGAAACTTAGGTTGGTGGATATGAAATTGCATATTTCTTTAGAAGAAGCATGATAATGGGTTGCATGACTGAATTCTCAAGTTAATGTTCCTTAATTCATTTAAAATCCATTCTATTTTGTCAAATTGCCCTACAACTCATGTTCTAAACTAAACCTTTTTTTTATTGTTCTGGTTTCTATTCTACATAATTTTTTGCATAATATTCTGGTTTTTGCTATACATGATTAGGCATGGTAAGAGTGTGTCCTTGTGAGAATCGACCTTGGTTGGCCCCTACACTACAAAACTTAAGGGATACCTAGTGATTTGATAGTGTCTCGACTGCATTATCACTTACCTCTCTTGGAGACAAAGGTTTGATGACTACCTTTTGCCACATGTGTTCAAAGGAAAAGCTATTGGTAACTCCATGATTAGTCACCCTTCTATCGCATTCTCATGACCTCCCTAGTAATATGTGTGTTGCCTTCATTGGCACTACATCATGCACCACTCTATAAACGACTTGTTTGTCTACCAATTACTTATCCCTCTCACTAAGGCATTGCAATTTATTAGGTTAAGGTGAGAAAAGGAAGGGATAACTAACTTCTTCACTAGCCTAAGACTAGAAATATTGACACTACTACCCCCATCTATAATGATAAATCACAACATCCCCATCACTAAACACCTAGAATGAAGGATATTCTCTCTTTGTTTTTTGGCCCCCTCTAGTAGTTTGCTACGTATAAGCCTCCTCCTAACCATCAGAAGATTCCCCTCATAATGGGAACACTTACTAGATGTCTCGGCCTCACTAATGGAAGAAATATCCTCACCTGAACTTTCACTTTCCACCTCTCTAGTGTCCCTTAACACCATAGTCCTTCTATTAGGGCATTGGGAAACAATGTGAGCCTTAGCCAAACACTTAAAGCACTTGATACTACTAGATTTAAGAGCACTAGAAGTAGAGATGAATGGTATCTCCTTTTGGCCTTGGGATATATCACTCCCATTTTTGAGAATCTTGTCTCTCTTAGACCTCTCTTTATTCTACTCCTTACCCTTCCAGCTACTAGAGTTAGAGTAAGGTTTCATAGAGGAATTTCTCCTTTTAATTTACAACTCTGCCTTAATGGCTTGGTGAACTAACTCCTCAAGTGTGGAGTAATGTTGAAACTCTATTATGTCTTGAATTTCTATATTAAGGCTATGAAGGAACCTAGCCATAGTAGCATCCCTAGTTACCTAAATTTGAGCCCCCACAAGGTCCATCTCCATCTCCTTATGATGATACTCTTCCACACTCTTGAAACCTTGGTACAACCTTTGGAGTTTATTGTAAAGATCTCTAGTATAATAAGAGGGCATAAATCTCTCCCTCATCATTCCCTTCAAGGATGCCTAACTATCACAAGGGTCTCTCCTTCCCCTCCTTATATTTTCCAAGACTTTGTTCCACCATACTAAGGCATAGTCATTAAACTCTAAGGTGACTAACCTCACCACCATTCGCCCATGGTAATCAACACAGTCCAAAATTTGTTCTACTTTGAGCTCCCAATCCAAGTACACTTCGAGTTTGCAATTGTCCAAGATGGGTGGGATTTTTCATTTTCCCATGTCAAGCTCTTCCCTCCTAGGCTCATATCTTCCGCTTCTATTCCTCTCACACCTTTCCTCCTTATTATTTCTCTCTTAAGAGTCCTAAAGAACTCACTCTTTTCACTATAATGTCCCTCATTATAACTTCCCTCACTTTCATGTACATATGCTACCCTAGGTTTTTCCTCCTTGCTTTTTACTAAGGGCTTTTACCTTATCATTGAAACTTTTAGTGTCTTTTCTCATGGAGTCCATTTCATCCTTATAGTCATTTCCTATCCTTAATAACTTCTCTCCCAACTCCCTCACAAAGCTCATCATGTATTTGGACTTTGGGGAAAGGTTTTCCCACTCTTGTCTAGACTTTCCCATCATTTTTCTTTGTATCTATTCACTTTAAACCTTCTAATTTCCCAAAGACCTGTAGCAAAAGCTGAAACACGAACACAAAAGAACTCACCACTCTCTAAGTATTTCCACTCGTGTTTCACTATTTCGTGGCTTTTTCTCTAGTGTGCTCTCTTGACTTTTTCCTCTCTATCTCTACTTTTATGCTTTGCACAAGAAATAAATTCTACTAATCAAACAACCAGTTGCAAATGAAAGATAAGAAAATCTCATAAATCTCTTAAGAAATTTAAGTAACAAAAAACTCAAACACAAAACTAGGAATCCAAAGAAGACAAGCAAGAAAAGCTTAAGAAAGGAAGCTAAACTAATACACTCCTAAAATTGGATTAAAGGCCAAATAACTCCTCCTTGGACTTATGTTGGTGACAAATTTATTTATAAAAGGAAAAAAGTGAAGTAAAGGTGAAACATGGAAGAGAAAGGGATGAAGGGGTAACTCACCATTGTCTCTTAAGAGCAAGATAAGTAGGCGATTCACCCTAAGCTTCTTGAAAGCTTGATAAGAACAAAAGCTCTTGTACAAACAAGAATATGAGAATCATCTCACAAATTCTAATGAATTAAAAGCTATATCAAAAGTTATGAATATAAGAGGTGGAAGGCCCTTACATTGGCTTACCTTCACGCTTATGCATGTTTAGATAATGGGATAGGATATCTTGCTATCCAAACATGTGCTATCGTTATCGTAGAATAGGAGTAAGACTATCCTAATCCCTATACAAGCCAAACAGACATATAGCTAGTAATCACAAACTAAGAAAAAACAAATGTAATCTAATTGAAATCAAATGATGGCTTCATGCTTTTGAGAATGAAAGGAACAAGCTCATATAGTGTATAGGAGTGGGCTTGGGCTGTCTAAGCTATTGAGAGATTCCTCTTTTTGAAGAACTTCTTGTTGTATTCTTCTTTGTTTTCCTCTATTCATTGGTTTTGTGTATGCTTGTTGATCCTCTACCTCCTGAGTATCTTCTTGTAGGCTTTCCATATCATCATTAGGCTTCCTCTCTTTAAAAAAAATTTTCGTCAATTTCGAATCAAGAGTACCTGAAAAAGATGACAAGTATGAAACATTAAATGTATGACTTCTTTCATAGGTTTGAGGAATTTCTAGGATATAAGTATTATATCTTATTTCCTTTATGATTTTGAAAGGTCCATCACTATGAGGAAACAATTTAAATTTCTAAGCTTTAGAAATCTTTCCTTCCATAAGTGTACCCAAACCTAATCACTTTCATCAAAGACCTTTTTTTTTTCTTTTATTGGATTTCTCTACAAATTGTTATACTTTTTTTTTCAATATAAGATTTTACCTTAGCATACAAATCCTATAACAAATTTAGCCATAATAACACCATCAAGTTAATTATAGAGCCAACATTCAAAAAAGGTAATAAATCAAGTGGCATGATAGGAATAAAATGTAAACCAACTCAAAAGGGGTGTGTGCGGTTGTCCATACTTTATGGATGACATGCCTTTGAGAAGAGAACCTTTGTTCCTAGTTTATCCATAAGGTTCTCCAAAAGTGACTGAGAAACTTGGAGTCCCTATCAGACACAATGGTCCTAAGTAAACCATGTAACCCCATTGCTTCCCTAAAAACCAAATTGGCTACAATGCAAGCACGTTAGTTTTATGACAAGGAATAAAATTTTCCATACGTGAAAATCTACCTACTACCATGAAAATAGAATCTTTTCCTGGCTTAGATCAAGTGAAACCCAAGATAAAGTCCATATAAATATCAACCCACATCATAGATGGAATAAGGAGAGGGGTATAATCTCCATTGGCTTGAACTTTCAACTTTGCATACTTACAAACTAAGCACTTATCACACACACTATGAACATCATGTTTTATGTGCGGCCAAAGAAATGTTTCAACAAAGTCTTGTAAGTCTTATATTCCCTAAAATATCCCATGAGACCACCTTCGTGAGCCTTTTTTACCAATAGTCCTCTAACTAAACTCATGAGAAAGTACAATTTTATGTCCTTAAAGAGAAATCCTTCGTGAATGCAAAACCTCAATTTGATCCTATAACACAAAGTTCATACTAAGGAAATTATTCCAAGAATTGTATCCATTTTGCATGTCTTTTATTCAACTTAGTTTGACTTCTAAGGTGTTTAAGGGCTTCATGATCACTATGTACCACAAACTCTCTAGGAAAAAGATAATGTTGCCACACCTATAGAGCTCTAACTAAAGCATACAACTCTTTATCATATGTGGAGAAGTTTATTTGACTATTTTTAAGATTTTCACTAATATAAGCAATGTGATAACCCTCTTAAAGCAAAATAGCTCATACTCCCACATTGGAAGCATCACACTCTAGTTCAAAAGTATGATTAAAGTTAGGGAATGCTAAGACAGGGGCATGCATCGCACTCTACTTCTTTTACTATTTCATTTAGAGGGGTAGCTAGGGTACTAAATCTTTGACAAACAGCTTGTAAAAGCTCACTAAGCCATGAAAACTCCTAACTTCACCTACTATTTCGAGAGTCGGCCAATTCTAAATAGCCTTCATTTTTTTGGGATATACCTTAACTCCTTGAGATCCAACTACATATCCTAAAAAGATCATTTCCGATATACAAAAGGTGTGTTTTTCAAGGTTTACATACACATACTCTTGTTTAAGCAAAAACAAAACACTTTGATATGCAAAACAAGGTCATTTATACAACTAGAATAGACCAAGATATCATTGATGAGTCACAATTTATACATCTTTTAGACACCTAAGAAGGAGGTTTGCAAGACTATTCTGTGCTTAAGAATGGATTGTTAACTAAGATTCATTCTGTGGGTTTGAATACAGAGAAAACACAAATCTGTGTTAAATCAGATTTCTTAGCTAATAAAAGTGTCACTCCCTCTTCTGCAGGTCAAGCCGAGTTGACCAGGGTCAACAAAAGGAGTCTCAGCCGAGATGAAGTCATCCTGATCAGTCCGACTCCATCTCGGCCGAACCAGAGTCGTCTCGGCAACCCACGCCTTGCAGCCCAGCAGCCCAGTAGAGAGGCCCAATTGTATTGACCACATTAGCTATCCAGCTCGGAGGCCATCTCAGCGTTAGCTCAGCTGCCATGTCACTCCTAGGAAATCTGCCATGTCACGTTAGAAGATCCGCATAGGGGTAGAATAGGATCTTTCACAATGTAATTCTGTTAGGATCCGTTAGGATTAGCATATCGCAGCTCGTGTATATATAGGAAGAGCTGTGCACTTTTTACGCGCTGTCTTTGAATTCACTCTTGATACACTTCATTTGCTCCATTTTTCCTCGCCCTCATCTTTCCGTCCCTGGTGGTGCACGGTGCTGTATTGGCGTTTCTCTCGATTGAGGAAGCGCAGGTCTGAGACTGGGAAGCCGAAGTCTGCCAGAGGGGACCAATCAGATTACTGACACACTCTGGTGGAGCTGATCCTCAGCGCTCAGGCTAGCGGAGGTGAACCACCACCATCAACCATGGCGATCGTCGTGGAAGATGGATTCACCTGAATTCAGGACCACTGTAATTGTATTCTGTTTCTGTTAATCGATTTCATTCTGCATTTCATATCTCCTTTCTCTTTCCTCTTCTTTAATTCACGTTTGAATCGCGATTGCATTTGAATATGGACAATGTTAAGCTAAGCCGATTGGAACTGGTTTGACTAATTCAGTAGGTAATCAGTTAACGATAGTTAATCGAGGACCTAAAATCAGCTCTGCACTTAATCCTTGTCAACTGATGAGGTAGCGATTGCGTAATTCCTCGGTATGGCAATGGACGAATGTTTGGCGATCGTCATAAGACTACCAAAGGCTGATATGGACTGAGAACTAGAGTGCGGAACCTGGACTGGACTTGAACTAATGGAACTGAACATGAACACAGTTATATAATAATAATTATATATAACTAGTAACAGTAGTATATGTTTACTGCATTCATAGTCTTAGTTTACTTTCTGCTTTACTTGCACTCCAACCCCCCTGTTTACTTTTTTTTAAGTCCGAGACAGAGACAGTCCATCTCTGTAGCGTCATGCACTTCTGACCGAGACCAAGCCGGATCGTCTCTGTTGAGATCGACTCGGTTCGGCCTCTGTCGAGAGCAACTCGGCCATTGCCGAGACGCAGTCAGTGATTTTACATCTCAGATTCTACTCCACTTCACTTTACACCAATTCACAACCGAACACACTTTGTGTCCTTGGAGAAGAATGACCTAGGGTTAGCTATACTATAGTTAGCTTTAGTTATTTGATAAGCGCGTAAAACGACTGAAAAATACGCATCATCAAATTGGCGCCGTTGCCGGGGACTACAAGTTCTTTTGTGTCTTTGTGTGCCAAGTAAGTGAGGTCGAATTCCGAGTCTGTAAAGTGTGTCTGTCAAGTAGGTCTTGAGTCTTTTGAACTTGTCTATGTCTGTCTATTTTGTTTATGGATCCTAAATAAAAAGCATGACATTCTATTTTGCATTCATCACTGCATCCTTCTTTCTGCATTGCATTCTTGCATTCAGCTAGTTTTTCTGTTTTGCATTCGTGCTAGTTTGATTGCACTTTTTCCGTATGCCATTCTGTAGTTCCATTGGTTAGTTAATTGATAGCTGTAGTTTCCAATTCTGCATTCACTCTTTCAAATACTATTTCTAACTCTGACTTTTCTGCATAATATGTACAATGCATGACTAGAAGTAGTACTGACCCATTGTATGTTTTTGACCCAGAAATAGAATTAACTTTACGTAGATTACGCAAAATTAGGAACGCTGCAGTAAATACTAGTATCAATATAGATCCTGTAGCTGACTCTAACCAGTTTTACACTAACAACTTTGTTTCTAGTTTTGACGTTTTTGCAGAATCAGGACGAATGGAGAATAACGATAGGACGCTGAAGGAATTAGCCACTCCAGACGTGGTGTATCAACCTTGGTGCATCCAATACCCACAGCTGGAGCCAGCCCAAACATATGAGTTAAAATCTGGTCTTATACACCTGTTGCCTAAGTTTCATGGTCTTGCAGGAGAAGACCCCACAAGCATTTAAAGGAATTCCATGTGGTTTGCTCCACAATGCGACCGCAAGGGATATCGGAAGACTACATCAAAATGAAGGCATTTCCATTCTCCTTGGATGGAGCAGCAAAGGATTGGCTGTATCTTTAGCCAGTGCTTTTCAACACTTGGGGAGATATGAAACGCACCTTCCTGGAGAAGTTCTTTTCAGCATCCCGCACCGCTTCCATTAGAAACGAAATATGTGGGATAAGGCAACATACAGGAGAAACACTACACGAGTACTGGGAGAGGTTCAACAAACTCTATGCCACCTGTCCACATCATCAGATCAGCGAACAGTTGCTGATCCAGTATTTTTATGAAGGATTATCGCTGATGGACAGAAGCATGATAGACGCAGCCAGTGGCGGAGCCCTGATGGACAAGACACCAGCAGCAGCAAGGCATCTGATCTCTAATATGGCAAGCAATACACAACAGTTTGGGATCAGAGGGCCAAATCAACCACGGATGGTGAGTGAAATCGGTGCAGCTTCCAATCAAAGGTTGGAGAATCAACTGACCGAGTTAACATCATTGGTGAGACAGCTTGCTGTTGGGCAACACCAACCAGCCATGGCAGCAAAAGTATGTGGCATATGTACTTCCGTGGAGCACCCCACTGATATGTGCCCCACTCTCCAAGAAACCGAGTCGGACCAGCCAGAAAATGTTGGAGCCATAGGTGGATTTCAGTACGGGAAGCAGCCGTATCAGAATCGGCCATTTGATAACCAGCAACAGGGAAGACAGCCATTTCGGCCAGGACTGAATCAAGGACCGTATGCAACCCAACAATTCGGGTCCACACCGAACACCTATCAGAGGCAGGCAGGTTATCAACAGCCGGCTCCGCAATACCAAGCACCACCTTTCCAGCAGCAACAACAACAACAGCGAATGCCTACTCCAGGAAACACCCAACCGAAGACCACTCTCTCTTTGGCATTGATTTACTTGATGAACTAGTTGAAGAATATCTTCAACTAAAAGGCAGTGGTGAAAACATTGAGGAGTCTGCTGAGAATGATGATGAAAGCAGCTGCCCAGGAGTTACAGATGAAGAGGCCGACTATGAAGGAGTACAAGACCTCTCCAACTCTGAGGACAATCACAGTGATGTTGCTGACCTGGCCTTTGAAGTGGAACTATCCGAATTATTAGACCAAGTCTGCAGCACAGAACACTCAGAGTATTCAAATGATGCAGAAAACAAAGTCGCTGAAGCTGAAAAGTCTTCCATTGCACACTTAGCGACAATTTTTACGGCCACGAATGAGTCGGCCAAAGAAGGCCGAATCAATGAAGAAGTCAAAGTCAACTCGGCCAAAGAAGTCAAAGCCGACAAGCTTGCCGAGACCGTCTCGGCCACAGAAGACCTAACTCACACTGTAGCAAAAATAAAGAGTCCATCCGGATCCGACTCAGAAGGAACGCTTAAAGCTAATACCGACTCCATTTTGACCATAACCAAATCCATGAAATCGAGCCGGCCGAAGCAGACAGAGGCCGAAATCATGTCGGCACACCTGGTGCCTGATCAAGATCAAGTCGGCCAGTCGGATCCAACCTCAAAAACTGAAAAATCTCCATCACCGTCACCACCCATAGATTTAAAAACATTGCCGAGACATCTGAAATATGCCTACTTGGATAAGGCATAGCAACTCCCGGTTATCATTGCTAGCAATCTCAAC